>RXPK01000276.1:708792-1045417 GCA_004143645.1 Protaetia brevitarsis
GAACGGCTTTGTAGGTTAGATTTTTGCTTGTAAACAAATTCAAATAATTTTAGTTACAATTTCACCCACCTACGCGACACCGCGAATTTCCTTGGGCGCCATGTTTGAAACCCATGTTACCGGCAATGTGAAACTATTGGATATACATATATAGTGTGCTTTAAGTATGAATTTTTCTTGACAAATATGGTATATCTATCCACCTATATTTTGCAAAAAGTCCAAATATCTCTCACCAGCCAGTGTACCATCATAGATATATGGACCAGCCAAACGGCAATTAAATACGTGATTCCATATATTCGCTCCCCAAATTATTTGAAATCTGTCTTCGGAAGACCAATAATGACAACTATGACGGCAAACAGCACTAATAAAAACTTTATTCGTCATCCCATCAAATTTTATCCAAACTGTTATGTGTCAATTTGACTTTTGTCACTTGACACAATGTGGGTTCTTAATTTGAAATAGTAAAGACGATTTCGGAATTATTTTAATGTTTATCGAAAATACAAATAATTTACTAATTACATAGAAATGACCAACCTCATTATATCTCAAATAAAAAATCTTCTTTATTTCATTTTCACTTTTTTTTGCAATTTCTGACGCTAACCCAAATTCAAATCCAACCCAATTATAAAATAATAATCCAATCTTGAGTAATATCAACGTCGGATCCAAATTTATGACAACATGTTGATACAACTTGGTATCCAATCCACTTAGAATATGTTAATCCACTTCTTCAATATTCAATAATTCCCAATTTCTAAAATGATCATGATTCATTTCTGATCTCACTTTTAAAATGATTTCATTCTATTCTTTTTCCTTCTTCTTTTTCTAATAGGAAAAACTGGTTTTCATCCCTCGCAGGAAAGCTTCAGGACTTTTCTTAAGCCAGATACAAATTGTATTATTCGTTCCACGAACATATTTGTATATAACTAAATTATATAAATCAAACCTCGATATCGTTCTGCTGCCTCGGGAGCAGTTTGGACTCCGCATCACCGGTGTGTGCGCGGACTTTCAGCTCCTGAGGCTGACGGAGGCGATTGGAGACGCCCTCGGTAGTCGAGGGACTGTTGGGGTGGTATTTCTAGATATAAATAGGGCTTTCGACACAATCTGGCACCACGGTGTAACATATAAGATGTTAGAGTTTAAGTTAGCTATGGTATTACTAAATTAATCAAAAGCTATCTTCTAACATAAAACCACAAAAATATACAAGTGTCTATTCGATTTTTTTTTTCAATTTATATCATGTGACCCAAAAAAAGTTTAACAAATGATCTGAACATATCATATTAGGCACCGTTTCCTATATCTATCCACCAAATTAAGCTTTCATGATACAACTCGTTACCGAGATAGTTCGTGTCTAAATCGCCATGGTAAACTGGTATAAAATATCTTACAAGAGCACACCAAACTGATTAGAAGCCCAAAATTTTAGAAAGTCAAATATACTGTGCATTGCTAATAAGTCATATAACATAAACAACGCTAACCTTGCAAAATTTTGTTGAGGCTATACAGCTTTTCCGGAACCAATTTGCTGCAGATGTGTGCTAAACCACTGGCGGTTAGTGGTGCACAGCACCCGGCCAGTACCTAGAAAGGGCAGCGAAACAGCAACAAAATGCAGCATTGCATCAAACAGGAACATTCTTAAGTAATCATTTTTAAACAAATTATGAGGGAAAATGATTTTCCCTCAATTTCGTGGCCAGAATATAAAAACAGGAAGCAGTTGTTATTGATAGTTAAAATCATGAAATTGTACAAATGTACTTTGAAAACCGAGAAGAAGAAAGAACAGGCACTTTACTCCTCACCTAATAATAATTAAGAATTCACACAGTCATTACAGATTATTACCAAACAACGTATAATTATTCGTAACACGGCTTTAATGTGTGCGTATCAGATTCCATAAACGAAAATATTTAGTGCTTGCAAGTGTCGTAAAGAAAAACTTATCGTGTGTAAATAAAATGGGTGACAAAAAAGTGCAGACCTTAACGCCAAAGGCGCCTTTAAAGACCGGTAGACGTCCTTGCCGGCTTGACGCCGGCGGACGCCGTTTGACAGCTTAGCGCCATCAGCCCAGGTGCCACAAAACGATACTGTTAGCGCCGTAATA
The DNA here is from genome assembly GCA_004143645.1 of Protaetia brevitarsis. Taxonomy (NCBI): domain Eukaryota; kingdom Metazoa; phylum Arthropoda; class Insecta; order Coleoptera; family Scarabaeidae; genus Protaetia; species Protaetia brevitarsis. The sequence goes on from RXPK01000276.1 coordinate 710,951, forward strand.
GTTTTTTGTAATTTTCTGTTACTTCTTTTTGCTTCTAAGTTACAACTCACTTTTTGGCAGGTAGTTAGGTTATTGTATGCCTCTTTTCTGGCGATAATATTTCTCTAACGACACCTTCGTATAACCTACAATTTTTTTTTTAAGTAACCATGTATACAGTGTTATTCACGCTATATGGCATGGAATATTGTGACCAAAATGTTTGACGTTCAAAAAGATTCACTTTGGGTTTATATTGGTGACTTTTCAAAATTATTTTAATATTACATATGTTGTTCCAAAAGCCCTAAAAGTATCAAAGTTGTGTTTTTGTAAATACAACCTCCTGAATATTATTACATTTTTGGATTCTCCGATCAAAATAAGTGTTAAAATAAGGTTTGTAATACCAAATCATTAAGCTTTCTTAAATAATTTGAATATTGTAAAGAGCTAATTTTCATATTTCAAATACTGAAACAGTATTTAAGTTATGTAAACAGAATCTACGATAATAGATCATATTTTATAACATAATTATAATAAACTTATAAGTTTATTAAAGGTGCACAAAAATTAAAACTAATCAAATATGAATCTTCAGTGGCTATAATTTGATTAGGTTAAATAGAACGCCATATTTTTTAATTTACCGGCAAATGTAGTTTCTATCATAGGTAGATTCTATACCTATCGAATGGTATTTATGGCTTATAGAAGTTTTAAGTCTTTCCGTTTCGACATAATACGCCAAATAATCGTTTTTTGCGCTATTCGATTGTTGTCCAAATTGTCCAAATCTGTCACTTTAGCCTGCAAAGTCCATTTTTACTACCGTCTTTTTTTGTAGTTTTTGCAACCCTTCCATTTTCCTTAAGCTAGTTTAAAAGTCTCTCCAAAAACAGTTGGCTTGGGATGATTTCTTTCAGAAAACCTTTGAGCATAAATTCTAAAAGCCAATAAAATTTTTGATGACATTCTCTAAGCGTAATAATCATATAAATTTGCTCTTCTTTTGAATAATCTTTATTTTCACTGGCAATACAGCGATGTTCAAACAATAACGTTCCACAATTACAAAAAAAAGAACACAAAATTGGCTTTGCAGATGAATGTAACAGACTAAATGACTTATTCCTACCTTAGAAAATGCTGTTAATACTATTGAGAGTTCATACAACAATTTTAAACTATGATATACATATAAGTGTTTTACATTTCCTCATAGCAATAGTAACAGAATATGGCAAATGGCAATATATTTTGCTTATGTTACACAGCAATGCTATAAATGACCGTCAGGATTTTGGAAATGTATCAAGTAATTATTTCTCAATTATATAATCATTTTTTTGGTACATATAATAAATAAAATGAATTAAACGTAGAAAAATACATACAAATGTCGCTATTGACAGACATCAATGTTTCGCCTTTTCATGGCTCGTCAGTGCCAATTTTGCGACATTTGTATGTACCGCACAAGGCGTATATATAGCTACTAGATGTAATTAATACTGAATGAGTGTGAGATGTGACGAACTCATTATTTTTAAAGATATTTTGCTAATTTTCCAATATAATATCTACAAATATGTTCTGATTAGAACACAAATTCGTAATATTATTTGGAGTAAGCACTAAATTTTGCGCTATGCGCTAATAAATGGATTAAACGTAGAAAAATACATACAAATGTCGCTATTGACAGACATCAATGTTTCGCCAGATCCTCAAGTATCTGATTATTATTAAAGGTTCTTGATCCTGTTTAACCCTAGTATATACTTACTTAAATAATACAGGAGAATAAAAAGTAACCCAGGCGTGTGATGGAAAGGATATAGTGAAATTTTCTAGTAGAGTTTTTACTTATTAATAACTTATTTCACATTATAAAACGTTTCGATAGACTTCAGCTACCTTTATCAATTGCTTAAAAAAATGTTTTAGTACTGAAAACATATTTTAAATTACCTATATTCGTCAAAGGAGCAAAGTTAATTTTAACATCGTAAGTTGTTTCGTTAAAAGGTTTATAACAAACACCAACATTCTAAAAATGCATGTATAGTAAAACGGAAACACTATAAAATTTTACTCTTTACTTTCAGCTAGATAAAAAAAATCACCCTAGAAAGAATATGTACACAATTTCAAAAATAAAATTGGCAAAACATCCTTTCCCCAAAGGACCTTGATGGCGGTAGTGCAATCGTTGCCGAAACGTCGGATTTGAATAAGCCTGAAAAAGCGATGGAAATAGCTAAAACAACAAGTCACACTGTAACCCTGTCACAATGCTTAGACGCTCGATAAAATAAATCTAGATCCTTTGTTTTCCCTCTTTTCCAAAATCTTTCTCTTTATTATCTGTATACTAAATCTCTCATAAAAAAAAACCATAGCCTTATAAGCGATTCGAATTCTAACAAAAAATTTCGATTGTAAAGGCTTCACAGCAAATATTTATGAAGTCCACATTCATTAACCACTTACCATGCGAATCATCGTAAATAGGAAATCATTATTTCCCACTTAAGCACTTCTCTACATACCTGTAATACATAGACAGGTAATAAATCATATGCAGTGAAACCACAACTTCATTGCATGTTGCACCGCTTGTGAGCCTGTGTTTTTCTCGCAACCTTTCACTATTCAAAGTCATTGTTCCTGGTATCACGTCACTGTAAGGTATGCTTAGCTGTCGTAACTAAAACAATAAATATAACATTGTTTCGCTTTTTTTTAGCTGCCTTTCTTGAACTATAAGTATGCTGCAAAAACGTCTGACAGTTCCCATTCAATTACTAACTGCTATAATAAAATTAATAGAGGTGTTTAGTTCTGCTTCGGGTAGTTAAGTTTTCAGAAAATAGAAAAAAATCAAGAAGGAAATATTGAACAGGAAGCATGACGTAAGAACAACACGGTTCTTTTTTCTCACATTCTGATTTGTGTATCCTACATAGATTTTTGTTTTGATTCTGAAAATGTTTTCAAAAATTAGCGATCATGTCAGGCTTTTTGGGAAATTTGATTTCTTATCAATATATTAAATCTGCGGCTTGGTGGAAGAAGGGCCAATGTCGTATTTTTGTGGTTTTGGGTTCTATGTCTTATGTTGCTACAAATTTGAACAAATTCTTTGCCAAGTAATTATCTTAAAACTTAGATTAGACCAATTAAGTGCGACCCTTTCTCCTATTACCTGTGGGACGGCAATTTACCAACACCCGTCTTTTTGACACATCTATCACAATGTTTGTTATTTATATGGAGAGTTAGACGTTTAGCAGCATAAACTAAAAATCATTACCTTTTGTGCTTCCGGCCAGAAACACTCATTTTGCATTACTTTAAAGTGACCGGAAAACTACCGTTTTCCTGCCTAGGCAGGCAAAAATGTCACTAAAGGTTGGGACAGTACATTCGACATAACAGATGTGTAATAAATTGTCATTAAGCTACTCAATCAGCGTAAAAGCCCTACACCTTTGATAATTTAACCAATATCGTAACTGCAATATTGATAATGTTAGCAATATAACGCCGATAACTTTGAACAGCTTGTATAAATATTAAAGCCGCCAAATTTTCCAATTGAAATGGTTTTATTAAAATATCTACTTGGAACATATTGAAAATTTTGTAAACTTTACAATACAGTAAACAATACAAACATGTAAATGGAAAAAGTTCCTAAATTCATACGTCATTTTCGAGGTAGTATCTGAATCTGCGATAAAAAATAAAAAAAAAAACAAAACTGATACTTCTCTCGGAGATATTGGAATGATTCGGCAAATTTTTCAGTACCAAGCGTATTTTTCGAGATATTACAAAATTCCAGTTTAAATGATTCACCCGGTATATGTTACATGTAATTGCAATATTATATTTAAAAAAAAATCAGCAATTCAAGAAGACTTACAATAAAGTCGAAACGTCTCACAAAATATAATTAAGAGTTTTATTATAAGCCAAAACTCCACTAAATCAAAACACCTTTTGTAAATAAACATTATTGAATCAACTGCATGAAAGCATAATATTTATAGGTGTATATATAGGTATACATATACAATTCCGCATAATTTTCTTCTGAATTGGTTCATATACATAATTGCCTTCCGGTGTATAGTACACAAACCGGAGTAACATTAGTTAGCAACACGTGCTCCAAGGACGTTGTGTATTACAAAACGGACGCCAGAAAAAGAGCTTCAAAGCAGGAAGAAGGTGAAACTTCCTGTGTAGTTATACTTACCGAAATAACGGTTATAGTGGCAGGTGTAAACACGGAAAATTGTCGCTTGTTATGCCGTTATTATTTCACGCAAATTGCCGTACACTAGAAGAAATGAATTCAATATTTTCTGGTAATTTTAAATGTTACGCATTGATCTCACCTCTAAATGGACAAGTAACTGCAAATGATAAATATTAAACTTGTAAGATCAAAATAACTTAGGTGTTAAAATAAAGATGCATGAATTCATTGATAAATGGGTAAATTCAACCATTTTTATCTTGGTATACATATAAACGTGCGCGTCACATTTAATGAAAACAAAGTAAAACTACCCGCGCAATATATATTCTAGATGTAGTGTCAAGATATCCATCTGCAGACCCCGAATCAATAACATAAAGGATAAAAAGAATGGGACTCGTAGTTGCGACCTGCGGAACAGCCATTCTAGTTACAAGAGTCTACGAATATTACATCCGAATTCAGGAAAGATCGTTTTAAAGCAAAAATTTATTATTGGAAAATGTTTTATGATAGGCATCTTTACGCCGTTTTATTTAAAAGTTAATAGTAACAAACTACTCTATAATTAATTTCTAGTATATTAAAACACGTAATGAAATAAATACTCTCAGTTTACAGCATTAAGAATAATTGATAAAACAAATTCTAGGAGAATTCGAGTGATTATAAGTATAATCTTGCAGTTTCTCTGAAAAATTGATCTATGAGTTCTATTTTTTTCAAATAAGAAAGAAAAATAGTCCAAAAGCACCTTATGACATTCTGATTTTGAACAGGTTATAAATCTGCACTACATTTTTGTCTTCAAAACCTTCTTCTTACAATAATTCTAAAAGCCTTTTACTTTTCTTTGCTTATAAGAAGGAGGTAGGTACTAGAAGTTTTGACTTAAAATGTTTGGTTTATTTAGGAAATTAATTTAAATTACTTTGGTAATTCTTAAAATAGAGAGTTATGCAGTAGTATGACTCTGAATAACGCATAACAGTTTCCACACGTTTGATTAATAAAACAAAAAAAAGTAACATTAGGAGGCTAAGCATATGTGAGCAACCTTGAAATTCTAACATTTTTATTACATTCTTTGTTATGCTAGAAACGAATTATTTGCTCAACAAGGTCAAAATAAATGTTACAAGAAATATAACTTTTACAAAATTTTACGATACTTTTTGTAATACAATATTTTTGTTTGTATTATCTACTATGGCACAATATAAGACACAGAGATGTTTTAATTATAAACACTTCTTAAACTTACTTCTTTTTGATTCTTAATTGCATTTGCAATACGTATGGGTCTGTAATTACTGCTTTAAATAGTGTAGTAGCTAAAATATGTATACTGAAATAATCATTAACTTTATTTTATTTTCAAATACGCATTTCAAAAATTCGCAATACAATTTTAAATAGGTTAGTTTAATAGATAAATAAAAAAAATTAGGAAATACTAATTTTATTCTTATTACCTATTCGTATCACCTAATTATAAACAATCAAATATACATTAAATAGGTTAATTTGAAAATGCGCCAGATATTTTTTTTTCTTTCAACCCAGCCCTCCACGCGCACCTGCTTAGAAGGTACATCATTTTTCACTAACCAACAACATGGCTACCAGAGAGATAGATCCGTAGTAAAAGGACGTATTGATATACATTTATCAAGCTGTGCACAAAGGAAAATTGCTGATATATCAAAATTTTGCATAAATAGAGTTATTTCTTCCTTTTACGTTGGCTGTTGCCTTCCCTAATGAGCAAAAATCTCATCAATCATGGCGAGATCTCACCTACTTTGTTATCGTTCCTCAATTTCTGCAATGCCTTGATGGGATCTTTCTACCTGTTCATCACTTATCTTTCCTAAATTAGCAGGAAAGAAATCCAAATGTGAATGCAAAAAATGAATTTTTGTGGACCAACAAATATTCCTTCGCGAACTTTCACATCAGACAACTTTGGAAACTTATCCTTTGAGTATTTAAAACAGTTGCCTTCTTTTTCTAGTGCTTTCACAAACTGTTTAATCAATCCTAATTTAGTGTGTAGAGAGGGTAGAATCACCAAATCAGAATCGCAGTGTAATATCACCCTTGTAACGGTGATATTACACTGCGACCTAAAAGATCTATTGTGTCCCCTGTTCTTGCTGTTTTACAGCTGGCTTTCCAATCCTATTCCTTTCAGAAAGTGTAGGATATCAGAAGGCCCCTGGTTAGGTAAGTCTCCCTCTTCGATTACACATGCTCCCAGGTGCAACGCCCTTGAGTTGCACAGTGCTACGCAATTTGAGAGGGGATGGATGCCATCCTATTCCCCCAATCTGCTCCAGTCGTTTTACTCCTCCCTTTCCTTCCTTGTGAGGTACTCACTTTGGAAGTGGAAGGCTTCTTATGGAGGTCCTACTCCAATTCCTGTTTATTAGCGGTGTCGTCCCGCTAATAAACGTTCTATGGTTGATCCCACGAGTAGCTAGGGAAGAAAAGGTCCACCTCCACAGAGTACCGCATGCAGAGGTAATGCTAAATACAATGGGTTGCGCCAGGTGCCCCAAGGTTGGACTAGTAGGCTGGTCTTCTATCCAGCCACGCATCCCATCAGCCTAGTCCGCCACCTTAGGATTAAGGTTTTTACTGAGGTTGTCTCCTCTCGGTCCGTGCAGCCAAGACCCCCCATTCCTTTCGGGACCTGGTTTAACAGTTGGGCTTTCGGTAGCCGAAAGCAACAACTGGCATCGTTGTAGAACCCTGTGCAAGCCCTTAGCCACGACACGACAGCTCGGGCGAGGGGGGGAGTGGTTCACGGCAACAGTCTTCATTCACCCTGCTCCGCTTTTAAGCAGAGAGGACGAACTTATAGCCGCCACTAACCATCTCGTTTTGAGTGAACCCTGACAAGATGGCCTTTCTCCTATCCACCACCTCGGGGACGCGCCTGGTAGGTACCCCCAACTCCCAAGTTAAAGCCACCATAGATTTTCCAAAGATGATTTGAATATTTAATGAGATTTACTATAGTTGACATACTGTCATACGTTTCTTTCGTATTTGTAGAATGAGCCAATGGAATTGACTGTTTACCATTATAAAGTAAAACGGCTTTGGGACTTGTTTTCGACGATTCGATAAACAATCGCCATTCTGCAGGATTATATTCAATACTTATTTTCATACAGAAGTCTATTTACATCAGTGCAGTACCTAACAGAAAACTGAATTTTTCGTGATGATTCTTCAATACAAAGATTCTTATAGTGGAATTGAAATTGAAAAGGTTATTTAATGTTAAAATAAAAAAAATACAAAATCATATTTGCTTGCTTCTCTTTTTTGTTTATTTTTTCTAGACGTTCACAATCATATTTTTTGCGATTACAGCCCAATCTGTTACGAATCGAAAAAATAGTTTCAAATAAAAACTACATACTTGATTTCGTAGAATCCGAATCTGCAATACAAAATGGGGGTTCTCATTTCAGATTTCAAAGTTGTTCCTCCTCCCACTCTGGGGCGGTGAGATGGGGGATAGAATTCGGTAGCATTCAGCGAGCCCCCTGCATTATAACAAATCTTATTAAGATCTTTTTTTGATATTCCGTTGTCTCAAGATAAAAAACTCACCCAGTATATACATAATTTAATGTTCTAGAACAAAAAAAAAACATTCACTAATTACAGATATTAATCTCTTATACCTTGAATAAAAACTTATAAACCAGTCTCACTATCACTTATTCATCTCCTCCATAGTATTTTTCCGCCGTCTAGCCTACATTAGCCGAGCCTTCGTCCTCCTTATCGGTAATTTAATGAAATTTTTGACCACCTCGAATTAACGCAGCCGGTACCACATTTAATAAGGAATACCGGCGCTGGAAAAAAAATCGCTTCTTTCACCGCCTAAAGCATCGCGCCTATACGCGGGAAAGAAATGCGCGGACTGGCCAGTTAATGTCTTCCATCTCTTCGTCGAGAAAGAAATATCTGAGGTGTAATGACTTGTGTGAGCAGTACGCGCTTTTTCCGGTCTTCGTCGAAGAAAAAGAAGCATAGAAGGCCGCGTGCAGGATTTTAGGTGACCGGCATCGGTACGGCGAAGTCTGCTTGCCTGTTCGCATCCTCGATGTCCCAGTTTTTCGCGAATCGTTTTGTGCTGTCAGACGCATCGTATCCGCTTCTACAGTTATTCGTTGATGACACTATGGAACAGTGATGGATGCTTTTCCGTTCTCTCTCTTTAATGATTCAACACATGGAATCTTTAATTGATATTCTATTGCCGTTTGAAACTATTGTTGTATATAATAAAAACCAAAAGTTTTAAAACTTTTCATTTAATGCAATCTCTTTTCTCAGTGTATAGACGATAACTTGCGTGCATTGAGTAAACCAAATAAAATTGTTAAAACAAAACTGATGTTCGTTACAACAATAACATAGTTCATTAAATCAGTCGAGCTATCATTGCATTTTCAAGGATTTTGGTTTTGTTAATACAATGAATGATTTATTACACAATAAATTCTCTCTGTTTTCAACTCCTGCTTATCACTTATCTCCACGTTAGCCAACTTTACAATGTATAACTGCCTAAAATTTTTAATAATACGTATTGCTGTGTACCAACAAAAATGCAAAAATGAATTAAAAAATTAAAAATTAAATTAACTAGCTCAGCGGATAAAAATTATTAAAGGGCGCAAAAAAACAATTAAACTCAGGATTACTCTCGCAATAAAACTTATCATGAAAAGTAAAATGTGGGTGAAGGAAATCTGACTTTCTTTAATTACCCCAAAAATTGAAAAGGTTAAAACAAAAATAAAAGAACAGAAATTTTAATGACGTTAATAACAATTATAAATTTTATTATATAAAAAAAGAAAAAAAAAACATCTGTTACAAATTGCAGAAAAATTAAACATTGGACTTAAGGTCTTGGACGAAATCAAAAACTGCAAGAATCTACATTTAAAAAGGACAATGCAAAATCCTTTAACAAACAAAAGAGAAATTTGTTCTAGCAGAAAATCCTTTTTTCACAAAAAATCCACGTGGTTTCAAAATTAAACGAACTAAATTAATTTAAACGTGGACAAAACAAGTAAATTTACAAAATTGAAATTTAAAATCCAAGCACAGTGCTTCTATTCACCCAAACCGAGGTGATTAATTATTCAAAACTAATCAGCAAACTAGAAAACGGAAAAATTAACTCTTTAAACTAAAAAAAAAAACCTTCCAGAACAAATATAATAACTGATCTTATATCTAATTTGTGCACACAAAAAAATACAACAACAATTATTAATCAACGAGTTCCTTGATGGATGAATTAATATCAAATTAAACCAACAAATCTTTAAGTTAAAAATGAAATACCAAAATGGTAGCAAAGAAAATAAAATTACATCAACTTACACGGCCGGCATCTTTCAGAGAACTGGCGCCTCAAAGGGATAACAGTCGTATACATATATCAACAGCTGCGTGCAAACGCAACGCAGAATTCGTCCAAGAAAATTCTAGAATATACATTTGAACAACATATACAATACTGGTGAACGCAATATGTACAACTGAATGAAATTAATTTAAACAACTGAACAATTAAAAGAATAAATAAGAGCAATTCAAATAATAAAATCTTATTTAAAAATAAAATATTAATTTCTGAGAGAATTTTCCCGGAACATTGACGAAGACAAATCCCAATAAATAAAATATCACTGAATTTACGAACCCCGGGGTGCCAAACCACAGCAGTATTTTTAAATTTATATTTTATACAACTGTGAGTTGGGAAATATTCTTAAAATAAACCGAACGTCTTTTGCACCAGACTGAAAAATAAAAAAAAAGTATAAAAAAAATTAGCAAATAACACAAGACTTCTATTCAATATTATAATCTAATAATAACTTGTTGAGGACTTGCCATTAACCTTGCTCTTATAGTACAAAAGCAAGGTTTTAGACTAAGTATGGGCAACCTTTGACATGTTGTGGGCGAAACTTTAGTGTGCAAATACGTTCGCGGGCCGCGTTTAAAAGTAGTGCATTTTAAAGTAGTGTTCATAATTTTTAGCGATAGATATCAGACATGAAATAATACGTCAATGTTATTATAATGCAATTTATTAAAATAAGAAAATGAAATGAAAGAAATAGGTACAACATTATAATTAAATCGTGAAATTTGGAATTATTACAAACTACAAAAGTTAAATAGCGACAACGAAATCAATGAGACCCTTGAGCTTGAATTTGGGAAACTAATCCATCGATGTTTGGATGAATTCCACTGATACAAAGACGTAAAGAATTTTCCAAATTTTCGTCAGTCAGCCTTGTACGATGTTTTGATTTATTAACTTTCATCATTGAAAAGAACTGTTCGCATTTATAAGTACTGCCAAACGCACAAATCAATCTTCTTACGAATTTTCTAAGTTCCGGAAAATGGTCTTCTTCGAAGTATTTTTTGTAGAAATCGCACAACTACACGTCTTCAAATTTAGATTTTATGAGTGAGTCTTCTTGAAGCTCGATCAACTCCATTTGCTAGTGTATTGGAGCATTTTGCACATTACTTTTTGTTGGAGTAGCTAATAAATTGAAACTGTCTTCTATGTTTTCAAAATCGCTAAATGTGTTCAAAAATTGCTCCGACAGTAACTTGAGTTACTTACAGCGGGCCGGTTGTTGCCCAGATATGTTTTGGACTCTTATTTTACATTACTTATTATACTTTTTTGCTCTCACGGCAAAGAAAGATAAAAATCACATTTTATTAAACAATCTTTATTACCAACAGAATTCTATCTTAATTATCAAGCGCCAATGTTTAATTTTACATCAGATTTATTACGTTTCCCAAAGCTATTGCATAATTAACGGGTTTTAAAATTAAATTAATGAAATAAACATTGAATCATACCAGAAACAGGATCTCTTTATTTAACGATGTTAGTAAACCTATATTCGTCATCTCCTTGTATCAACATCAGAAATCAAGAATTCTCTTGCCATTACTCTCAGATAATTATCAAATGATTCATGTCTTATGGGAGTGTAGTGCATGAGCTCTTTACATTTTATCAAGACTATTATCCACCCAGCCTCTACGCATTCCAATCCCAATTTGCATTATATCTTTTCATACTTTCATTCCTATTTCTTTGTACGATATGTGCATCTTATTATGTCCGATGTGACACATTTCTTACTAGAACGTAAGACGATATGTCCAGTTGAATCTTTATTTGCAAAGAAACATCTAGAGAATAAAAGTACAGCTAACATGTAACTAGAGCGAAGAGAGGAAATTATAAATGCAAGCCTGCATACGCATGCACATAAACCAGTCGCGAATTACATATTACATGTGTAAATCTAAATACATATGTATTTGTATACAGCATGTTACGCATACATTAAAACACATTTTAGGACGCGACATAGTAAGGCTGTAGGTAAACAGCAAATAACGTGTAACTAGTTTAGTTTCAAGAGACGATATAAACATTTATGAACACGCCCATAAGAGCAAGTTATGTCGTCCAAGGTTAGGGCTTATAACTGTAATTCCTTTTTTTTTCTTCTTAGTTTGAAATTTCTTTTTTGTTCTAATTACTGCGAATCTAGAAATAGCTATTTCGCATTCTCGTTTGATGCGGAGCAATTAACTGTACTGTCCTTCACGAGGATTGTATTGATAATTGCAAATTGAACCGGATAACATTTACATAAGAAGTGGATTTTGAAAATGAATTAAGATTTAGAAGTAAACAGATGTCATTGTCTTCAGGTGCAAAAAGTTTCTGTGAAATAAATACAGTATGTCTAAAGCAATCGCGAATGATATCCTCGCAGATGATAATATGCACCTTACAAACAATTAACTCCCTTCAAAGGTGGATACATTATTGAGTGACATAAAGGCGGTGCTTCTTTCCGGGAATTAATTAATTAATTACTCCACTATATTACAGTATTGGAACAAATAGACCCAAAATTTACGTGAAGCAGGTAGAGAAGGTTCAGGCGCGCGTAGAAGAACCACTCCACGAAAATATTTTCTTCTGGAACAATGTTGTTGGTTGTAGAGTATTAAAGTTTCCATGTCTCGTTCATAATATCTGTAGTTTCGTTTACACATACCTATCCATTAAGCAATTATTCCGAATAATATTTTTTAATTCCTTAATAACTTCTTTATACACCGAACTAATATATTTTTTACGGAGATGGCTTTCGCGTTGCGCAATATGTTTTTAAATACGTTTTGAAAATTGTTTGCATTTGAATATTTATCCATTCAAGTAGAAAACATCCAACATTTGCTTTTTAATTTATAAATATGTTATATTCGCTGTTATCTAAGCCTTGGAAAAATTAACATTAAATTTTGATTATTCAGCATGGCCGGAAGTTGATGCAACAGATTCCTATCTGTAACTATAGTTTGTTGTTTCTTGGTTTGACTTTTAGTTAGTCTTAGTTTTTCCTGTTCCCAATGACGTTATCACGTGCTAAATTATGTACTATTTCTTATCACACTTAATCTGTTAAGAGAATTTGGTAACATCAATACATTTTATAATTATAAATGTAAATAAAACTTACGATTTCTGAAGATGTTTGGCAAAATAATTGATTCATTCATATTTCAATTAATAGTAATTCAGAATCCATTCTTTAACAGTGGATTTTTGTCTTAGCATTGCACTACGAAGGCGCTTGACTTTGCCACACGAAAAAAATTTAACACAACTAAATGAATTGAAGACTCAACGCAAATCAAATCACGTAAACACAAGGAATTTCACGTCAGATGGCAGAAAAGGGAATTACAAATTCATTTACGAGACATGTACAGTAAAGTTGCAAACATTTCTTTTTACAATTAAATAAATTTTGGAAAAAGCCGTCAAAAAGTCAGACAAAAGACGAAATACACATAGAACATAAAATAGACAATTTATACGATATTTGTAATTCCAAATAATTTGAAATATATATTTACAAAGAAAATCAAAAACTGAAACTTGACAAAAAAAGTATGGAGTAGAAACCTTTCATCAGAATTAGAAAATAATATGAGATTCGATAGCAAGTTATTTAAAATTCTTCGATAATTTTACAGTTTTCATAAAATAAGAAACTATTTTATCCTTAAAGTTCTAAACACTACGTGTTAAATCAACTTCTATCCCCGATTATAAAAATTATGGACTTACAAGGAAACACCGGCAGGTTCTGATTTCGATGAAACTTCACAGATTAAAAGAGTACTTTAAAATAAGAAGTATGTATTTTTTTTAGCATCCCAATCGCCCGATATTGGGATTCCAATATATTGTGTAGAAAACGATGGTGTACAATAAATTTTAAAAAGTAATAATACATAATTAATAATAATGGATATTCAATTTATTTTTGTGTACCTACCTACCTACGTGACTAACTGCATAAAGTGTCCACAATTTTTCAATTTCAATAACGGTTCGTATAAATGCGTAAATTATATAATTGATGAGTTTGATAATATGTAGATAGCAATTAATACGTAAATTACAGTAATTATTTAAACAAATACATGGAGCAAGCCATGTCAGCCACTTGAGATTGGGTATATAAGATATTCGCAATAAGAGTATTAGAAGTAGTTTTTCGTGCAGTGTATTAGTATAGTTTGGTACGATGGTAGTTATAAATATAGTTAATGTGTTGAACATGCTACCTGCAACATTTCAAATCGCCAAGATCGCCATAATTCGATAATAAAATACGACATATTTTTGGTGAATAAGAAAAATATAAGTTATAAAAAAATTAGGATATAGGAGGCTCGGTCGTACGTGATTAACTTTTTGCGTCATCGTTGGGATCATGTAATATGCTGCAAATTATGCTGAAAGAATCTGTTAATATTTGTTATAATTTCGGAGATATTAAAAATGGAAAAAATTGCTCAAACTTTGGAGGAGGTGGGGCCCAAACACCGGGCGATTGGACTGCTAAAAAAAGTACGTACCTACCTCTTATTCTAAGGTACTCTTTCAGTCTGTGAAGTTTCATCGAAATCAGAATTTGTCACCTGCCGGTGTTCCCGGATAGATTGACAGTTGTTAATATAAATAAAATGATTGCCATCTACAGTCAAGCTATCTCATAAAAAAAGAAGTATTATGTGAGCAAATAACATGTTGCCACTTTGTAGTTTTACATATTTATGAATTTTATGATAAATACAGACCTAAATTCAATTTTAAAAATATTCCTTTTTATTTTTATTACAATATACCACAGAGAATAAAAACGCATGTGTTAATGATTTGAGACGTTTATCACTTCTTTAGTATTCGGAACCAATAATTTATTTAAAGCAAAACAAATAATATCTGCCACATCAGTATTTAAACAATTTTACTATAAATCTTCCTATACTGCGTAATTTAATTAAATAATTTATGTTTCAAGAGGGTATAAATCCTTTCAGTGATTATTTGGGAACAGAAATAATTTATTTTGTATAAAATTGTAATCGAAATAAAAATCGGGCCGACCATTATTTACTTTTTCTTTCAACGATTGTTTTTACTATTAAAGATCAAAAAACTGAGAAAATATTAGAAAGAAAATAATTTTGGTTAACGTATAAAGAATCTTAACGTGAAAATAATTCGTGATGTTCTAGAGTATATTACATAGCTAAATTCTAAATATCGCTGTAACTATAATTATGTGACCGAAATAATATGTGTGTAATTATGATGGAATACTTTCTTTGTGTTTTTTTTTCCAGCATAATATAGATCCCATACAGTTAAAGAATACTCTAATGTTTAAAGAGCATACAGCATTGTAGGTTCTAGTCTACGAAAATTCCTGAAAGATTTGATGATTTTAGTAATAAAACGTAGTGTTTTAAATGCTTGATTATATATTTGTTGCATATATTGTCTTTTTTCCTTATTAATAACTTGAAAAGTATCATTGTGGCTCAAGGTGTATTCTGAATGGTTTTGTATATGTGTTAGGTTTCAAAAGGCTTATTTGAAAAGGCGAGGCCTGAATTATATTATTAATCTATAAAATTAATATAAAAAATATTAATGTTAAAGTGGCAAAATAATAGTAATAAACAATGAAACTATTAATAGTTTTATTTAAAGGTAAGATGAGAATTCTAAGATAGTATTATTTGCAAGACAAAATTCGTTTGCTAAGTAAAATGTTTCGGATATTAGAGAGACTTTTATGTTAATTTTCAAGAGAAGTGTAAGCAAATTTTGCATTTCTTTGAGTAATGCATTGTAAAACTTGATTGCATCATAGTTTATACATACCAACTCTGCTAGCATTAAGTTCAAGAATGTGAAGTCTAACGTGGCTACCCTGTCTAATGCTATAATCGTTAAAGTGTGAGTGCAGGCAGTAGTTCCTTGGATAACCTCTAACAAAAATATATACTTGCAGGGTAGTAAGTATTCCTAAAGCTTTAAAAGAATTTCTACAATCCGGCCGTATAACCAAAACCAGATAGCGATCCTATGTATACTAAAATACAAAATTAATGTCTCTCATGTTACTCTACGAAAACTTGAACGCTTAATGAAACAAGAACCTCATTTTAAGCAAACATAGAGACACATTACATTTATAAAATGCAAACAAATAATATCTTAGGGAGACATGAGTTTTGAATTTGACTGTGTACCTCCTCTGAAGTGCAAATACCTTGATGATGTGACAGGAATGGTTCCAAACTAAGATAGAGTAAGTCATGACTGAATGAAATATACCCAAGCATATTTTTCTGAAACGGTAAATTACTTCAAGACCTTAATAAAAAGATGTAGAGAACAATGCTTTGGTCAAAGTATCAATATGTTCTTCCGAGAGTTTAATTGATTATAACTTCGAAAAATTCAGCAGAAATGTTTGTTCGTCATAATTAGCGTGAATACCAAAGTTTGAGATTTGCTTTATTTAAACTACATTTATTTGCAAAGAACCAGTTCTGAGATAGCGATGAAATGATGATAAATAAAATTCAAATAAAATCATAATTTACTAAATCATTTATATAAGTTAAGAACAACAGCGGGCCCAAAATCAACCTGTGCGGTACTCCGTCAGTAGAAAAAAAGATTTCTATATTCACCAACTGTTGCCTATCCCTAAGAAATGATGAAACTAAACCGATATTAAGTTCCGAAAAATTGTATTGTTTAAGTTTGTCTAATTGTAGGAGAATTGAGTAGTTTAGTTAGTTTAGTATAGTGAGAGAAAGCGTCCGCATGATTCGATTAATCATCTCGTCAACTGCTATCACTAGGATCTATTTTAGAGCGTATGTTATCTTAAAGTTCTTCCAACAAATTAAGGCTCTTAAGGTAGCTCACCATCTTGCTGAATGAGGTTGTTTTCAGGTCTTCTAGGGAAGGGTAGTCCTTAGTGACCTGTAAAGACCGAGACCTTCACATAAAATAATGCATTAAAATTGGTCTAAAGGACGAGTTCATCAAATCAATGAAAAAGATTTGATTAAATGACGAAGGAATTTAAGGAGTAATTCATTACACTGATGAAACTAAAATCATTGAAAATGAAGTGATAGCTTGATTAACTCAATGAAATATGTTATTGTTGTAACGAACACCAATTTTGTTTTAACAACTTTATTTGATTTACTGAATGACCTCGAGTTACTAATTTTATGTACGAATTCTTAGTAGAAGAATGAAGAAAAGTATCAGTAGAATGCATATTATATATTTATGTGCCTTTTTGCTGATCGTTACATATGTAATATGAAATGTTATTCATGATCCTAATAAATTTTAGTTATTATTATAGAGTCAACTTGTAATTAGAATAATGAACTTAATTCATTGATGCCATAAACGCATCTCATTTATTCAATTCACAGCTGAGTAAGTGCTTACAGCTTTATTTAGCACTAATATTTGAATCAATTACAATTTAAATGACATCAATTAGAAAAACAAAAAACAAGAACGACCTTGAAAATATATTTTCGAAATTTTGTTACTGGGATTATATCAAATTTCAAAGCTTTTACATTTTTCTTTTACCTAAAAACTCAATTTACGATAAAAGGTGCTGATTTGGTACACTTCAATTTGCAAATAGTTTTACACAATAGTAAAGAATTTACTACTCTAAGAGTCGTTAAACTAGCTGATAGATATCTGACTATGCACCATTAACACAAAAAGGTAAAGTAGGTTTAGCCATAAAAATAATGCTTAGAACAATGTGTTCTTCTACCGTTTTATTACCAACACTTTTAGAGTGTCTAAAGGGATACGCTAACAGAAAAAAAGTAAAAGTACGAGACACCTTACAAACATCGAATCGCCGTAATGTAGGTTTATAGGACTACATGTGATACCATCGAGCATCCACAGAAGCTTACTTAAGCTTGTATTTAGGGCTCCGTACTATCAACATTTCCCCCAAAACCTCTTCTGGCATTGTAGCACGTGTTCGCTTATTCCTCGACCGGTGAAGCATCCAAATCGCAAAATTAATTCGAGCAAAGTAGGTAAGACTTTTCGTCGTGCATAATAAATGACGAACGAATGCTCCACTGTAATGTCAGCGTGAGTAAAGAACTCGAACGCGCACGTCAAGTGAAGCATCGACGGCAATGCTTCGCTCGGAATGGCAATTCCCATAACCTAATTTCTGAGGCGCTCTTCTTGCTCTTGTGGCCGACTCGAGAAGATCGTGCTTCCGGTGTGTTTAAGAGGCAGAAGCCTCTCTACTATCGGTTAATTGTTCGTGACTGTCGAATGCAATTATTCTAAAGCCATTATTCTGTTGAATGACTAATAAAACCCATTGTCAGATGCAAAGTACTGTCATAAAATATATTTTATTTTGTGGAGCAATAGACAGTGTCTTATTAGGATGAATACAACATTGTGTAGGTATTGGAATAATATTTCTAAACTTATTCACAGTAAGGAACGCATTTGTTAATAAATAAAGGTATATGTATAATTGGAATATTCGAATACAATCTTCATTGTAATATAACATTTTTACTTGATTTTAATTGCTGCCTGCAAAGATATATTAGAAGAATGATTATTTAAAAGACATTAGGTATTAAACAATTAATTTTTGCCAAATTTGAATAATTTCAAACACATTTCTTTCTGTTCTTTAATGTATTTTTTTCTGCTTGCAACCTCATTGCCAATCCTCTTAATCTAGTTTGCACAGAAAAAACTAATCAGATATTATAGTATTATACAAATTTAATACAAAGCTGTTAATTATCAGTTGTAACATATAATAAATAATATTAGTCTTATATTGTTCTGTGTGGTAATAGTATACTAAAAAACCAATTTCCTAAGACCTTCAGCATAAATTCAAGTTTAAAAAGCGAGTGGCGTAGTTACCAATTTTGAATGAATGAGTGCTCTAACTCTTTTTTTTATGCTTCTGTTTTTGTAGGATTAATTAATTAGAGATTTGCATGTATTCAAGAAAAAAAAGAAATTTGATCATAATGAGAATTATGGATAGTATTTGTCACATTTATAATATTTAGCTAATATGACCAACTTAAAATCCCTAAGTGCTTCATACAACTATTATATAAAAATGAATCACGAGTCTGGAATTATGAATTTTGAAACATTGAACTGTGAATAATGAATTATAAATTATGAATTATGAGTTATAATTTAGGAATTCAGCATTTAGGTTGTCAAATTTGAAGATTGCAGATTACAATATCATTTTTAAGTATTATTTCAATATGAATGATAATAAATATGGAAAAGGTATTTACATGATCATCAAAGAAAACAAGAGAAAAGAGGATAGCTAAAATATACGCATTTCAAATTCTATCAAATGGTGCGTTCAAAACTTTAAATTAAATATCATAATGGTAGTGTTTTAATGAAAGTAAATACGCTGGATGCTTTTATAAAGATGTTTCTTCATCAAAAGTACATCTGATCGAGCTAAATGACCTGCTGGGCGTCAGGGCTGGCGCTGTATTTGAAGAAATGTTTTGTCCTTTTCAATGGACATCATCGTCATGGCACCCGCGTGCGCAATGTCGAACTCATTATCCATATTAGCAACAAAAGCAGCCTCTTTTGTTCTTTGTATTATTTCTATGCTTCTGGAGATTTTTCCATTCGCTAAATAATTTCCAAGTTTTGCAACGCAATAGGTATTCTTAGCGAATAGGAATTCGCCTCTTTGACCAAAATACTAATGCTTCCTTTATTGCCAGTGCTGCATTTTCACCCACGATTAAGCGGGCTTTATGATGATTATAAAAAAAAGCACACACATAACTTGTTGTATCGATGATAACTTGAATTCCAGAATTTGAGGATAGTAATGTTCAAGTAAAAAAAATGTCGCTTGAACGTAAATCTGCCATATTTTTGACTTCTGCTCGAGAAAGTACGGCATTGTACGTGTACGAATTATCATATATTGGTCACCCAGAAATGACCAATGTCAGTCAATTGTAACAATGCAGCGATGTTGCTTAATTTGCAGATACGTTGTCGCATACTCAGCTACCCTCAATCGGCGATTACCTACTAACTATATGTTACATTTTTACTTACTCTAATACATAGTTTTACATCTTGAAATATTATTTTAAAATTATTTACGGAAAATGACGTGTTGTTGACGTAAACTATAGACAATTTAGACTAAAGTCGCATTTAATTATTAACCTACCGCACATTCTACCGAATAAGACGATCTGCTATCCGTAGAAATATATATAAATATATACAATATATAAAATCGATGTTTTTGTACCAATTTTAAAAGTCAATACCGTTTTAGAGAGGAGAAGATCAAGCCTACATGAAATATTTATAGTTAGAAAATTTGCTTTTGAACTAAAAGCGCAAATTTTACAAAAGAAAAATGTAGGACTTTCTGCTGAAGTTGCCACCTCTAAACATTGTCGCATCGGTCTGAAACTTTGCATGTTGACGTTTTCTACCAAAACGAACATTTTTAGACCATAAGAACTTTGGTAGTGGCACTTTCATAAATAAGCCAAACCCTAATGGACACTCTAGTATGGTATTTACTAGTAGTTACTTACGTTATCGATGAAATACGCAACTGACACACTGTAAATATTTCAAAAACCGAGTGAGTATTTTGTACACCTTCCCTTTAAGGTTGTTTGGTATGGCATAGCTATAGCAGATATATTGTATGATAACAATTTCTAATACGAATAATTATTACAATGAGATGCATATAAAAATAGGAAGCAATCTATTGTGTATCTTTATATGTGGCATAAATTAACAATTCTGATTACTATAAAACAATTTTTAAAACTTCCTGATTACTACTAAGGTAACAAACACACAGAGAAGAATAGATATCAACAGCTAATAAAACTATAATACGTGTTTGGTAGTAATTATCTAAACTACAGTAATTATCTCTGTAATATCCAGTATTTATCAATATATTATCATTAATTAGAAGAATTATATCTAAAGTGTTTTGTATTTATAACAATTATTTGTTTACGACTACCGTTTCTGTTACCTAGTTTTCTCTGTATACCATTATTACGACAACTTTGTCTAAAATCTAACAAAATCGACGATAACGAGTCCATACACAACGAATAGGATCACATAACTTAACGCAATCGATTATTCCAAAAGCGTTTGCACAAAAAGAAGAACTGACACGAATTACGTGACCATTAAAGTCATGCGCTGAAACACGAAAACCTATATATTTTCCCGCCGTGTAAGGCATGTGTTTGTAAGCAAATACGCGCTACAAAAATACATAATTGTTATAGAAGGTTCCGTTTCATTCACGAACGCGTGCATTCTAGGATACCAGTTCTTGTTTGTATGTATCTGGGTCCGTCTCATATAAAAAGAATAAACGGTAAACCGAGAAAAGTGAAAATGGATAGAAGAATATGGGAAACAAGAACGTTTCCATTGTGAATAGGGATTGTATAATTAGCTTACTTAATCTATGTGGTATCTGTATCTTAGTTGAACTAGGGCACTAATTGTTACAAACGTACATGCATTTTAAAATAAAGGAAAAAATAGAGAACCTGAACCTTTTGTTTCAATGTGTTTGTATTTACTTCCATGAAAAATATTTTTTTCACCATCTACTTTTCCTAAATAATAAAAAGTAGTAATTTGGCCCAATAAAACCAAATGTACAATTCAATAATTAAAAATATTTAATACTAACTAATAATTATCTACTGTTATGTTATTTAATTATTATATGTTTGGTATATGCTTCGAGTAAGTAGCATGATACATGTATAGACGTTAAATTAGGTAACTGTTGTATAAATATTAGCACAAGAAGCTAACGGACCTGTCGAACCAAAAAAAGTTCCTAATGAGTTTGACGTTACTTTAAATATTTGCTTTATGTAGGAAGCCATTTTTGTGGGTCAATGAAGACTGATATATTATTTGCTTTCAAGACGGAACGTCGATGAATAGGGTAAAATATTTTTAAAAAGAAACAATAAAATGTTTTATGAAATTATGACATTCCAATAGAGCAAAAATAGATATCTGTTCGCGAAAGAACTGCACGTGGCTACTTGTTTTTTAAATTCGTAACTTTAGGTACATGAAAATTGCATCCGGCGTCTCACCGAAGTCTCGAAAGGTTCAATATGCATTTTATCAAACGTTTTTTATTACTTTTTTTATTAAAAGTGTAGAGCTGCTAGAGTGTTACATACAGATTTCAATCAAACTATGATTGGAACAATAATGAAAAATAAAAGGGAGCTTCCTATTGAATTTGCAAATCCTGCTACGAGGGCTATAGGTTGTATGCTTTTGGTAAAACTGCAACGCTGGCTTCATACATACCTAACAAAAAAAATAAAAACGTGTTACTTGTAAGCCTTCATCGGAATGATAAGTTGCACAGAAGAACTGATAAATCGGATATTATATGCGATTATAATATGACAAAGGGTGGGGTTGAAACGGTAGATAAGTTGTGTACTAGCTACAATTGCCCTAGAGCTACAAGGAGATGGCCAACGGTAATCTTTAATGCGCTGCTCAATATAGCTGGAATCAATATTATGCTTATATATACGAGATAAATAATACAGATGACGTTGCATACAAAGAAGGTGTTTCCTGCGGACACAATCATTTCAAATTTTTGAAAATCATCTCCGCCAACGCATACATCAAAGCAAGCATTTGCCAAGTAAACTAAAAGATTGTATTAGGAATACTCTTGGAATCGAACGATTACAAATTGCAACGGTGTGTTTCTAATGTGCGTGGTAGGTGCTGTTACTGTGACATAATAGAAAATAGGCCCACACGGTATACATGTAAGAAATGCGGAAAATACATCCGCGGAGAATACTCACAACACTTGTCAGTGTATGTGTTCAGAATGTTACACATAATTGAACTACCAAAAGCATTACATAATTCATTTCTTTTAGAACCTATATTTTTTTATTTTTTTAGAAAAGTTATTCTTTTTATATTATATTTTTAATCAAGATATTGGATTCTCGAGCGATTTCCTAACAAATAATACTCACTTATGTATTTATGAAAAGTAATTATTTTTTACTTGCGAGCGCCGTCTTCTGAATTACATATGCGAGCATTGCAGGGCTAAAACAAGTTTATGTTGTTCACCTATTGGATTTGCTGCATTAGACTAAAAGTAACCAGCCCATTTGATAGTACTAATTAAATATTCCGCTAAATTTATGTATACCACAGGTAAATCTAAGACAAGAATTCTGCAAACGCTAAAGACGTCTCCTATCAACACTGTCCCAAGCAGTAGTAGTAAAAGTAAATAGTTCTACAGAGGTTACGTCTGGAGAGGACCAAAGAAGGAGACCTTCTGCAAACATTCTCTGCTACCATACCCAACCTTCAAATTACAGGATACTATAAAACGTTCCTTAAAACAAGATCTCCAGTTTCTAGTATTTTTTTTCTAAGGCGCAGATTACAGACTTATTTGTTTTCTCGGATCAGGTTTTTTCTAGTCGAAATCATTTAAGATTTAGCATATTCGACATAGTTTGAATCTTATTCTTTAGCAATATAAACTAAAGTTGTTGTTTATGTTTACGCTGATAAAAATGCGTGGAAAATTCAGTTGGAATTTCGCATACTATCTGAAAAATTATACACTGATCAAGAAAAAACCTGGAAAATTCATTTGTAATCTTGTATTATTTTATTTATATCCCAGAAGGCAAATTCTGATAGATGATAGACAGTAATCCTCCTGTTAAATGACAAAAGATCACAATTCGTAGTTCAAAATTCATGTTTTTTAGTAGTGGAAAGGCAGTAATTTTCCTGTTAAATGGAATAAAAAATCATAATTCTTATAAAAATCCATGCACGGATCAATAGTAAAAAAATGACCATTCATCACTGCATGAATTTTTCTTTCAATGTAGTGCCAAAATACGTGCAACTTAATTGTTCTGGCACATCTTGAGAAAGACCGGAACTCTTCTGTACTTTCCTTTTTTGGTAATCGTATGTGGTCTTCGTCAGAGGTTTCACCTATAAGACTCCAACAGTATTTGCCTAACATCTTAGTGAGGCTCTTTCCTTTCTCGAGTTTCCAGCATGAACAATTTTTGATGAAATTTCTCTCCATTCGTCTGGGACCTCCCCAGGTTGCCAGGGAAGAAATCAATATGGCTATGCAACATATGAATTTTTAAAGATATCGATACGTTTAATTTCTTAAAAGCGTCAATCCTATCTTTCACTAGTTCTTCATAGTCATTCTCAGTTCACTTGTTCCCTAAAAAGTTTTTGAAAAATTGGCAGACGGCAGGAACCCCCACTCACGAGACGAATGAGCATAAGTATGTGTAATCTTGTACGTAACGTTGTAAAACGGGATTCACTTCTCCTATCTTACCCATTGCTATACCTTACTGTTATATTTTAATTAAGTGTTATTTTGAGATCTAACACTACAAATTATAGGTACTATAATCATTGTTTAACCTGACCAGAAAGAGTTAATAGGAGATTTGTGGTCTATATAACATATAATTTTGGGAAAAGTAATTGCCAACATGGAGATTTTTTTGTGTTGTACTGTGTTATTGTAACCTAATTTGATTAAATGTGAAATATACCGTTTAGAACAAAGTTTGGCGTCAAGAAAGGCCCAAGTTATGCACACAATCCAATGCTATGCAATCCTTTGATTTTAATTTCAATTTCATTCAAGATCGCAGCTGAGGTTTTTGCACGACCAGAAACTAAACAAAAACGAAATTACTAGTCATATCAAGGGAATGTCTTTCAGATATGTCTACAAGAGATTAATTTATGTTTGGTATTGCTTCACGTATGCCCTCAGGATTGAAGGTATAATGTAATACAATATTGCAAACATTTAGTAATATTTGCGGTGTGAATTACGAAAAGTAGAGGCCATAGAATGTTAGCATATGGAACACCTGATATAATTCGAAGTGGATAGAACAAGCGACTATCATAAACAATCTTTGACATCTATTAGCAGCGGAGCAGTGCCGGTTGGTACGTATGGGCTCTGATAAATGTTCGAATTTCTTGATGCAACTTCATAGGATGGCGTATATTCCACGATAGCATACGAAAAACTTCGATCATTGTGGTGACATTTGCACCAGGTGCTGTTGTCCATAAAACTGCAATTTGATTATCATCAATACCAGCACCCAATGAACCTTCAAACGAACCTTTCTTCGAAAACCCGGCTGCTAGCAGATTAATACATACTGAGTATCCAAGAATATTCTAATCTCCAATGACTTTCTCTAATAGCTGAAATAAAATAAGGAGAATAGATGTAAGTCGGAAGTCAGTAAAATTAATTAAAGTACTTGATTTCGGAAGGGGAGCGGGACAATACTTCTCTTCCAAGAATTTATCCGTGATTTAGTGGAATTAAGTAAAGATTTTAGTTCACTTCTTGTGAGTATAAGAAAATTATAAAAATGTATTGTACTATAATCAGAAGCATCATTCAACCTAAACGTAATAAAACAACTAACGATATCATTCATATTTTACAGATGACGAATCTTTTAAGATTTTAGTTTTTATAAAACCATTGTTTCATTCGCAAATACAGCTTTTCTCACAAAAATGTAACTTGACATTATAGTAACGACAATTAAAATAAGAAGACAGAAAACTTCTGTCACACTACATAATTTGTCAAACAATCAATTATTTTATGAAAGCATAATAATCACATAATTTTATTCTCAAAAAAGAAGTACCTTTTTGTTGTTTAGTGTTATTTCTCCACCCAATATTTCTGCAATGTTTCGTTTAAATTTCTTTGACTGTAAATAGCATTTCAATCTCTGTGGGACTGCGAATAGATAATTAATTCACTTTTATTGCAGCATTTAACTAAATTAAGAAACAACTTATGCATGTAAATATTACAATAGCTTTCATTCAATAAACATCCAACGTAAAGATTCCACGACTTACACCGACTTCCAGAGATGAGAACAATGAGAGCAATTTCACCATTGTATAACATTCGTAACATGATGAGTCTACTAATGCTCGCGATTCTAATATCATCATCGTCACCACAAGGGGGAAACAAACTATAGGAAGACTCTCATATTGCGCAAGCTTTCTATGTAACGCGAGCAGAACATAAAGATGTAATTATAAACACAGTGTGCTCCGACTTGCACACATACTACATACATTCATATCTATAAGTTGGTTAAGAGTTAAGAGGAACTGGTGCATGGGTACAACCGAGGCTTAAGTATCTCACGTAAGGAGTTAAGTCACTCCGTGTGAAATTAATAGGCGATATTCACGTAAACTAGGTATAGAAGTTGAATGGGAGATTGCTAAGGATTATTGTTGACGGAACACTTCGCGTGTTCGGGTGAAATTTCAGCCTTTCTATGCAGTTCAGACTCTTAGGTAGTAGTTTTCATAATACTTCGGCATTCCAAAATTACGTTATGCAACGTAATCGTGCATTATTTTCGTATTAGGCTTGAAATTTCTGTGAGATGTTGCGTTCATTAAATTAGTGTATCAATTCCTATAACGTTATGAGAATGAAAGTGTGTATAGGTTTAAAACTGGTTTATTATTAAATCAATTCGAATTTATAATATCCATCATTCTTTGAATCGTATCTATAATGAGTTTATGTTGTTGCATATCCACATTTTCTCAACAATATTTCGATTACAACACCCTCTCTTAGTAGTTAAATTAAAATACGAAAAAAACAATAATAATAGATAAGATAGCCATTAAAGTATAGCATTTTGAAATCCAAGAATGTTCGCATTGTCTGTCCATAGATATAACGATTTGAGTAATGATATTTACTGGGGATTATCCACTACCTGTTGCCGCATGCAGCGAGAAAGTATGCCAATGAGGTAATAGGCGGTATTAGAGCAAATTGGACTTTTCTTAAATAGAGAATTTGTTAAATTTCTCGTCCGTTTGGTTTATATATTAATTTGAAGTTCTTGGTGGTAGCGGACGGGATGAATAACAAAATTGTTTAAATTTTAAATTTAATTTTAAAAGAGAACATTTTTTTTTAGATTAATTCGAATTCTGGACCAGAAACTTCTGTTTGAATTTATGCCACTTTATAACGACTAATGTGAAATTAACAAATAAAATAAAACATTATTAGTATAATATACAGGCTGATTCAGATTAAGTGCGCATCATTGCTCTCTCTGTTATTATTGATTCTGGAAGTAGGTTAAATTAGCAAAGTATTAGTGTTTTTAATGCTGCTTAATATGTAGAATACGAAAAAATAATTGTTGTATTTTGTTAAGAATTGAAAGGAATTTTAATTTATGATACAAAAGTTTTAATACAATATTTCCTTAAAATGAATAATAAGGTAGTTAGGGGGGATTTTAGTTGAAGCCAAAGATACACTTTCATTATGTAAAATTTATAGTAGACTTGTTTCACTTTAAGCTAAAACAAATAGTATGTTGTTTGAATCTATCAAAAACCGATTTAAATCTTTTGCACGTTTAATTATCAAAAAAAAGTTGATTATTTGATTTTATATTGTGTTCTTTATTTATAATTATTCTTATTATATTATTATTATTAGTATCTTGAACATTTTTCATCATTTTTCTTTATTCAGTATTATATAATATGGTATTTTCTCATTTGGGAAACGCAATATGCTAGAAGCATGCATTGTATGCGGTAAAAAATCAATAAGGACTGTCGAATATTATGCAGAACAATATCCTTTACGAGACCAGCCAGATCAACGTTACTTTCGAAATCTTTCCAAATAATTTATACAAC
Source organism: Protaetia brevitarsis (assembly GCA_004143645.1). Classification (NCBI taxonomy): domain Eukaryota; kingdom Metazoa; phylum Arthropoda; class Insecta; order Coleoptera; family Scarabaeidae; genus Protaetia; species Protaetia brevitarsis. The sequence continues at coordinate 738,628 of RXPK01000276.1, forward strand.
ACGATTACTTATTTAAGAAGAAAAGAACAAACAAAATATCGTTATCAACGAAGAAGTAGAAATTACAGTGTGAGATGCTACTAACGAATTGGGTTTAAGTTATGCATCAGTTCAGAGAATATTAAAAAAGCATAAGTATATCCCACTTGAGTACTGAACCTCACAAACGTTACAACCAGGAGATTTAAACAAGAGAAATGTTTAATAAGAAGAATGGACACTGCTGGTCACAAAAAAAAATTATTAATAGTGCGTCCACATGCTACACAAGTTCGATTTACTTTTAATTTTAGTGGGGATTAATTGATTTGACAGTCGTTGCTTCAGCGTTCTAGAATGCTACATTGACAGGAGAGAGATATCTGGAATTTATTCGTACCGTTCTATAGCATTTCCTTGATAACATCAATTACATGATGCGCCAAAATTTGTTCTTTCAGCAGGACGGTACTCCGGCACTCAACTGCCGCATAGTTCACAACTATCTGGATATCGTCTTTGCCGATAAGTGGATTGGTACAAATGGGCCAATTCGCTGGCCAGGGCGCTCTCCTAACCTTTCACCTTTAGACTTTTTTTTCTTTAGGGATATTTAAAAGATCTGATATACAGAATTAAAGATTAGAGAAGTTTTTCGCGAATTGGATGCAAGGATAGTATTAAGAGCTTCCCAGAGTGTACTCAAGCGGGCACGAAAATGTATCGAGAGCCCCACCAGTGCTGGAAGCATTGGGTGAACATTTTTTGCTTTCTTCTCATTCTGAAGTGCTAGTGAATAAGTCAAATCAATGAACAGACGATACCATAATCGTTGAATAACCTCTTATAACCCCAAAATATTTGGATGAATCTTCAATCTTACCCAGTATAATAAACAGTTAAATATTCCGTGATATGAAACGTTGAAATATAGTTTATCATATGTTTTTAAATTTCAAACTGTACTGCATCAATATCTTGTCACATGGTCGTTTTAATGAGAAAAACAAAAAGGTTAAATTAAGTTTAAAATGAAATATTCTTAGATTAACTAGATAAGTAAATGTAAAATTATTTGTTTTACGAGAAATAAAATTAAATACAATTTTCCTTATTCTTTACATAATCATTTGCTTTCTGGTAGTTCTGAAATTTGTGATTTGGGGGTACTACTCCACAATAAACTATTATTTGACAAGCATGTTTATTATGTGGTTAATAAAGCATTTAAAAAATTGGAATTTACTATCCGCTTAACAATTTTTTTTTCCAAATTATCAACATTTACCACCCTTTATTATGCACATGTCCATAGTATTCTTTCATATGCGACTGTTGTGTGGAATCCCCAATATAATGTTTATGTTAATGCTATAGAGTCTGTTCAGAAAAAAATCGTTAAATTTTTAACATTCCGATTTCATATGCCTGTTATCAGCTATGAAAGAACCTTGCTTGAATTTAAAATGCTTTCTACGCAATCATGCCGTACTCGCCGAGATATACTATTTCTGTTTAAGATTTGTAACTACAGAATTTTTTGCGAAGAAATACTTTATTGTGTTAATTTTAATGTTCAATCTTACACCACTCGTTCTGTTTTGCTATTTAGACCACCTCCATCGATAAATAACGCACATAAAAATTCGCCTATTATTAAATGTATGTCTTCATTTAACACTGTTTGTCCTTCTGTTGATATTTTTAGTATATCATTGTTTTCATTCGGAATTTTTTTTAAATCTATTTTAATTAATGCGCAATAATGGTTGGAATTGTCTGGGAAATTCGTAGTTCTGGATTATTAACTTGTTTTTTTTTTAGTGTATTTTCATAGTTAAATGTAATTACATATTAAGCCAGTAGAATGCATATTTTTAAGTTTTTAAATATTTCTGTGGATAGTGGTTCTAGGAAAGTAAATAAGAAAGTAAATAAATGAGTAAATAAATAACGAAATTGTGCTTTTGAATAAGATATTATTTATTAAAATATTTACAAATATATGAATAAGATTGGGATATATTTAAAGTTACGTTTATTTGAGTAAAATTAATGAACTAAGTTATCGATATTACCGAATACTACACAAATTCAAATATTTAACTAAAATTTTAATGATGTGGGAAGTGACGTTACAAATGTTAACTAACCTCAGTCCAACTACTTGTTCGAGTATGGAAAGCAGGGACTATAATTCTAGATATTTATTACTAAAAATGAATATAAATAAAGTGCTAACACAAGGTCAAAAATATTTTTAAAAAATGTGAATTTCGAATGGGTGCTAGAAGTGCGGACAGTCTTTTTCGGTTACTTAATTGTCCTGCTAATAGTTAGAAAATCGTATGAATGTTTTCCGAATGTTGATAAAAATAATAACTACAAAATAAAAAAAAAAAAATGTAAGTCGCGAAAGGTAAAGACATTTTAAAAATAATTTGTGATAGTAGGCTTGTCAGTAGGTCATTTATGGAAGGTTTTTTATTTAGAAAAAGTGACTAATTTTGAGAAAAAAATGGTTCGTTTTTTGCAAACCTTATCTTCTTTCTATTACAAATGACACAAAGTGTTCTGGTAAATTTAATATATTATTATCCATATAAAACTATACTTATATATATATAACTATAATATTTCGAGAAATTATTTGAATATAACGTGCAATTTAATACATACTGCAAGTATATGATTATTAAATTGAATAATTACAAATAATTATTCCATCTGTAGGCTTCTCCTAATCCAAAAATCGTTCTTGATAAATTGCAGAATATCGCAAATTATTTTTACGCACCCATTTTTGTGAATTGCCAATGAAAGAATGGTGTCTTCCATTCGAGATTTTTTTCTCTTTTTATTGTTACTACTAATAGCATTGGAAATGCGAACGAATTCTTGCCCACCAAGTTGAATTAATGTTAGGTCTTTATTTATAATATCTATAGGCAATTCAATAATAGTGCAGTTACTTCTTTTAAATAGATCAAAGCTAACTATGTCTAACGAAGTCTAAAAATCAAGGTGTCATTCCGAATGTATGCGCTTCTAATTGACAAGATCATCCTGTATAGATAGATAGGTCTGGGACTTCTTTCCAGATCCTCCCAGAGTAAGCTTTTTGCCATGGTTTTCCCTTACTCCGTGGCCATTGATTTTATATAAGTATATTATATATAATCAGTGTCCTTGGTGAATGCTGGGAGATAACGAAAGTCGTTCCATGGGCGTTCATATGGTCGCGAAGCTACTGTATTATATTTTTGTTATTAAGAATTATAGGGAAATTATTTAGTTAGAGTAGGATCATTTCAATTGTTATGGAACCCATATAGTACTTAGAATAGGTAGCCTCGTGTAGTACCTTTTTAGGTGGAGCACGGGGTTGGGATGAATTGTAATAATTTAGTTTTCATAAATAAAGTGTATAGATAGATAGATAAATAGATAGAGCTTTTATTGTGTATGCCAGTAGCAATACTGAGGACACATTGTCAATGTTTATAGACTACAATCACGCAGTAAATATAAATCTTAAAATACTACACATTTGACGTGATAGAAATAAATTTCTCAACGGAGTAGATGCGGTGCTCATCGTCTAGCAATTTCCAGTCTGTTTAGTAATAAACATACAGGTACAGACACACTATTGTTGCAGCGGGCAATTATATATTCCAGAATTCTGAGTAACCTTACCCCGTCTAATGTTGCCCTTCACGAGGTTTCTGCCATCCTATTTTTAGGTGCAGCCTTCGTTTCGCATGCACATCTTCTACGTCTCCACCATAAAAATTACCAGCAGAATCGCATGCATCTCCACGCATATGAATAATACATAGATAAATCGCATCTCAGGCAGAAATTTTCATACAATTCCCTCACGTCTTACCATAAATCCGGAATTCAAGTTGTAAATCCGTCAAAACGTCAGATAGCTTGCCTATCTACGCAGACATATTACGCGTACGTGTAACGAAGACAACGCAGTGCACAACCGCATGAAAACGGGCTTTATTCACCTGTGTAAGTGTGCTTGTTGCACGAAACAAGCAGGAATATGATAGGTTCAAGTCGAGGTTTTTTTTTAAAGGTATGGGAGATCATATATAAGAGCTAATTATGTAAGTGTGCGGTTAACTAAAGCCAGGTATTATATTCTATCGTGACATCGAAATAGTTTTGGTAGGAAGGAATGCAAGCGTGAGTTTTGCACTGGTATCGAATTTATGGTCTCTAATGCTATTGGAATCATGTATTTATATATTTATTTATTTTTTATAAATAATAATGTCCAATGTCCCACTTAGGTGAAGAAACAACAATCATCTAGCTGACAGAATCCGTATTGAATCTTTCTAAGGTGTGTAATTTCAATAGAACATTGAGAAAAAATATTCCATCTCCGATCCTAGTCCAATCTAATAAATACAAGGCCCTCTGCTAATACTTTAATTATGAAAAGCTAAATACTTACAATTCATCCTAAACCCGTGCTCCACCTAAAGGCACTAAAGACGACCTATTCTATAGTTATTCTATAACAATTGAAATGTTCCTACTCCAACTGAATAATTTCCCCATGATTATTAATAATAATAACAAAATGGAGCGACTTCAGATATTTCCCAGCATTTGCCGAGAGGTAAGGGGAATCATGGAAAAGCTTACTCTTGAAGTAGGACCTGGAAAGCGGCCTCAGGCCTTTGTTACTGATAGGCAGCTGGGTTTACAAGTGGCAGCTTCCACGTTCTTTCAGTTCCTATAGCTATGCGACTTCTATGTTCATCCTTTTTCATTGGTTCTTCAGTGACGTAAAATGAACTGAAAGCAAATAAAACAAGAGCAGTATCTATTCTAATGTAACAATAACTTCATCGTAATTATTAGATTAATTAATTGTAATTAAAGATTTGTATTTTAAATGTTTATCTAATTAGGTAATAGTTATAATTTAACACCAATTCAGGCATTAAAAAATATAAAATATTTGTTTATAAACACGTACTACTCCACTAACTATCCAAATATCATGCTGTAACCTACCATACTTTCAAATAGTTCCTGATTAGAGTAGGCTGTTTTTTAAAGAAGTTCTTTAGTAAAATTAATAACACTGGGCTGCTTTGAAATTCAAAAAAAAAATCTTACAGCTGCCAATGACAAACCAAAATTACAAACGGTCGCATTTTTATTACGATATGTTAGAATCATAACACAAAACGTGATCATTATTATTATCGAGAGTTACTTTAGAAGTAGTTGAAAACTAGATAATTGAGAATGTATTTATTCCATTAATCAGTGCATGCAGGATTTTCGGCAACAGTTTCCTAACCTAGCAGTTACTTACGCACAGCTTTTAAGTCATATTCGTGCTTGTATTGACAAATTTCCTGCAACTGGTGTAATAACACGTGGTGGTGCACACCAAAAAACGAACTGCGAATTTCCGTAGAGGATATTCGACGTCAAATAGATATCTCGCCTAAAAATCAATTCCAAAGCTTTCTCAAGAAGTTCTGTTTTCAGTGGGAACATGCCATACCGTATTAAAAGAGTACTTAAAGGTATTTCCGCATAAAATTCAAGTATTTCGTGAACTCACGCAGGTAGATTTTTATACGAGAACATACTACTGTCAATGCTTTTTACAGAACATAATTAGTGACGACATTCTTGATAAATGTTTTTTTTTTTTCTGGCTAGCAGTTTCAAGACGACGAGTTATTGGACCTACATTTTTAATCAAACAATATCTTCTGAAAGATATCGAAACGAATTATTACAGCTGTTTATCAATGAATTTCGTGATGACGAACTTACAGAAGCATTTTTTCAGCAAGGTAATGCACCGGTACTCAAATCTCGACAAACAATAACTTCCTTGAAACAATTTTTCGGTACAAGAATTATTATTTTTCCTGCAAAATCTGTGGACTTGATAATTTTAGATTATTTTATTTTCTCATATTTAAAGAATACCATTTTTAGGACCAGACATCACACAATCGAAAAGCTTCACAATGCTATTAGAGATTAATGCGCCGACATAACCCCACAACTCCTTATGAATGGTTTTGAGAACTAAAGCGTAGCATCACCTTTAGTACTATTATCTTTTTAACTTGGAATGAATATTGTTTTCATATTTTTTGCATACATTTTGGTGACATACAAACTGTCAGTGATTAGTGTATATATGCATTGTGACTCACGATTTAAAAACCGCATAGCGTATTCTAATTCAAAGTATTTGAAAGCATAGTATCTAATTTTTTACCAACGTTGCAACAAAAAAATCCCATCTCTAATATCTGTTTGGCATTGCGGCTAATTTAACTCCTTCAGTAATACCCAGCCTCCGTACGCGACCGCCACTTATTAGTGAATGGACAGTCAAATAAAACACGCTCCCCTGTATCTACCCCACCACATTCAAATGCGAATCACTAAACCTCCCAATTCTACATAAATGTGATATAAAATTACCGTGATCCGTTATTAATTTTACCGCTTGATACAACAAACTAACCCGCGTGTAACTTTACCAATAAATTTCCTAGTCCACCTTCCATTTAAGGTGTTATCCCACCTATTCTACCAATCCTAATCGAATTTATCCCTAAACACTTTTAACTACGTTAGCGTAAATTAACTCATAGCTACTTATCGCACTATCTCTTCTAGATACCGCCTAATTTTTGCTAAGTGATCTGCCCTCTCATTACCAATTTAACCGACGTGAGCCCTAGTCTAAAAAAAGTTTTACTCCACGTTCATGTAACATATCCCATGCATCTAATAACAAATCAATCGGATATTTTAAATTTCCTAGTGCTTCTAACAGATAAACTAACATCATCAGCTATATATTTCATATTTGAACACCAGTTGTGCAGTATTTATTTCCCATCTATCCAATGTATAGTTCATTATTGTTAATTTCTTTAATCATTTAGAGTCGGCATAAAAAAAGTTTGAAAAACATTAAACGCGATTCCATGTTCTCAAACATGTTAACTATTAAAAAGAACAATTTGGAGGAATAGAATTCAATAAAAAAAATTATCAATCATCATCAAATCAGACTATAATCAATCACAATTGAAATCTCAAAAAAACATTAAATTACAATAAAAGATTGAACCAAAAAAAAACCCTTTAGACCAATTCTTTTTCCCAACCGGACCGAAATAATATTTCTATACCGGAAGCGGATCGGAACCAAACCAAAGCCATTATCTTATTAGAGTTCGAGTCTCAGCAAGTGAGCCAGTCTTTCAGTTCAAGTTTTTCTCAGGCCAAATACATGAAAACTGAAATAAGTTAATTTAACGATTATAAACAAAGGACCTAGCAGAAAAAGAACGTATGGAAATATTTATGAATTTTATTTGAATGTAATAGCAAGAATTAAAATTTAAACTGAATTTACAAGCAATAAAAATGTACTTAATTTACGACCACATTGCATTTATTCAATAATCTGATTCTATATACCCAGCATAAATATCCTCACAAAAGTCAATATTATGAATTAGAACAACTACAATAATCAAATAATGCTCGTTGTTATTCTAGGTGAACTAATAACGGTTTTCTATATTCAGTAAGGAGTCCAATTTATCTTTATTTGAGAAGACCCATAGAACCATAGCCCCGCAGCAAAGTAGATAACTAATATATTGAATAAAGCAAAGCTTGTGTACTTATACATATGCCCATATTTGTAGTTTGTATAAGAGATTAAACCAAATTACTCGAAGGCATTATGTTATGTATACGAAGCTTAAATGTAGCCACCCGATATATTTACATCTATTTCTGTTAGATGCCTTAAGAGAGTCAAAACCAACTTAACTTTCAAGTTGTGTGTAGAAGTTCGTATTTACTCATGTAATGAGCAGCTCTAAGAATTGAATTCTAACTGTAGTTTTACATTAAAAGTACATTTAAATATAATATGTAACATTCCTTATTCAGTTCAACTGTCATGTTGATGTAATTTATAAATATCTGTTTACTTAACGTGGATCCAGGTTGAATGTTATCTGTTTTTACCAACGTATCCTTGGCCTATGCATTACACAATTATATCCAATAATAATAAATGTTTATGAAGGTTTTACTTCCGTGTTGCATAATTACAATGATCTATGATGGAAAATATTTCTAATATTTGCATATACATAAACTACGGCATTTGTTTTTGCATTTTTATAGTTTTCTATCAATAAGTAAAAGAAGCAAGTAGGCTTTAAATGAATAAATGGTGTTTACAATTAAAAGATATACAGTGTGTTCCCGGATAGGTGTCACAAGAGAAAGAACTTTTTTGCTATTAATTTCTCCACCATTTTTATTTTTCATAAAAGTTTTTGCTTTTTCTAAAACCCATAAATAATACTAAATTTTGAAAATAAATGTCTTAATAACTAAGCGTTATCTTCTGTTGTTGCGGGCCAAATTACATTCTTAATAAATAAATCAGTGAAGACTGGTACTTATCCACAAGATCTAAAACCGAGCATTACATTGCCAATCTTTAAGAAAGGGGATTTAAACACAGTTGAGAATTACAGACCCATAACTTTATTAAATATTATAAGTAAAATCTTTGAACGAGTCATACATGGCAAAATGTTAAACTTCTTAGAAGAATACAATGTGATGAGTATGGTGTTTGACGTGGTGAACCTGATTAGATATGAAGACTTAGATAATGGAAAGTGTATTGCAGTTTTGATGTATGACCTGAGTAAGGCTTTTGACTGTGTGAAATGTTTTCTACGGGGTTTTCTAACGGGTTTACAAGTTAATTGAATCTTATGTGACAAACTGAAAAGCATTTGTGAGAATAAAAGATCGATATTCGGATATATTCGACGTGGATCTAGGTGTGCCTCAGGGATCTGTGCTGGACCCTTTAATTTTCTGTTTGTATGTAAATGATTTGGTGTCTGCCATCAAGTATAGAAATTTTTTGTATTATATGCAGACGACACAACCAGTCGAAGTAGTCGAAGCTGAAAGCTCCGATGAGCTGGAACGAAAATTATATGCTGCACACTGCGAATGTTCAATGGTGTATAATAAACAAACTAAAAGTGAATTTAACAAAAATTCAAGGCATCCAACCTTACAACCTAAAAATGTCCCAACACTTCGATATAACAGCCGTTAATGACTCAATTAAAATTAAGCAAGCAGTAAAGTTATTTGGTGCATTATATTGACGCAAACATGTGCATCTCTACGCATTTGGATTATGTATGTGGAAAGTTGGGCAGTGTATACTGGGTTTTACTTCAAATGAGAAATTTTGCATACCAAAAAACACTGCTAAATATCTATTATGCGCTGGTATACTCTGTAATAAATTATAATATTGTTATCTGGGGTAATGCCACGAGGTGGGAGAGAGGGTTTATTCTGCAAAAAAAAGAATATTAAGGTTAATCTTGGGATTAAAGTATAGATACACTTGTAGGTCTATTTTTATCACCAACAAAATTTTAACATTTCGCTGCTTATTTATGTATTTATAGAAGTATTTTGTACGTTATAAGTCGTGAGAAACTAATACGCAATTCTGACATTTATGATTATAATACTAGGAATGGACATTTATTAAGAACTGATCAACATAATCATCATCGTTTAATAACAACCCATCTTATGCGGAAAAATATTTTTACAACTTCTTGCCTAATAATATTAAAAAACTGTTCCCATGCTAAACAATTCAATTGCATGCTTCATAATGGGTAAAAATATGCTTTTGATAACTGGTTAACCGACTGATCCAAATTCAAGCAGGGCACTGGAGCCGGTATTTGTTGGCCGAGCCCTAACCAAAGGATATCCACAAGCCTGGGGAAGCATACAACGGTCATCCAGGAGCGGTATTCGCCTTTGCAGCCTGTGCAAAAATGATTGCAAAGGGAGGCTACATTAGGAGAAAAATAAATATAATGATTGACAGCCAGATTGCTATCAAGTCAGTTTCGAACGCTGTAACTAGGTCAAGACTGGTTAGCAACTGCAAACAATCCCTCAATACACTGGCACGAGACTACACGGTGTCTCTCATTTGGGTGCCAGGAGGATATAAAGGGCAATGTAATAGCCGACGAACTAGCCAAGGAGGGCTCTAAAAGACACTTCCTAGGTCCAGGGCTCGTATGTGGGATTACTAAGGGCGCTGCAAGAAGGGAGATCTAGATTTGGTTAGATAAAGAAAGTACGAAGAAATTGAGGTATAGTCTATACCCTACTCAGATGCAGCAAGAAAGAAGCTAAAACTATTACTGGGCTGGTAACTGTACACTGTCCTCTGAAAAAAGCATCTATACAACACAAGTCGAGTAAACGAACCGTGGTGCAGAAGATCCAGGCACATTGTGGGATCTTTTTCCTTGTTTTATGCTTTTTCAAGAATGGGTATCGAGCGTAGACATCGCTTGTGGGTTTACCAATTTTGCTGTCAATACTTTCGGAAGAACTTTGCTTGTTTGTTTTCAGGAGTAGTTTCTGGGTAGCTGAAGTATCATGGCTTATATTTGTATCAATTCTTAGATTTTAATGTAGATTGTTTTAGATCGATCTTAGCAAGCATTTTATGCATAAAGTATCGAAGAAGCGGTGATAAATGCTTTGGAAAAGGGTCTTGCTTTTCTTCTATAGGTTCATCCACCTTGATTTCTTGTGTATTTTGTTTTCCTTTGGCTTGTTGCTCATCTTCTTCAATTGATTTCTTTGGCGGTTTAAAAGAAAACTTTGCTTTTCTGAATAACGTTCCAGGCTCAGCAAGAATTTTTTTTTCAGGTATGGTATTTTCTTCATTTTCAGTTTTTTCTTTATCTACTTTCTCCTTTGCTAATTGCTTTTGTTTTTCAATGTTTTGAGCAGTAGTAGAAGTAACTTCAGTTGTAACACTATTATTATCATTATTAGTTTTCTGTTGACACACAAATTTTCTCCGCGTTATATCTTACTGCACTTTGATTTCTCAATTGAGCTGTTAGCTTATCAAGCTTTGTTTGCGTATCATCTTGGATTGTAAACATACTTAAATCAAAGGTTGGTTCAGGACTTTGATTTTCCTTTAAATTTTTGTTTTTATTTTCGTTGGGAGTTCCATATTTTTGAGCTGCAACGCCTTTTACATCTTGCACTATTTTTTTGTTTATATCAGTAGATTTAAGTTTAGTTTTATTTTCAAGTGTCGTTTTCCATTGTTCAGGCACATTTTCGGTGATGGGCTGATTATGTTTCATTGTTTTAGTGTGTTTATAAAACTAATACTTTTGTTCTTGCCATCTGACGTAATTAAGGGTTTATTTTCTTGACTATGTGGCAATTTTCTGATCTCGACAGTTTCCTCGGTTTGATTATTACAAAATTCAGTATTTTTGTTCTGGATTGAACTACAGGAGGAAACGAGGTTACATGTAATCTGCACATGTGAGGAATTGAAGGTACTCAGGCAGAAATATTTCGGGAAAGATCTATTGGAGCCCTCGAACGTTCTCAAGTTTCCACTAGGCAAGACACTGGGCTTTATAGAGAACACCAAGCTGCTCGAGTAGTAGTAAGAGATTCAATAGGGACGGTACAATGAGCACCTAGCTCAAGTGCCTCGATTATAGAAGCCTTTTGTAGCTTTTTGTATTTTTTAAGCAGATTTTTTTTAAGTTCATAATATTGTAATCGATTAATATCTAATTGCATTGATCGTAATGCTTTTCACGTCGATCGCGGTATTAGTGCTCCTTATGTTATGCTAATTCAGAGAATAAACATCTACCATTTTTCTCAATTGCGTACCTTCCTGGCACTTCGCCTGTACCATAACATTGAACCGCATATACTTTTTGTGTGTCAACATTGTGACAATTTAATACTACGTGACAGTAACGACAGTAGTTCACCAACACGATCAATACAGAAAGCACTACGATCAATACAACCTTGCACAACATTATGAACTTAAGAAAAAAGTCTGCTTAAAAATTACAAAAAGCTATTTCGCTCATTATTAAGACATTTATTTTCAAAGTCTACTGATATTTGCGGGTTTTAGAATATGATGATTTTAGGTTTTCAATTAATTGTAAATTTTAATTCAATAATACAGAACAAAGCAATCAATTACATACCCTTGACTGCACTGACACATTAATCTTATATTGACTTTAATTAACTTTAATTGAGATTTAAGAACGTGACATTTATTATATGTAATAAAATGTCACATTTTAAGTGTCAATTACAGTTGATTCAAGATTAATGTGTAGATGCAAACGGGACATAAACATTTAATTTTGAGCTATGTAAAACTATACTTATTTACTTGTTTTATTTATTTTTATTTTCTTTTCAGGTAATTCCGTAAGCATTGCATGATTTTCACCATTTGGTAAAGTATATTCAATTTAATACCTAATTTATTGTTAGCTTAAGAGCACAAACTTACTCCTTGTTTATTTCTTTATAAAACATTACATATCTAATTACTAAGTAAAATGACAAGAAACATCAATTTGCTCTCTATAATTAACTAATTGTGAAAAATAACAAGTTTCATTAAAACAATGACTTAATTAGGAAAATATCTAGTCTTGATTTTCTCGTTTCAGTATGTATTCGCTGTAATAACTATCAATTAGAACGAGTAACGGGACAATCGAGAAACAGTGGCCCCATAACACCCACTATTGTACACTTGGTATTAAGCTGCGTTTGATTAACGTAGAAAAACTTTCTCTGTCTGTTATTGTTATTAAATTTTTATGTAACAATAATAATTGGTAAGCTTGTTAATGTGCCGTAAATAGGTTACTAATGGCTACCTCGTACATGGGCCTACTTGTTTATTAGTAGTTTCATAATGTTAATTATTTTATGAAAATGTCTCATAATTGCACACCGTAAATGGTTGACAAATAAAATGTTGAATATAGTTAGTGACTGTCTCGTTTGAACTGACCTTAATACCAACAAATTCATTTTGTGATTTGACTTACTTAAACAATATATAGTTATATAGGATAAAGTATTCAAACGACGCAAACTTAGCCGTGGACGAGAGGAAGCACTGGATTCCTTTCCTTTCCAAGACTCAATATCTTCTCTATTGCTCGTTAAAAGTTTAATCGTTTGAAAATTTTAATCTCAGATTTGCTTCGGTTATGGGAGTCGTCTGATATGGAGCGTCCGGAACACTACAGTCTCTTAGCTTTTTATATTTAATCTCCCATTTTTTAGCGATTAATGGCTAATAGTAATTACTAGAGTTGGGCAATTGTCCGGCGGAGCAGATACGTATTGAGACTCGGGCCTCAAATAATGTAATATAAATAGAGCAGATCAATCGCATTATTGTAATTTAGTATGTATTTTTAAACATGTCATATTAATAGAGTTGTGCTAATTTTCCTTGGGGACAAAATCAGACAACGCAGGCGAACAATCGGGCCACCTTGCAGTGCATTCGCATTTTATATCACTACATATTTAGATAAAATATTTTTTTTACATTTTATAAAAAAAAACGGGCACTGTTGTTACTGATCTCGCATTTACACAAAATGTGGTATTCCTGCCATCTCATTACCCAGCTTCCAGTGTTGATGCTAATTTTCTATAGGTGTCCCTTCAGTGTGCAGTGTTCTGTTACGATGCAATGATGATTCCTACTGAGCTGCAGTACTTCTTTAGTCTCTATGTTGGATTGCTCCTTAATAAAGACCTTTCCATCAATTTGCCTGGTTGTGCTGTTCCAGTGGTATTCGTGTTTTCACTCTTATGTTACATTTTTAAATACTTCTAAAATAGATTTTAGACTTATATATGCAGCCGATCCTTTTTTGCTAACTTATCGGCTTTTTCATTTCCCCCGAACTTACAGTAACGTCATTTTATCGCGATCTGTCAGGCCTGTGTGTGTGTGCCATTGTGTATGCCTCTGATTCTCACCACACCATAGATTCGAGCTCCAGTTCCGTTCTAGGCTTTTGTTCCGTCGGCAAACAGATAAATTTCTTGATCCCTGATTCTCATTTCCAAACGACTGCCTTCCACATGATGAACAATATTAATGTGTCCCAATCCTGCATATCCTGGTAATTCTTGCAATATGAGATGCACTCCCTCATTACCACTAATGGAAAGAAGGAAGTCCTAGGTCTCTTGCTGCTGTAGGAGTAGTCCTTGTTGCTCCTGTTCTTCTTAAATACACAAGCCGCTGTACCTTGCTAAGTTTAGTGGTTTGCTGCTGCTTGCTCCTAACCTGCCATGTCATTTATCACATGTGGATGATATAAATCACTTCATTACCTTTATGTTAAATGCTGCTGCTGCTGATAGTATCCTAAATTTTTATAATAATGATATTAGTTTTCAATGCTAATACATTTTCTTGTAGATTATTAACAATAAGTGAAGTAGAAAATATTTGCTTAATGCCATTAAATCACTGTGCAACGGGACTGGATGGTATTTCAGTTAAAATGATTTCTCTTTATGCAAAGATTGTAAGTTTTTTACAGTGAGAAAATAACAAATTAATGTATTTCCGCCTTTAACTGTAATAATTAGAGTAATTTTTCCCAAGAAAAAATTTTCTCCTCACGCAGAATTCGATACACATCCCCCTGTTAGCCGGACGGGTGCTTTGCCAATTAAGCTAGTAGAGGACGAGGTTCGAGCGTTTTAACCGAACATATGTCGATATTAAATATGCAAACATTGCAAGTTTCGCTAGAACCTCGTCCTCTACTAGTTTAATTGGTAAAGCGCCTGTCCGGCAAATGCGGGGATGTAGGTTCGAATCCATGAATTTTTTCTTGGGAAAAATTACTCCTAATTATTACAGTTAAAAGCAGAAATACATTAATCTGTGATTTCTCTTTGTTGCCTACGATCACACATGTTTACTTGAGGGGATCTTTCCCGATTCTTGGAAGAAAAGTCTTGAGAGCCCCTTTCCGAAATCAAGTATTCCAACTGATTTTACTTATCTGCGTCCAATATCTATTCTCCCTGTTTTGTCTAAATTACTAGAAAAAGTGGTTAGCATTGGTGAATACTCAAAATTTATTACTTTTGAAGAAGTCGAGTTTCCGCCCAGGGTATAGATATGAATCTGCGATGGCTAACATCGTTGGCGATTGGTACTGATGACAACCAAATTATAGTTTTGGTAATGTTAGATTATTCTAAGGCTTTTGATACAATTAACCATACTCTTTTGCTCACAATCTTAAATTACATAGGCTTTTCTCAAAATTCTGTAAAGTTTTTATCTTCTTATTTATCGGATAGATCTCAACAAGTTTCGCATGATGGTCATTTGTTCTACTCCCAATTATATCTGGTGTTCCTCAGGGCAGTATTCTGGGATCTTTACTTTATGTAATTTACACCTCAAATATTATCAAATGTTTGCAATATTGTGATTACCATTTATCACTTTTTTTCATTTTGTCATTATTCTGATACTATCATTAGTGTTATTATTATTAATATCATTACATTTTAATTTTTTTTTTTTCATTATTAATCTGTTATAAGAATAATTCCTTCAAGGTCTAGTTTACATTTGTTACTTTGCTTTTTCTGACGTTTCCTATACCTCTCTAGTTTTTGTAGTCTTTGGAAATAAAGTTTACTTTACTTTACCACCTTTACGCGAACGACACGCAATTATATTACACCTTCAATCCAGAAGATACACGTGAAGCTATCTCACATATAAACAGTGACTTTCAGTCACTTGTTGATACATCCAAAAAACATTGTCTTAATATAAAGAATAAAAAACTTCTGTTCTAGTTTTTGCCAAACTTGATTTCGATATCACTGACATTTTTCGCTAGAACATTTTTATTTTTGTAATTTATTAATGTAAACGTTGTTTCAAAACGTCGGACTGTATTACGAATAGTAGTTACTCTAAGTATTGATCTTTCTGGATAATTTACTGTAAATAAATCGTGTGTAACTTCTGCTGAATTGCCGCCAAACGAATCGAAGGTCGGCCAAACTGGAAGTGAACGCCTAGCGAATCGTTCCCCTCATCTCACAGCACGCGGAATGAGAGCTATGTTGAATTGATTTAAATTGAAAAGATCGATGTGGTGATAGCATTTTGTGGTAGTCAGATAAGGATAGAGAATAGCGGTGTGTGCTTGTCGTTAGCCAGCTATAATATACGAATTAGAGATGATAAATCGAAGCATATATCTGACACACAATCGCCCAGCAGAATATTATGCGTATTTCTTCGACTTTGTTAACTAATAGAAATCGTATTTTTCATCCTTCTTTTATCATATTACGGCAATCGACAGGTCGAAAATGCGCTCTTGGTAGGTATACAATAAAGCATCCCGAAAGATGAAAGACAAAGAGAGTCGCATTAATCAAACACCTCGAAGGGAACAGAAAAAAAAAACTGGCTCACGCTAACAGTAGTTTATTAACCAATCGGGAGGGGTCAACTATAAGGTCATTCAATAGTCTGTCGAAAAACACTAACTTTGTGTTTTTCATGTTTTTTGCATGCGGGGACGGGCGTTATTTAATACTAGCAGATGCCTCCCTCGGAGATATTAAAGCTTCGATTCGGCAAATTTCTCTGTATGATGCGTATCTTTCGCGATATTAGTAAGTAAGTAAGTAAGTAATTTTTATTGATTTATAAAATCAAAAATGATTATAAAATCAGTCATAAGAAGAAAAAAAGAAATACTAAATAAATAAGTAACTAGACTAATGAAAATTAAACTAATAGAACAAAATTAACAAAATATACCATCTGGGCCATCACCAAATACATCCAAAAAAACAAAACTAAACTAAAATTAAAGAAACAAAAGTAAAATTAAAGGGTGAAAGGAAGAATGAAATGGAAAACAATCAAGATAAAAATTCCTGCACGCTATAAAAAGTCTTTTGAATTAAAAATCTCTTGAGAGTATGTTGAAAGCATGAGGTGGAGGTTTTTATTTCAGTTGGCAACTTATTATACAATCTTCTGCCTAACAATTCTACTCCCCGCTCGGTGACTTGCAATTCGCATCTCGGTAGATGAAAATCATTCAGATGTCGCGTATTGTAACTATGTATATCTCTGTTGGTAACATATTTATCAGGTTGTCGGTGAGTGTAGCAGATCGCCTCATACATAAACAGTGACGGTAAGGTTAAAATACCTAATGTACTAAATGTGTTTCTGCAAGATTCTGTTCGTTTTAACGCACCCAGGATTCTTATAATTTGCTTCTGCGCTAGAACACAGTATTGGGGATGCTGACGAGCCCCAGAGAAGTATTCCGTACGCCAATCTAGATTGAATCTCAGCAAAGTAAACAGTCTTGAGAGTATCAATTGATAAACTATTCCTCAGAGCTCTGAAAACATACGCTTTAGTATGGATTAACTTTGTTGTTGCACTGCAATGGTTTTCCCACAATAAATTATCTTGCAAGTGCACACCAAGAAATTTTGTATTATTCTGTTGAAGTATCGGATTGCTGTTATTGTATATGCAACACTGCGTGGTTTTTAGCTGTTGTCGAGTGTGAAATAGCATACATATTGTTTTATCTTTGTTAAGACAGAGTTTGTTGCCACAAAACCATTGGTATAATAGGTTGATCGCAGTGTTACTGGCAGCTTCTGCATCTCCTAAGGTGTCTCGCGCAATGAGTATGGTGGTGTCATCTGCATACATATATATAAGTATATCAGAGATAAAATGAAATATGTCATTGGTGTACACTTCTCACAGGAAAAATCGGGACACCAGCAATTGTGAATTTTAAAATTTCTTGGGTGTAAATGCAGCTTTGAGAGGATATATGCATTTATCAAAGCCATAAATCACTTTTTTGTGTGTATTATTTTGATCAAAGGTAAAGACTAAAAATTTAAACAGAAATATAAATATATATAGAGAAAAAGGTTTATACATTAAATAAACACATTGAAATTTTGGTGGCGGTGTTTCCTTAGAAATACCGAATACGGAAATATTAATGCAAAAAAAATAACATAACTAAAAGGCCTCTTGAGTAGACGGTACCATTTAGAAATACACATATATGTATTTAACTTGTTTGATGTTATGTAGAGATAATTCTTTTTTTAAGAAAACATATGGCGATGGGTTTTTAAAATTATAATGATGATTAGTTACTTAATTTGATTTATGCCCGCAAGTAATACTTTTGCAATAGACAATATGTCAATCAGTCTCCTGAGTTTTTGAACAATGCGATTTTCACATTGATTAATTACACTATTATTGATGTATTCATTATTGTTGTTGTTTAGTGTTCTTAAATATTGTATTACTACAAAATATTTTTCTATGTATTAAAAAATTACCAAAAACAGTTTAAGATTATTTACAAAAGTTTTAAAGTAATTAATTTCGCAAAGAAATTATTTATTTTATGAACCTTTCGTTTATCGTATTTTCAAGAAATATATCTTAACTATCGCCTGTGTAATCCAATGTCGTTCTATTTTATTGAAATATAGCCTACACTTTTGGTCTGTAACACAGCTTCGGGCAGTAGCAACGAAAAAGTATTAAATGTATCAAATTCAAAAATAAATATTTTAGCACTAACTGAGATTGACGAACAATATGCTCTCTTACAATGTTTGTTATGTATTATAAATCCAATAATATTTAAATAATTGTTAATAAATCTGTGCTACATAAAGACAGTTTGTAAAGAGGCCCAGTGTGAATTATATTTCAAGAAAATAGATCAACGACGTCAGATTACACAGGCGATAGATAAGATATACATATTTCCTGAAAATACAATAAACGGAGGGTTCATAAAATAAATAATTTCTTTGCGAACTTAATTGCTTTATTTAAGAATTTTATAAATAATATTAAACCTGGTTTTGGTAATTTTTTATAGATAGAAGAAAACTTTATAGTAATAAGAATATTAAGAATATTAAACAACAATAGTAATTAATACATCAATAATAGTGTAGTCAATAAATCTGTCAAAATCACATTATCCCAAAACTGAGGAGGTAGGTTGACTTATTGTCTATTGCTAAACTAATACTCGCGAGCATAAATCGAAGTAAGTAACTAATATCAAAGCAGCACTAACAAGTAACAAAATATTAAATAATAAAATCCCATCACCACATGTTTTCTTAAAAAAGAATGATCTCTACATAACATCAAACAAGTTAAATACACATATATTTCTAAATGAAGCCGTCTATTCAAGAATTCTTTTTGTTGTTAGGTATTTTTTTTTTCATTGGTATTTCTAAAGGAAACGCCGTCACCGAAACTCGGATTTGTTTATTCTATACATAAGCCTTTTTCTCTCTATATATTTATTTTTTTTTAGTCGTTACCTTTGATCGCAGTAATATACATAATTAAGTGATTTATGGCTATGATAAGTGAATACGTCCTCCGAAAGTTGCATTTACAATCAAGAAATTTTAAAATTCTGAATTGTTGGTGTCCCGATTTTTTCTGTGAGAAGTGTACATACTAAAAAGTAATGGACCTGGTACGGAACCTTGTGGAACTCCGTGAAATAACGGTAAGCAACGGGATTTATAGGTCGAGTTAGTTTTGTGTTTTATTGTCACAAATTGTAGACGTCCGGATAAGTAAGACGTAAACCAATTTGCCACGCTACCTCTAATGCCATACTGATACAGTTTTTGTAGCAGTATTGTATGCTCAACACACTCAAATGCCTTGCTAAAGTCACAGAATATTGAAATAGGATAATTTTTGTTGTCAACTTCGTTCAGAATATTGTTGTAGAAAGATATTAATGCTGTGAGGGTTGATTTATTTTTTCTAAAGCCATGTTGATTCTGATTAAGAATATTGTACTTTTGCAGAAAATGCTCCAGACGAACTAATATACAATACTCAAACACTTTCGCAATTACAAAATTCCAGATTAAAGTCAGTGAAGGCATTGTTGTTTTACTCTCTCAAAAAGGAGACACTATACTTAACAGTTATGGGCAAATCTGAAATTAACTTCAAATATTTATTTAGAAGTATGTTACTTAAAATATTAATTTTCATTATCTAGAAGTCTTCGAAGCCGGTCTTTATTAAAGCAATTTTTGCGACGCGGCAACGAGCAATTAATTCGGACTCCTCCGTACGCGTTCACCCGCAACAAACGAGCATGCTGAAGCAATTACCTATCTCCACTTCGCGATCAAGTATCTCCAGCCAAGCATACGTTAATCACCGCCTTCCTCGCGAACATCGCAGCCGGCAGGAGCAGAGAAACCCAAACGGCGAGCGCCAGAACTGTCAGCGCAGCGTCCCGAACGTAGATTCTCCGCGCGAGCGTAAAAAGTGGGGGGATGCGCCGTCGGTGTCGTCGGACGACCGTTAGCCGAGTGTGGGTCAGTTAAGTAGCGGTCGCCCGTCTCTAGGTCGAATGTGAGCCGCGGGGTCCAGGATGCACGCATCTAGTACAGTCCATGCCAGAAATAATTTACCGCAACGCTGTCTTCCGTGTGTTGACGAATTAATTAATGCATCAGTAACGCTATGAATTAATTGAATGTACGACGTGGAATTCTGAAGCGTCTGTTATCAGAAATGTGGGTAGCGTAAGGAATTGGGATAGTTAAAGAGTTACACGAGAAGCATATGGAAGTTATGTAATGTTGAGAAAATGAAAACAGAGCATCCGATCTACACTAATTGATATGTAACAATTAAATTTGCTAAGCAATAGGTTATTGCGATTTTAAACATGAGGCAGGCTGACGTAGTCAAGTAACATCGTTAAAATCAAGAAAATAACTTTAAAAAAGTAGCAAACAGTTGAACGCGAGTGTCATATTTGGTTGTTATATAAAATTGTTAGTATAATCTGCCCATAGATATAACGATTTAACTGATGACATTTACCGGGGATTATCCACTATGGGTGGGTCGAATTAGGAGAAATTGGACTCTTCTTTAGGCGAATCTGGACAGCCCTTTAATGAGATTCTCTGGCAGTAGATGGCGCGAATTTTTTCCGCTGTTTTTAGACGTAACAATCAAAATATTTTAAATTTGATAAGGAGATTGTTTTGAAAACAGTATTTAAAATTGCGCCAATGTTTTATTTTTTTTAATTTTCTTTTTTAAATTTTTTGTTTGGTTCTATTTGGATTCCAAAAAGGAAAAATAAAAAAAGCGGTCAAGGGCGACGGTTCAGCGGTACTTACTAATATTAAACAATTTTTTTTTCATTTCTTTCTGATAGCAAATAGCGTCCGAAAGAGGGAAATGCGTTTTCTCTTTGATCTCGTCCGCTGGGACAACCATATGTAGCACAAACGTCGAATTGAGTACGTTACAGAAATGATACCGGATCGAGTAATCAGATCTTTTCAAAATATAAGTTAATCTGTCATATGAACTTGAATGTATAGAGTAACACTATTTCATATGTTATTTTAGAAAAATCAAAATTAAAATGCAAATTAATAAGATATTATCAGTAATTTTATTTGATTCGCTAGGCTACAAAGAAAGCTATTAATTCAGAAATAAATAATTATAGTACTGATAATATAATCAGTACTATGAATCAGTAGAATCAGTGACTTATTTTGTAAATTGAGTAACTGCTGTTTTCCGAGAACTGAATTATCTCGAGGCATGCACAAATGTGAAGAGCATTTATAGAACACGTGATTGCAGGAACAAACCTCAAGCGATAGTCGGATCGAAAAGAAAGATATTCCTTGTCTTTTTGAATGAATTGTTTGCTTTCTATGTTCCCAAAATGAATTGCTAAGATTGTCTAGACTATTCGCTACGTTTCATTGAGTGTTATTCCATACCTGTACCTATGATTTTACAATACAACTTCCTATAGAGTAACTTGTGATAAATGAGTCAGAATGACATACACTGTCACAAACATACAAACCTCACTCAACACACACACGCACAGACATCGCAAAGCTGTGGTCAAATACCTCAATAGTTTTTTCTCTGGAACTGACTTAGCACTGCAGTTATTGTACGAAGAATATTTAATTTCTTACAAGTAGCAAACCGCATTATCTAAAAATGAATAAGAGATACTCGTCAAAAAGGAAAAAGCATCTTCGTATCAGCGCGAAAGGAAAAAGGCTTCTTCTAAGATTTAATGTCCTATTGCACAAAATGTAAGTACCGCATCTACTTACAATTAGCTGGGCATTTTATTACTTTGTCATTGCGTATTTCAGTGCGCCAAAATCCAAAAATAATTCTAGGGCGGTCGATATAAATGACTATGATACTAGGTATGTAATCTAAGCAGATATAAAAGAAATTGTAATTTATAGGTACATTTTACTCAGTCGAAAAAATTACTGTGTGCATTTTTTTATTTGCATTTTATTGATGTTCTGTTTCGTAATACAATTGGCATCAAGAAAATTATTGAAGTGGTTTAGTATTTATGTACAATTATGACTCGTTAATAAAAAGTAGATACATTATCTATTATTAACATGTACACATTTTATGAATTTCGCACTTATTTAAAACAGGTAGGAAGTAGGTTGGGTTGTGTAAAATACACAAAAAGACACTACTGAAAGCAAAATTGAATATCCTTATATTTATACCTCACGTGATTCCATAGTAGACCATCTGTACGTATATACGTCTTCAAAACAAACATCGGTCTGTGCGTTAGGTTAGGATAGAAGCCGGCGGCCTGTCGGCATTTGATGGAAAAAGGAAAAATGAATATTTTTGTTTCGGGCGTTATTATTAGTCCAAATTCAAAAATTAAAAAAGTTTTATCATTAAGAAATTGGTGTTCAAATGCGCCGTTGAACCGATTTTAGAAATTGTTTTTAATAACAAACCTCTAACATTTAAAAATTTAAATACATCGAAAATTAAAAAAAAATTAAAACGTTGGTGCAATTTCAAACATTATTTTAAGACAAATACAGCTTAAAATTTAAAAATCGGTCGTATCTTTTTTCCCAAAAAGGGCGGAATACTTTTCCGATAGATTTATCTCTGTCGCCACTTGTCACACGTCCAGATTCGCCTTAAGTAGAGAATAATTATATTTCATTTAGTATAATCCACCATTTACAATTTAAATCTCATTATTGTAAAGTAAACAATTAAATTTTAACAGATCATATATACGTGCTTACTTGTAATTGTATTAGGGAATGATCTGTAATGGTGTTTCAAATATTAACATCCCGTTGGTTTAATTAACTGGGTCTACTACGTTTCAGCGCCGCCGATCAGCGCTATGATATTTAAGCGCCGCGTCGGTCGATTCAACGCCGCATTATTGAATGGTTAAACTATAGATAACACTTGATGATTAATTCTTATGGAGAATTTTTGTACCATCTGTATTTGGGTGCAAACTACATACGTAACTTATTTCAAATTTATTGCGATTGCTACCACCCATTTTCTGCCTATAAACATAGCCTAGCAAATAAAATTTAAATAAAATAATGAGATTTTATGTAGGTGGCCACGTGAGCTTCGATGAATGGAATGTTGTTTTAAGGTTAAAAAACCTTTTCAGATCACATCTAAAGGAAAAACATCAGAAAACAAAGATATTTAATTTAAAATATGTGGATTTGTTTTTTCCAATTCATGTAATAAAAGTTTGCCGTCTTTAAAGTAATACTGATTGCTTGATGAATTAGATATTTAATATGCTCATTACACGCGGTGTTATCAAAGTAAATATACTGCATTTTTTAATACACTGTCGGTTATTTTCTCTCTAATAAGTGTTTCTGCACATTTTTTTTAAAACACCAAGTGTTATTAACATAACATACTTTACCAATGCAAACTTAATAGCAATTAATGTAATATAATGAATATCATGGTTTTCATTCAAAATAAAGAAACAAAAATAAATTTAGTGTACCTCTGAATAAATAAAATATTACAAAAAGAGCGCCTATACCCGTAGGGATAAAATTATATGACTTGCTTCCAGATGATATATCAGCAATTACTAATATAAAGCACTTTAAATTACGAGCACGTTCTCTGATGATTCAGAACAGCATCTGCTCCGTGGAGAAATTTTTGACATTTTTAAACGATGAACTACTTTATTAATTATTAATAAGTAGATATGTCGTGTGTATGTAATGTATTGTTATGTTTAATATTTTATTTTTGTGAGTTGTCCTGTACACTCTGCGTCTAATTGGACTAAATATATATATTATTATTTGAAGAGTGAGAATTATAGGACTAAAAGAAAGACAATTGTTAGAACATCCAAATTAACGGGAGTATCTTAGGGAGCAGTGCAAAAAATCGTTCAGAATTTATTTATTTAAAAGAGAAACAAGGAATGACATGGGATAATCTAAGAAATTAACTAGTTTTCTTTACTTGTGCAATTCTCATTTTCTTTATTTGATTTATATGTACTTAATTTTATTTTTTAAAGTAATTTTTTGGTAATATCTTCTAAGTTGTATTAATTCTTATTTTTACTTCATATGTATGTAGGTTTTTCTGTGCTTGAGGTCTATCACCTGTTTGAAAATAAAATACTATTAGTGTAAAGTATAATATATACAAGACGAGTACTTTTAGCCGATTAGTTAGAAATTGTTCCCACAAGGGTGATAGTCCATTGTAAGTATAAAATTACCCCAATAATGGGAGATAGAAAAGTTGCTGCAGAGCCGAAACATATAGTCTAAAGAAAATAAAATAAAATCAAGAAGGACCAGTGGTTATTATTTACTATTTTACCAAATATACACTTCATTAATTATGGACAATTTGGATCGTGTGAAAAAACTTCATTACCATATCAGGAAGCCATTAAGCACTTTTGAATTAATTAATTTTTGTAGGCATTTTTTGACAAACTCTCGCCAAAAGAAAATCCTGTGTATTTAAACGGGAAAAAAATTATTCGAGTCGGGTTAGCTAAAAGTAGGTCCTACTTATCTTTTCCACCCGAGATGGCAGACACGCAAGGAGGAAATAAGATTCCAAAAATCTTAATTCATTAGGGTTACTATCTAAGTTGAGCGCTGAAACATCTATCAATATATCTGCGTTTACGTAAAAAGTAATTACATTACGTAGGAGCTAAAGCAATTGTAGCGAGGTAACTGCTATATGCATCCATTCACACCAAATCGAAAGCAATAATATAATTCATAATCTAGAACGATATATACTTCTACTTTATCTAACTTTAGAATTATTTTTATATTTTTGAGGCATTATTGATTATTAACTGTATGGTGAGTGTGAAGAAACAAGTTCTTTTAGACACCTCCAAGTATGTTGTTCTTTTTTACTTTCCGGGAAAGAAAATATAGCTTTTTTATCGATGTTATACATTCTAAACAACCAAGATGTGTATATAGGTTACTGTCCACAAATAATTAATTAATTTAATTTAATTAATTCTGGCAAATTAAATAGCTTTGTATGATTCCATAAAAAATCTCGATTTTCATATAAATAATATTTTGAAAATTATCAAACTTACACTGATTTAAAATGTGAAGTAAATATTTCAATTGTATGTTTTATCTGTATTTTATAAAATATAAAAAAATATATTCAAATACCTCTCACGAAAAATATTTATCAAATATATTTTTAAAGATATCTTTGGTATATTTGTGGCTGTTAGGGATGTGTAACACTCAAATAATTTTACGGCGAGTAGAGGAAGGCCAATGTTGCACACATGGTAAGGCGATAAGGAAAGCTAAAAAAAGGTTAAGCCTATGGTTACACATTTTTGTCACCGACTGTATACTCACTCCTACCGCAAGCAGAGAAATAGAGAAAAATATAAGCAGTCGAAGTGTTTGTTCGTTAGCTAGAAGTCCATTCCACTGACATACTAATATAGCGGATCACAGGCTTACCTAGCACGTGACATCAGCGCATAACATAAACATACCTTATACGTACATACATAGCGGCTATGTTAATTGTAGGTATTCAAAGTTTATGAACGATTTCCTTTGCAAATTTTAAATCTATTATAAGTAGGAATCGATAACTATTCATCATGCAGCACGCTACAATAAAGTTGGTGACTACCCTAACAGCCACAAATATACCAAAGATATTTTTAAAAATATATTTGACAAATATTTTTGTGATAGGTTTTTGAATATATTTACTCCATATTTTAAATCAATGTAAGTTTGATATTTTTTTAAATATTTGTAAAATATTATTTATATGAAAATTGATATTTTTTTATGCAATCATACAAAGCTATTTAATTTGCCAGAATGAACTAAAATTATTTGTACACAGCAACTTATATATCTTGATTGTTAAAATGTATAACATCGATAACAAAAAGCTATATGAAACTTTCCCGGAAAATAAAAAGAACAACATATCTGGAGGTGTCTAAAAGGGAAGAACTTGTTTCTTCACACTCACCATACAAGTTAATAATCAATAATGCCTCAATAATATAATATAGTAAATTAAATAAATAATTAAAATAAAAATTGAATTCTATAGTCAGATAAAGTAGAAGTATATATCGTTCTGGATTATGAATTATATTATTGCTTTTGATTTGGTGTGAATGAATGCATATAGCATTTTAGCTCCTACGTAATATAATTACCTTTTACGTAAACTGAAATATATTAATAGAAGTTACAGCGCCAAACTTATATACTAACTAAATCATAATTTTAGATAAGTATATATTATCTAATTTACTTAGGTGTGTGATTTTTACAAGTGGACTGTATTTTGTTTTTATAAATGCACTTTATTGAGTTCACTTCTACATTGCTTATACATCGATACATACATGACGTGCATCAAGCGACACTAGTATCTTACTTCTTGTTTCTGCGCATCATAACCCCCTTCTTAATACATGTGGTTATCTAAATTCTCGCCAAAGGCGCCAATAGTTAGAAATCCATGAAAAATAATACAATACATAACACTTAGGTACTTAATAAGTATGCATATTTTACCCATTTTATATTATTATTGATTAATATAATAATATATGAAATAAATATTTACAAAAATACAAAGCAATATTTTGCAATAAAATATAATTAATGCTACATAACATATATATTTGTAAAACGTATTCCTAATATATTTTCTATAATATATTTTGTTCATATTATGTTAACATAACTAATATTCAAGAAAGATTCAATATTTTCTAAATATTTCTGAAATATGAAATAAATATAGTTGGCTGCTGGGAATTAATCTTAAGCAACTTAGGTAGTAAACTAAGTATATTAAATTCAAATAAACTATGTCCATGCGAATTAATTCTCTTTTTTTTTCAAAATATCTTTATTTCTTTGCGGGAAAGACTATTTTCCTCAGTGTAAGTATAGATATTAAAAGAAAATGGGTAAATAAGTACAAAAGCTGTGCTTGTAATAATTTTATAAAATTATCAGATTCCTTAACTCCCTTTACCTAGCCGGTACGTATGTAGACCTGCACAATCAGCAGTGGATACTTTCCTAGATTTTCGTTAAACAAAGAAGAAACTGAAATATTTAATTTTTCAGAGATTTATGATGGTGCTGTCTTAGATTAGCATTGAAATCACCTAGTGTTTAGCTATAAATGCGAGACTGGAACCTTTTTTCTATGAAAATATAAAGAAACAATATTTTTCATTTATGTTTATAGACCTTTTTTGTGTTTTTTGTAGGAATTTACGTATAAGTGCACCTACTCATATTTTATAGTTAATATTTAGAAATTTATGTCGCTGATGGTGATGTGAAAGTAATTTAAAATAATAATTTTATATTACTACAATACTATACCAGAAATTTAGTGTTTGTACAAAAACGTCATGTAAGCTTCCTCCAGACAAACAGTAGCAATTGTGGAATCAATTTCGTTGACAAGAGAAGGTCGTGAATTGCGAATCGCAGAAGATAATAAAACTTTGTCAGTTTGTAAACTCTATGCAGTGCTACTCAAGGATACTCTCTGTTGCTGTGGAACTTCAACTTTAGGGGAGGAAATTAAATTACATTTTACAAATTGACATTGAAATTCAGTCCAGATTTCGTTCTTAATATAGATAAAATATACAATTGAAATCTATATTTAGATAAAATATAAAAAATATATTCAAAAACCTCTCACGAAAAGTATTTGTCATATATATTCTTAAAAATATCTCTGGTATATTTGTGGCTATTAGGGTTACTTAGAAAAGCCGTTATTTCAATGTACATTACCACGTATATAAGACGCACCATAAGAGGTGTATGTTGCATACCTGCTCCCCAAATTCATTTTTTGCGCTTACTGTGAAATTTCTTTAAAATATTAATACGAGTTTTGCAGTTTGTGCAATGATATATTATTGTTATTTGATTACATTGTATGTTGGAAACCAATGTAAAATTATATCAGGTTCTTAATTATATTTTGGGGTGCCAGTAGAGACCTAGATCGAGTCTTTGCTGCACAAAAAAGATTTTATGTGTGATGTTACGGCTAAACTAGAATCTTGTAGAGGTCATTTTAGAGCAAATAATTTTCTAACGATATTTGCTATCTACATAAATGAATGTTTGCTATTTCTATTTAAACATAAACATCTGTTTGACGATAATGCTTTTCAACACACCACACCCGAAATAAAACGAACTACTGCTACTCCAAACATAGACTACTTATTACTAACTGAAAAAAGTCTTCATTATGTAAGTTTAAAATTCTTTAATAATTTACCTTATGCAATCAAACAAGAAAGTAACTTTTATGTTTTCAAAGGTGCTGTTTACAATTTACTTTTAAAACGTGAGCCTTGTAGTCTGAAAGACTTTTCTTTTGTTTGATGTTAGCCTTTGTTCTTTTGACGTGCAAAGAAGTAATTATAAAAAATCCCTATATGTGATAGTTTTCAAGTTATACGCGTTTCAATGTAGAAATATATTAGGCCTTGACAGGAGACAGTCAAAAGAAAATGTATACTTCCACTGATTGTTCTTTAAAACAAGAAATCTAGACAGCACAACGTTAAAACCATTTGGACATCCTACTGGCATTCCTGAAACTTTCACTGATAATGAGAGAAAAATTTCATGATATCATTGACGTGACAACGACTTCCAAAATATCTGGAATTTGCCGAAAAGTGCACTTAAAGAAATAAAAATGTAATTTCAACGGTTTTCTACAGTTTCAAATATTTACCTATACATTGATATAACAATTAAACGGAGAAATTAATGCAGCACGCCTGGCTAAAATAAATTACTTTATGTTAATGTCTCGGTATTCAAAACCAAAAAAAAAAGAGTTTGAACAAGAATTCTAAAATGCTTCTATGTTTAAAATTATTTGGTGTATGCCTATAATTTATAACCTAAAAGGATGCAAAATAGAAATCGGAGCGATAAATATTAGACATGTATAATGTATATAGGTATAGGTTTAATTACTTATTTATCCTAAGCATTAGCAAAATACATATTTATGTAGATTCAATAATATAGAAATATACAAGAACAACCACAGTTATCTACATCACCGAACTCGGAAGCAATATTTATATACATATAAACAAATATTTGCCTGTTTTATTGTCTGGTATTTGATGAATTGTCAGATTTGGAAATTAACGCTCTCTCAACACATCATTGGAAAGTATAATCCTTCCCAATTTGAAATTTTATAAGTTTCTTTATCTTGTTTCTTCATTAACATTTAACTACATTGGAGTATAACTATTCAAAACAAAATTTGATTAATTATTGAAATAACATTTTTGGTTAATTCAACATTTTTCTTGTTTGTATATACTATTAAAATATATTCAATTAACAACTTTAATAGTTATATCAACCATAAGAAAGTAGCCTTAAAGAAGTAAATATATTCAAACAATGAATAGTATAACATGACATTAAACATTTTTATGTGATGAATCAACGGTAATATATTAACATTTTTTTGCAATGTTTTAAAATTTAAAGGTTACAGCGCATTACTAATATTTAAAACGAACAGTGTTAATGGAACAAATGGTTAACTCACGACATACAGTTTTTCAGGGAAATTTCTGGGAGTTTTTAAATTTTGTTTGATTTATTTATGTGCCGATTAAACTGCTATGAAAATATTTAGATCGCTAATTACATATATGGACATTATTTTATACTTATATTATAAATGGGATCATTCATGCTTGAGTACACATGATGTCTGCTATTCATAATCTTGTTGTTAGTACTCTTAATTACAAATTTATGAAATTCCCTCCTAGTTAAATAATTTTATATCAGCCAAACACCTATTAACATATAATCATTGCACATCCACAAATAACCAGTTTACTGAAAGAAAAAGAACATGACAAACAACAACTTTAAAGTTGTTTAGAAAGTAATATAGCCATTATATAAATACATTGTAGTTTAATGGAAACGTTGTAGGTTGTAAGCTATAACAGCATTTAATTTTCGAATGGGTAAACCGATTATTCCTATATGCGAAAGGTTTCCTCATCTGCAGTCACTGCAAACGACAATTAGCGAGAGCATATTACTCTGTGTACCGAGACTACGACTATGCAAACATTACTCGTATATTTTTATCGGTGTTGTATAATCAAAGCAGATGGTATGCCCTATTAACAGTTAATTGCGAATCGACTGCGCGAGATACATAACTGTTGTTCATTGTTTTATGACTTCTGGTCAGTCGTTAATTATAGTAACATCATATATTGCTACGATTCGTTGGTTCATGCTAGTAAGATATATTATTTATTTGTTATATTTGTTACTTCTTGTATGTACATACTTTTTCTGGAAGTCCTATACAGGGAGATTCACAGAACCCGTCCATTAAAAATTCTTAAATTTGCAATTACATCTCAATTTTCAAACTTCGAAGTTAAGCTGTAAACTTCTCCTAGACCCCTCACCACAAACTGCACTAAACTAGACGTACGTTTTACCAACAAACTGAAGGAGCAGCAATGGGTAACAGCTTATCTCCCTTCATAGCTAACCTCTTTATGGGAAAATTTGAAACCGATCTTCAGAATACTTTGGCATATTTTCCACGGGTTTGGGTTAGATACATCGATGACATTTTTTGTGTTTTTTGATACTAGTAAGTGCTCAATTAGAGATTTTCTTGAACAGCTAAATTCAAAATTTTCTTCCATTAAGTTTATCCATGAAGAGGAAACAAACAATAGGATTGCTTTTCTCGATATGTTAGTAATAAGAAATAAAAATAAATTAGAAGTAGACATATATAGAAAGCCCACTACTATATAGTAACAGATTTATTTCAGAAGATTCAAACTATTCATGGAAAAACAAACTAGCAGCTATTAACTTTTTGGTACATCGCTTACTTAATTTTCCTCTATCTACAGAACGATATAATAAAGAACTTAAAGAAATTATTAAAATCGCTGCATTTAATGGATTCTCAGAAGACGTTGTATATAATACCATTAGAAAACATAAAAACAAAATAAGAATTAAAAATGTGAGTACTTTAGAAATTAGTGACAGGAAAAATAAGAAATATGTTAAATTACCATTTTATCCAAGTTACACGAAAGGTCTACAAAAATTTTTCTCTAAATTCTATCTTGACATAGTTACTACTTCAAATAATAGTCTTAAAAATATTTTAGGTAACCCTAAAGATCAAGTAGATAATTTGGACAAATCAGGTATTTATAAAATACCTTGTAAAAATTGTGATCATGTATATACTGGGCAAACTAAAAGATCAATTAAAACGCGTTACAAGGAGCATTTGGCTCATCTTAAATTTAGAAGGTTTGACAAATCTAGTGTAGCCCTACATATGCTTGAAGAAAACCATAAAGTTGACAATATAAAGTTAGTTAAAAACGTATACAACTATGTGCAATTAAATTGTTATTAGGGTATGGAAATATATAAAAACAAATATATTTTAATGAATTCAGATTTAGGACCCTTAAAATTCTTGTGTTTACGGTTTATTAAGTATAAGTAGTAGATTAGACGGAGTTAGGATTAGTGACTAGTTAAGCATGACGGCAGTCAGCCATGACCGTGATCATTTGCTATCGAAACGTACGTCCAGTTTAGTGCAATTTGTGGTGAGGGGTCTAGAAGAAGTTTACAGTACCACAGTTTGGAGTATTTTTGTTTTCGAGGTTAAGCATAGTTAGCTATTCAAAGAAAGTTTTTTTACAGTGAGAAAATAATAAATAATTCTTCCATTAGAGTTGCTGGTAAGACCTGGAGACTAATGCCGAGGGTGATCCATTGGCTATATACTGCCGTGATAAGACCAGAGATAACATACGGGGCAGTAGTCTGGTGGAGGAGGGCAGAAGTGTCCTCCGCAGTGAAGCTGCTAACCGCTGTCCAGAGACAGACATTGTTGGGAATCACTGATGCAATTAACAGCACAGGGACCGCTTCTTTGGAGATCATTGTGGGCCTCCTCCCGCTGAAAGCTTTATATGAGAGCGGAGGCAACGAATGCGATCTTTAGACTGAAAGCCAACAAACTGTGGCATCCCAACTTTAGGGTGGGAGGGCACACTTATACTACGGGTACGATACTGGACGGGCCATTGTTGCAAACGCCCACGAACTGCATGGCATCCGAAATTATCTTCACTGAAAAGGTGAAAATCTCTATACCGAACAGAGACCAGGCACGTAGTGAGATCACTGCTGTCGATAACTGGTTCACGGGCGGATCCAAATTCAGCCAGAGCACAGGAGCCGGTATTTGTGAGCCCAGCCCTAATCAAATGATATCCCTAAGCCTGGGGAAGCATACAACGGTCTTCCAGGCAGAGGTATTCGCCCTTGCAGCCTGTGCAGAAATGCTTGCGAAAGGGGGCTACATGAGGAGGAAAATTAATATAATGACTGACAGCCAGGCTGTCATTAAGGCAGTCTCGAACCCAGTAACTAGGTTACTAGGACCTGGTTAGATAAAGAAAGTACAGAGAAATGGAGGTCGACTGAAGGTCAACTCCACACCAAAGCGCTAATAGGGAATGGGGATGCTAGATTCTCTGATAACCTACTCAGGCGCAGCAAGAAAGAAGCTAAAACCATTACTGGGCTGGTAACTGGACACTGTCCGCTGAAAAAGCATGCATACAACAACAGACCGAGTAAGCGAACCGTGGTGCAGAAGATGCGAACTACATGAGGAAACGAGTTTTCATGTAATCTGCACATGTGAGGAATTGAAGGTACTCATGCAGAAATATTTCGGGAGAGATCTATTGGAGCCCTCGAAGATTCTCAAGTTTCCACTGGGCGAGATACTGGGCTTCATAGAGAACACCAAGCTGTTCGAGTGGAAATAAGAGACTTAATAGGGATGGTACAATGAACACCTAGCTCAAGTGCCCGGACTTTAGGTGCCCACCCTAGCTTAATGAAATGAATATTCACTCATTAATATCATACATTCACCTAAAAGAAATTGAGATATTTTTAAATCGTTGTGGATATTATTGTTCGCTTTTTTTTTTTAATTGATCAGTATAGCCGAAAAACACAAAAAATTAATTTTACATTATAATTTGCATTTTCACAGATACGCGCATAATTGAAACATAAAATACGTAAATAATAATACACATCTTCATGAAGCACGTTATATAAAATGAAAATTGTTTAATACAAACACATTAGTGAATGCGAAAAATTTACATACGTGACATATTTTTCGATAGTAAATGTTCAATATATACATGTATGGAGATATACTATGTTATTTATTTATTGATAATATTACAAGCCTAATATATTGTCAAAAACACTACATCACCGATGGGTGTTCTTCCCATAGCCTTCTAAGTTGAATTCGTCTTCAATCTTCGTGGTCAACTTTGGATGTGAAGGCTTGAGAGGTTTCTATTATTAGAATTTAGGTTTTTGGACAAAATTACTTATTAATTATTAAGAATTTTGATGACACTTTTGACGCATGTGCATTAGATCAAGTTAGACTTTATTATTAAATAGATAATCATTAATGCAATGATTATTATAGATGTATATATCTATGTTCACGTAGTACATAGCTACGCATTCACATAATGCACGAAGCCTAATTAAAAAAAAAACATTAAGGTATATTATGGATATATACAAAACAATCGGATGGTACATGTACTCACTGTATTAAATGTTTATCAAAATTGTGAAATCGATACGAAGGAATTATTAGAAGATTGAGGATTTAGAGATTTAACATTAGTCTTTGAATTAATGTTAAATCTCTAAATCCCCAATCTTCTAATAATACCTTTCTATCCATTTCACATTTTATTTGGTATTTGATTGAAGCAAGAATTTTTATATCTGAAACAACAAAATATAGGATAACAAAATCAATTTGATTTGCAACTGAATCGGTTTTTCCATGTAGGTGTGATATTTCTTTACAGCATTTCACAAATTTGTTTATTTTATATCAGACTATCTGCATCAAGTTGCATGCATCATTGTTATTGTTGCTATCCCGAATCCTCTTAAAGACTATGACACTATTTAATAATTATTGCCGATTTGCGCGGAAAATTGGAAACCGAACTACCGGACTGAAGACAATACCTCGCATATCCTAATGAGGTTATACGGCACGAATGTAGCCACAAAAACCATCGGGGATCATAGAATTCAAGCATAAAACGTCGTTTTTGCCACTGTCCATTGTTGCGCTGAAATAGAAAAAAAAATCTGTATAAAAGGGAACCATTTCTTGTATTTGCCTCGTAATAGATCGTATCATTGTTCCGGGAATTATCTCCGAGACAATAGCATCGCCCTATTCGGAATATAAAGGATACTACAGAATGATTACGTAACCTTAATAGATTCACAGCAGCTACAAGAACCTGTAAGTTATATCTATACTATACTTACATAGCAAAAGTTTTAATAATGAAAGGAAAATTCTATATGACAGAAGTATGGAAATGCACTCATTTGCCATACGTTGTAAATAGCATAAACAAATATGTAAATCATAGTTTAATCAACAAAAATACTGAGGTATGTGTATTACCGCAGGTAAAACAATCGCCATATATAAATGTAGCATGTATCATTAGACTTCTATACATGCAGGTGCTTTAATGAGTAAAAGCTCGACTTATTCAGAACGCTTGAGTTATGCATTTCATGCTTTGGCGTTCGATTAAATCAATTCGAAGCACGTGTATACAAAATCTCATATGCAAAGCTGCGTATTTCTCTCTGCGAACAAAGTTATCAAGATCGCATTGCTTTCTTGCTACAAACTTCGACAACAACGATTGATTGGTGATTCTAAATCTAAATACTACATGTACCCATGGATGTATGGTTTCCTGTTCTTGTTTTCTAGAAGTTTATTTTTACATAGTGCATATTATGTAAGCAGAAAACACGCTCAAAGCTAGTATAAGCTATAAGGGGAAATCTTTATACTACACACTAAAAATGTTTGGTAAAATTCCTGTACGAATTTGAGGCAATTTTGTGCCCCTAAAACCGTACAGATAATTTACTTTTGGAAGTAATGTTTCTAATTATAGGTAAATTTTCCAATATTATTTCATATAGTCTGGAATACTCACAAGTAGAATTTCTAAAGTAGTGGTAATTTCCATAGAAGTTTTACTTGTTTAAAGTAAAATTACAAAGAAAAAATCAGTATTTCTATTTGTTTTCTAACAAAAACGAAAATATCGTCCATATGGAAGTGTCCTAGTAGAGTTTATTTAATTGCAATTTAATGCTTGAAACAGATGAAATTTGAAAATTTATGATGCTTGCACCAAAACTGCACTCTCCCACATTGACAGTTAATTTGCAAAAATCAAGAGCATCATATGTAATCGGGCAACTGTTGTGATAACAGTTCCTAAAAATATTTATCTGGCAAGTAATAGATAAATATTTGATAGCTATGTCTGGCATGTAGAAAACTTATACCGAGTA
The DNA here is from genome assembly GCA_004143645.1 of Protaetia brevitarsis. Taxonomy (NCBI): domain Eukaryota; kingdom Metazoa; phylum Arthropoda; class Insecta; order Coleoptera; family Scarabaeidae; genus Protaetia; species Protaetia brevitarsis. The sequence continues at coordinate 774,640 of RXPK01000276.1, forward strand.
TGGAAAGTTAGTAGAATATATTTAACGTATTGCTGTGGTATGGCACCCGGGTTTCGGAAATTCAAATTTGTGTTTTTATTTATTCCAAATCATCTGTATCAATGCAATGATAGAGTTTCCACAGTTTTAATATTTTATTTTGAAAAGATTTTGTTAATAGAATTGTTTGTTAAATTTAATGTTATTGTTCAGTTGTGTATATTAATTTTATTCTATTGTACAAATTGCCTTCTTCAGTATTGTATATTTTGTAATATTCAAGAGATGATCTTTGCATTTTATGCGCTGCTTAGCCACGCATCTCTTTTATATTTGTACGCGATGTTTGGGCCTCTTAAAGGTAGTTCTTTGAAAGATACCGTAAGTACATGTGTTTAATTTCCTTGTTGCCATTTTTGGTAAATTCATTTTTATTTAAAATGTAGTTCGTTAATTTGATAATTTATCATCTTTCAAGGAACTCTTATAATTAATAATTGCTGTTGTGTTTAATTGTGCACATATTGGATATAAGATCAGTTATTGTAATTTGTTTTAGAAGAAATTGTTTTTTTAGTTTAAAGAGTTTAATTTTCCGTTTCGTAGTTTTCAATTTAGTTTTGAGTTATTAATCACCTCGGTTTGAGTGAAAAGGAGCTTTGTGCTTGTGATTAAATTTCAATTATTTTTAATATATTTGATTTGTCCACGTTTAAATTAATTTAGTGTGTTGAAATTTTGAGACCACGTGGATTTTTTGTGCGAATTAGGATTTTCTTCTAGAACAAATTTACCTCTTTTGTTTGTTAAAGGATTTGCATCGTCCTTTTTAATTGTAGATTCATGCAGTTTTTGTTTTCGTCCAGGACTTTCAGTCCAAGGTTAAATTTTCTGCAAATTGAAACTAAATGTTTTTTTTCTTTTTTTTTTATAATAAATTTAATGTTTGTTAATGTCATTCAAGAGTTCAGTTATTTTATTTTTGATTACTTACGCCCACATTTTATTTTTCATGAATAGTTCAATTCTGAAAATAACCTTGAAGTTATTAAGTCTTTTGCGCCCTTTTAAATTTTTATCCGCTGAGCTAGTAAATTTAAATTTTCATTTTTTGTCATTTTCAATTTCACTTTGCATTTATGCTTGTACCATCAGTACACAGCAGTATGTATTTACTACTCGAGGCCAGGAATCTTTGTTATTATATGTTTAGAGCATCATAATGTGTGATGATTTAAGCAATACAATGTTGATGTAAATCTAGAATTAGTTTGTCTGTAACTGTACCGACTTTGTATAAAATAAATTGCTTCTTCAAGAAAATCGTACTTATATAATACATCCAAACAAATATTTTTTTGCTGTTAAGGTAATTTGTATGTGTTTTAATAAAGGATATTAATTTAAGGAAATAAACACGCTTTTGATCGCTTCAATAAAAACAGTAATATTAATCTTAAGTCACTATATCTAATTCAAGTAAGGTTTCTTTAAGTGAAATATTTTTTTCCGAAGATAGGGGTATTTCTTCGCGGAAAAGAATCTTTGTTCTCGGTGTATATTTTATTTATTTTATTTTATTTATTTATTTATCATAGTCATCTTCAGTAGAAGCCAATTATTTTCATGTATCTAATAAGTTTCTTCTTTTCTTGATGTGAAAACCAAAAATTAATTCCATGTGCGTGTAAGTTGATTCCGATATTTCATTTTCAAATGTAGCAGAGTGCGTAATAGACTTTAAAACATTAAAAGAACAACAAACAGATTTTTTCTAATATGAATTAATACCGCCTACTAGTACAGTTGACTCTCTCTAAATCAACCTCCCTTTAATTTGAATTTTTCTCTAAATCGAATTCATACTTGTGTATGTTCAGCTGAATGCTAATCCATTTGTAAATGCCATTCTCTAATTCGAATGTGTTTAACTAACACGAAATTCCAATAAACTTCAGTCTCACAAATTCTTTAATCTTCAAAACGCAATATACATTTCATTAGCTATGCTAACATCTTCAGGTGTACATACATACAAGTGTATTGTCAAATACCAAAATTTTTGGTAGTTTTTGGTAGTTTATTATCAGTATATCACACAGTGCTCGATTTACCTTCTATTTAATTCGAATGTTTTAATTCGAAATCTCCATTAATCGAATCAAAAATTCCGACATTTCATGAAAATTTTAAGCTAGTTTTTCTCTCTCCAAATCGAACATCAGTTTTCACAAACATGCAGAAGGTATAAGCATACTTTGAACAACAAATATAACAGTTTGGAACAAATAAAAATTTTTGACTTTTTAAACCTAAGCAATGATTTTTTTTTTATATATTACATTTAGCTGTATTTAAAGTTTGTTATAAGATTCTGCTTCTTCTGTTTGCTGTTTGTACATATTACAAATTAATATATCATTTTTTGTATCACTTCCTTTAATTCAGTTCTCCCTAATTTGAACAAATTAAAATACTAGATGGGAATTTCATATAGAAAGTCAACTGTAATTAGTATAATAGTTCCAAAACAACAAGAATTTAGAACCACGTATGATCGAACACCATGTCAGTTCGGACTACGTTTGTCTTTAACAGTTGGATATTCTTCGGATACTAGAAAAAGTTGAGCTTCAATCTTGCTCCTTCTTGAGTCAGTTCTTGTTCCACGGGGCGTTCGAAGATAGCGGCAAAACACTTGCCTGTGTCTCTTCAATTAAATAAAACTTCAATAATGACGTAAGTAATAAAGAAAAATACGTACGGCTTAATGAATGGCCATACAAGCTTCCTGAAATCGCCCTGCCCCGTCTGAAGGTTTTCTGTGAATTTCTGACCACCTGTATAGGAGCGGACGGAATAAAATTTAAAATTAACGGTATTCAAGAATTAAATTAATAACTTTAGTGCATTAAACAAACAACCTACGATCGTTAAAATGGCGTTGAACCCTTCCTATATAAATACGAAACAATTATAACAGTTACTTTTCTTGATCAATTCCACATTTCTATAAGAAATGTGACGGATACAAATGCAATTAAATAAAATTGTCACGAGAATGTTTTTTGTGCATCCGTTTAATATCGCAAACCTATGATTTATATTTAAACCTAAAAAGCGTTCATATTGCAGCATTATAGTTCATTTTTCTCGTGTAGCTAATTAACTAAGTAACTTAATAATTGCTAGCTCTGCCTCTAAAAATTTGGGATTACTAATACGATCTTGCGGACACTTTACTAATCTAATGTATTTAAGACCTTCTTTTTTGCTTTTGTTAGATTTAAACTCGAATATGCCTCAGTTATTTAATATCCCTTATTACTGAGAGTGAAGAAACGGTTTCTGAAGTATGTTTCGTTTAGATTAGATCGTATTTATACACCTCGCGAAACTAATCATGATTACTTACTTGATAGGCATAATAACCTCTCTCACACGTCGAAGAATTGATACCAGTGATTATTTTCTTACTAAACTTTTTCAAAATAGAATTGATTCACACTCACTGCTGTCTCAAATTCATTTCAGTATTCCTACCTATAACATCAGATCATAAGATAGTATTCGTGTTCCAAGAGCTGGATCTAATTGAAACGTGCTTCCTTAACACACATGGCCAGTTAATAAAACATCTCTACAAATCCTTTTATTTTTTGATTCTTTGTTTTCGTTTTTTTTTTGCTCTGTGTTTGCTTTTTGGTTATCTTACTTATTTCTTTAGTTTAGTTTTTCTCGTGCATAGCTATAGTTAATTTCTTCTCATTAATTTTTAAGTCTTAGCTTTTAACTTCAGCGCTGTATAGTTGGATTTAGTTTTTTATTGTCTTGTTATTGGATTATATCTGTTGGGCAAATATATATTACTATTATTATTAACAAAAGAACTAAAGATTTGCTAAATTAACTAGCTCTAAATTATACAGGTGTCCCGCCGAACTGGGACATTAGATTTTTTTGAACTTCTAGTAGAAATTTGATTTTGAAACTTTCAGTGTAGACATGGCCTACTGTGGTCTATTTAAGGAAAATATTTTCAACTTTATAGCACTTTCGATATACAGGGTGTTGATATCAACTTTCTTATTTTAAATGGAATTGTACAATTTTTATCGATCTAATGAATTTGGCGAGTCATTTGCAATTAGTTTATGTGAAGGTTCCCTATCCCTAAACTCAACCGTTTTTCAGATATTTGCAATTTGTTGAATTTTTGATGAGCCTCCAATGTGGATACCTTTAAGCTAACAAAACTTTTTTCTTTCTAATGAAACATGGTATTTTTTACTACAGCATTGAATGCAGCGCAAAATTCTACATCGATTTATATAGGTTTGGTATACTTATTCTTAATACTTTTTGAAGTATTAGCATTTCTTGCAATAATATGCCTTATAACTTAGAATTTAAGTTTCAATCAAACAAAATGAGTTTTTTCCTACAAAACACTCTGTACATTATTTGCCTAACCTATCTAAATATTTATGTTTCAGATAGCTAACGTTCACTAGTTTCTTACTAATAGTAATGTCTTTTAGACATAGAGAACGTACATTAATTATTAGATATTAGCAGGCCATAAGTGATATCCATTGTTGGTAATTTGCCAAATTGTGCAGCGGTAAACCTATGCAGTATTAACAAGTCATATCTTTTATAGTAAGTCCTAATGCTGTCAACTCCTTCACACATTTCCTTCTAACAAGTAAAATATTGTAAATCGAAAGAAATAAGAAAAACATTGAAAGTTACGTATACAAATAACATTTTAGACTTATTCTACATTCATGAAGAATATAACAATGATTAGATACCTACACTTATTTGCAATGAATAAAAATCTCAAAAAAATAAAATACAAATGGAAATTAAAGCAGATATCCTAAACACACCCACAATATTTCAAATATTGTTCACTTACTAGACCAGGTATTTTCTTTGTAGGAGAGCTGGCTGACATGGAGTCTCCGAAAACAATGCAGTCTCTTGGCTTTTTGTATTAAACTACGTATTAAGCGATACAGAGAGGTAACATAAATCGGGAACAAACTATTACAAGTCTTCGAAAATGTCCAATAGAAATATTCTTTCAGGATAATAGTTTCTTAGTTTTTTTTTTTAAATTTGACTTATTTTCGATGTATTTAATAAGCAGGCAAGAATATTAACATGTAATTTGCCGTCGCATGATAATTATGGGCTATTATTATTTTATAATTACAATTACATAAAATTTGCTAATAATTGGAAAACTTTCAATGATAAAAATCTCAGGTATGGAAACCAAACAATGTAAAAAAAGATAACGCATCATTCTAAAAAATAATATACAGAGCGTTTTTAGCAAAAGATATTTTATTTACTCGAAACTTGGAAATTAATCATATTTTAGGCAATAAATGCTAATATCTCAAAAACTATCAAAAATAGATATACCAAACCCTAATGTCAATCGATGTAGAATTTTACGCTGCATTCAATGCTGTAATGAAAAAGCCCATGTTCCATTTAAAATAAAAAAGTTTCGTTGGTTTAAAAGTATCCACATTGGAGATGCGTTTTCGAACGCCCTGTATGTGATTCGGTCATTATTGCCATAACACTTTCTACCTACGTCTTACACCACTAAATATCTGTCACCTCATCAGCTATTTAATATCACTTGAAACAGTGCAAACGTCAAAAAATAAACAAAATTGCAAATATTTCAAAAACGGTTGAGTTCAGGGATAGGGAACCCTCACGTAAACTAATCGCAAATGACTGTATACATTCATTGTACCGATAAAAATTATACCATTCCATTTAAAATAAGAAAGTTGATATCCCTGTATACCGAAAGTACTATAAAGTTGAAAATATTTTCCTTAAATAGACCACAGTGGGCCACGATTACATTGCAAGTTTCAAACTCAAATTCCTGCTAGAAGTTCAAAAAAATCTAATGACCCAGTTCGGTGGGACGCCTGTATATAAAATAATTCGTTAACTTGATACACACTAAAAAAATTTTGGTAAAATTCTCGTACGATTTTGGGACAATTTTATTCTCCTAAAACCGTACAGGTATTCTACTTTCAGACTTTTAGAAGTAATATTTCTAACTATAACTAATTTTGGTTTTTTCATGTAGTCTGGAATACTCAGAAGTAAAATTTGTAATATGACAATATTAGAGATTTTTTTTCTAAGAAACCAACATTTTCCTATAATATTCACGTAAAATATTTGTGTTATAAGAAAATTTCTAACATTTGGACATTTTTACTACGAAAAATTACCTAATGTTTTCAGTGTGTACACTTAACCCATATATAAATTAAATAAAAACAAATATAAGAAAACGCTTTATACCGTTCTTAATAACGATGTTGTATAAAAATATATCAAATGCTTTGCTGGAATGAGATTCGTTATGATTGGCCTTTAAGTTGGCCTATCTTAAGAATTCTATTTAAAATTAAACATCCCACCGTAAAATTCTACTGGATAGAGTTCAAGCACTCAATTCACCGAACCGTTTAATTTCAAACCTGTACTTCTAATTATGGAATCCGGAAAAGTATTTTGGTTACAGCGATCGCATTTCAAATCCGTTTGTCGCGTCCGAAAAAAAATGCTAGTCAAGTCAATTGTCAAATTACACAGTCTAGAGAACGCTCAAAGAAGGCTTTCAACTATTTTTAAGGTCAATTGCGATTGTGATCTGCAATGTCATTTGTATTTAGTTTATTCATGAACTATTTCAGTCGATAATAAATAAAAAAATAGAAGAAATGTGTAGGTTTTCATAATCAATAATAAATGAATATATTCTTGTAGATACCATTGTATATTTTAAATATTAAATTTAATATTAAAGCCTTGTTGGAAGCTGAAGCTTGAAATTAATGTATACAGAATTTTGATTAGTTTCTGTAATTAAGTAATTAAATCATTTTTTTTGCGTTTTTAAAGTTAACTGGTGCTATTTTTACTTCTACTTATTATAGTTTTATAAATACGCTTTCGATATATTGCCTTTTAATCTTAATTAATTCTCACCTATCTAATTTAGAATTACAACTTTCACTCCTTACAAAAAAAAGTAATAAAAATTCATTGGTCTAAAAATTAACTGTGTTACGATTAAATAAATTTTATATGTACCCATTTTTATCATTTTTGTTTTTGACTTGCAATACCCCAACAAGTATAAATTTAACTTATGCTTAAAACTTATCACGTTTTCGCTTTTATTTCAACTCGGAGCACCTCGTGCACATCTTTTATTCATGAAATCTACACCTATATATTCAACACATGCATACGCAAATCAAATGTTTTTTTTAGGCATCGTCCATTCCACACCTTCACATATTTTTTCTTTTTCTGTTTCACCGCTGGAATTTCACTAGCTTCAATGTCAATCGAATGCAAGGTTAACCTGTTTCTAAAAACCGACCATTAGCCGGTGATTTAATTGATAATAATGACGTTAACGATTTGTAATTGTTTTGTAGTTAGATATGCTCTATGAAAAGTGTAGGTGCAACTGTGCAATTCTGATACGCTTGTTTTAGGAAGAGGCAATTAACGTTAATTCAACCGATTTCCGGAGAAATTGCTGCAAGAAATGTGATTTATGGCGGAAAATGTAGGTAATCTTGTGGGATAAATTAGTATAAATACGTGCATTCAATGAAAGTAATCAGAAATATTATTGCAATTAGAGCAAGGTAAGGTTAACTAGTCATAAAAAGGCTTTTAAATGTTAACCGGTAGTTCATGAAAAATAATTGTTCAGCCATTTTGTATTTTGCTGTATGAATGAAATGCTCATTTACAGTGTGTTTTCTCAACAATTTTTCATAGTCTAAATGGAGAATCTTTGACCTAAAATATAACACCACGCGATAACCTAAAAACAGTGATTTCTTGTAAGTCATAAGGTACGATTAGCAAGATATAAAATTAAGTGAATCATGTATCGTAAAAAGCGGCGATCAATCAAAAGAAAATGTTTTACTCATTTTCAAGAAGTTCATAAGAACAACGTTTCAGTGATTATCATCACCTTTTCCAAGGTCAAAAACAAAATAGGACAAAAGCATAATAGTTTAAATTAAACTTGAAATATAATGTAACCTTTTTCTGTTATAAAAAAAAAAAAAAACGTTGTAGTGTAAAAGAAATAAACCAGCCATATATTTAAATTAACCTAATTTATTTACACACTCTAAGACTATTTAAAATCTATTGAATAAGATCAAATAAATGCTACGAATTAAATTACTCATAATTACTATTAAAAACTCTTATTAATTATTAATCCCTCAATTACTCAATATTTATTTGCAGCGATATTTATTTCTCACATACTAATTCGCTCGTATTTATCTCCACTCGCTATCCGCTTATCCGTACTATTCAACTCGTATCGACCTACTGACTGACTCCGGCCAATAGGGTCGCCTTATTTATATTTGGCGCCGGGGCTACGAGACTCTTCCGGAAATATCTAGTGCGTGCTTCGAGATTGAGAAGTGAACAATCACAAATCTTCGACCCGGTTCTGCCCTCTGTCATTCCTCTTTCGAACCTCGTACGTAGTTCCTTGTTCCGCTACGCTAGCGCCATTCAGGAGCGCCTAACGAAACCACCAGTTTAAAAATTGGCGCTCATTACAATAATATTAGAAGATAATTTAAAAACATTTAAAAAACACAATGGCTTCCACAACGAGAAGCAAGACGCATTGATTTGCGAATACCAGATCAGCAATTTTTTTTTTCTTGTAGCCCGAAATATTCATAGTGAAATTTCGAAATGTGGGTGACTTTTCCAAGATTTCATGCAGTCTGGCATATTCACAAGTAGATTTTCTTAGGTAATGATAATTTTCATAGAAGTTTTAACTTGTTTAAAAGGAAAATATAGTCGAAATGAAAATGCCCTGGTAAAGTGTATTTAATTAGAATTTAATGCATACAAGACAAAATTCGAAAACCACTGCACCTCAGTTGCCCGCTGCTTTTCCACATTGGCGGTCAATTCGCAAAAAATTAAGCGCCACAGTTCCTAAGAAATATTTATCTGGCAAGTAATAGATAAATATTTGGTAACGTCTACCGTGTAGAAAATTTTATTGAGTATAGAAAAATCGCTATAACGAAATAGGAGAACCGCCATCTATGTATTTGTAGAATATGTTTAACGTATTTGCTACTATAGGCCAAAAACTTTGGTATTATATGCTTAGAACATCATGATGTGATGATTTATAGTTTTGTAATAAAATTTTGACGTAAATCTACTACTACTTTATCGGTAACTGCACTCGACTTTGTATAAAATAAATAGTTTCTTTGAGAAAATCGTAAGTACATACTTGATCATATATCCAAAAAATATTTTTTTACTGTTCAGGTAATTTATTTGAATAAAAGATATTATTTTGAACTGTAATTTTCCAAATTGTAAGAAATGTTAAATTTTTCCTGAGAGATATTAATATTTTTCTTAGTAATATTACAATGTTAAAGTTTTTTTTTTTTCTAAGAAAATTTGTGCATTGAATGAGGAAAATTATCCAAAAAAGTAGTTTTTGCCAAGAAAAATTTCCTCATTTTTTAGTGTGTGGGTGAATTTTTAATAGATAATGTTGAATTAATTCCAACATGCATGCAAGTGTTTTCGGATATTCCATGCTCAAATTGTTGCAGAATGCGCAACAGATTTTAAAGCATTAAAAGAACAACAAACAGATTTTCTAACATGAATATAATAGTTCTAAAATGACAAGAAGGCAGAATCAGGTGTGGCCAAACACCCATGTTATTTCTGCCTACATCCTCCACTGAGTTCAGTGTGCCAATTGACAGAAGTCATATTTCACTAGATCGGGGTTATAATTCCACGAGAAAATTACTAGAATTGGGAAAATTAATTACTTGATAAAGTATTTTAAGAAAAGCAAAAAAAAAAAATATTTTGTATATTTATGTAATTAATAGGTTTTTACTATAAATCCCCATTTATTTCATTTGTTATTATAGTTTTTAAGAATTTAATACAACACTTATTAGATAGTCGTCAAATAATAATAATTTACAACAATATACAACTATTTTAAAGCTTCATTTCTTGACCATGTATATACTTTCTTAATTTCTTCTACTCTTGGTTTTTAGGTCCTACTACAACGTAGTAGTCATTAATGTTTTCAATATTTATGACCTAAAAACCAAGAGAAGAAGAAATTAAAAAAATATACAACTATAACCCTGTTTTATAAAATCATAATCCTTATTTATTTTATTATTTTATTTTGTACTTTTATTTATTTATTTACATATATATGTATATATGCAACCAAGTAGCGCCATTCACGTTTTTAGAAGCAGGTTTTTAGGGAAAATTTTTAGTGTTGTACATTGTGCGCGAAATTTTAAAAATGCATATGTATGTTAGAATTAAAATGTAAAATTAAAATTAAAATCATACCCATATAAACGAAAATACACTCTAACATTCGAGAAAAAAGCTAAATTACAAATTCCATATGATAGAATAGGAATTGTAGACTTACATAACATACATTATACGGTACAAAATAAAATGGCGACTGAAATTTATCTTGATGAGAGTGACGCTAGTTGGTTTTCCTATACTTCGATGTAATTCAGTCTTCGTGTTCAATGAATTCACTAGGTTTATTACTAAAATTAAAGAAAATCCACTAAGCCTTTCACTAGCCACTAGAATATGATTTGTATACACCAGACGTGCTTTTAATACACCAGATTTAGTGGAAAATTCACCAAGTTGGCAACAGTACCTGAACCAAATCATTCTTAGTTAACGCATGCGTGCCTTGCCTATTTCCTTGTCACTTAAAATCATTATATTTATGACTGTAATTTTCCAAATTGTGAGAAATTTTAAGTTTTCCCTAAGAAATATTAATATTTTTCTTGGTAATACTACAATAGCATAGATTTTTTTCTAATAAATAGAAATTTTCTTATAATATTCACGTAAAATACTTGTATTATGGTAAAACTTCAACAATTCCACATTTTCCTTAACTTTTTGTACATTTACCCTACTCAGTACGAAAAAATACAAAAAAGTGATTTTTACCAAGAAGAATTACCTAAATTTTTTAGTGTGTGTCATTCGTAACGCTAATACTAAAGTGTAAATTTATTATTCAATACTATAAATTAATAGCAATACTGTATAATCTTAGCAATTCCTTCTGATGAAACCAGTAGGGACAAATAAATCTTCTAAATTAAAAAAATTAAAATAAATTCTATTGGAGAATAATGAAAGTGGTGCCGCCTACTTCTCCAATCGGAAGCGGTATTTTCAGTATACCGCAGAAATTATGCAATCATGAAACAATTTTACAGTTCCTACACGCACAAAAATCGGAAGGCACGCGATAGAATTACGTTAATAGCTAATCATCTCTCGCGTCCAATACCATACAATTACCTACTTCTGTCTTCGGTATTATATTTCCGTTAAGCCGAACTCGACAATTATACGTCGTGTATGCATGCAAATTTGTAAGCAGATTCATACGTGTACCTGCCAATCCCACACTTACATCTATATCCAAGAATCCATAAAACGAGCATTTAATCGTAAAGCAGACGGAGACGGAAACACTAAATTGTATACACAACGAGTGAACGTACAAACGTTAATTATAACGGAGTGACATTACATAAAATACACAAAAACATTTAGCATGTAGAATTAACTGTACACTTACTCGTGCCATGTTTAGATCGATAAAAGAAATCTACGGTTTGTGAGAAGAAGACTGCTTTCTATCAGAAGTCAATTACGTACTACATTGGTTCTGACGACACTTATGGATAGGTATGACAAGGGAATTATTTATACCATGCCTAAATCTGTGAAGAGCCAACTTTGTCTTATCAGATCAGATAGATAGTTTAATGGAATTCAGCTTACTCTAAATATGTCTTCTGATTTAATTAACCTTGTCTTAGAAAAAAACAGTAACAAACAATTAACTAAATAGTTGGTAAAGATGTAGTACTGGCTGTACAATGTTAGGAAACTGGTCACGGTTAAACATGTAGGTATACTGGAAAGAGCAACCAAGGATTGATGAAATAACTATTCCTTTTTTACATGAATTCTTTTGCTGTATTTTTCAGCTTCATCAGAGGAACAAGATTTATAGAAAACATTTCATGTAAGAGGATAATACATTAATTAAGATTATCATAACTTACATAAGAATGATGAAAACGACGAATACTTAATTAGCGTAAAAGATGACATAGTTTTACAATTTTCATTACATTCAAACGCAACAGGAATGTAGAGCCACGTGTGGTCATATAGGTTAACAAGACAAAGCTGTAAAACAATAAGCCCGCGAAATAAAAAATCGGTAGTGCCAACTTATGAAAAATATATAATACAACTTTAAGAGTAGAGAATACCCTAAAGTGTTACAAACTGGATTAAAATGATGATCTTATTAATTACATATGATAAAGCTGTTTTGGTGTTGAGGTGTTCACAATCTAAAGTTTTTAAGGCTTGAATTTTCGTCAATTATTGATCTTAAGCTCTTCCATGGCTATGAGTTCACATCGCACATTCTATCTTTGAGGTAGTCCCAACCAACAAAAATTAAAAAACCTAGAAATTATTCTACCACCAAAAAATGACTCAATCTTGGTGAAGGAATAATATACCTAAAATATTCCTCTTCTTGTCTAAAAATTTGTTAGTCAGATATCTATAGCTTTAAGCTTCAAGTCTTCGAGTTTTCACAGAAGACGCCAAATAATCAGTTTTTGCACTAGTTGATATTTATTTAAATAAAAGTTCTAATGCATCTAGTGCCCCTGATATTTAGAAATGTCAGATAAGTTGTTTTCGTGGTTTTTTTTATACGATCCTCAAACCGGTTTAATGGTATTTCAAAAACAACTGATTTGGGATGACTTTTTCCATAAAACCTCATGAAGTCAATACAATTTTGATGTTCCTTTCTTTGAGTAAATCTTCATTTTGACTAAGCAATACAACATATTCAAATAATGACTATCCAAAGTTCCACAAAAAAAAAAAAAACTCCTGAAAGAAATCATCCTAAATCAGCTGTTTTTCAGATACTATTAAACCAGTTTAAGGTGGTAGTTTATGACATAATACTACATTATGCATGCAATAGCATGTCGCAGCTACAGAAAGAAGTTGTTCATGTCAAAGCAATATACAATCGGAGAAAATAAATCGATTAACAAATTTAAGAACTGCAAAAGTAGCGTATGTTAAACAAAATTATAAACAGCTTCGGAAATTCGTAAAGAATCACATTGCAATCATCTAACAATTTTCAAAATAAAAATATGAAAAATAGCTATTTTTCCTTTATGAACTCTCCATTTAAATTTTCCGCAATTATTGTAACACAACGTTACTTTACTGACATAGAAGTCATTAAGACTTTATATAATACGTATGTCCTTAACAAACTGGAATATGCGCCATTAGTTTGGTACCCATTTTATGCGTGTGAATCTTTGCAACTAGATCGCATTCACCGCAAATTTCTTAAATTCTTATCGTTTAAGTTGGACAGAAATATCCAGAAATTGGTATACCTCAAGTGGACCTATTGGAGCGTCATGGGATGGTATCCTTATCGGAGCGTCGTGATGCACAATGTAGGAAATTTTTAATAAACTTACTCCAGAATAAGATCGATTGTGCATATCTTCTGGAAAATATCTCATTTCTCGTCCCACGCTTAAACACCAGGAGCGGAAACAGCTTTAAGCCACCTCAAGCCAGGACAAATTTGATGAAACGGTCACCTATTTCAGTGATGGTCAAGCTTGGCAATACCAGTTGTGATGTGTTTCATTAAAAATATAGATATGTTTCATTAAAAATATAGATATGTATATATACATGTGTATATAATCTGCACTATATTTCACATTGTAAAATAATTATTTTGTCTTTTTGTAACCGAACTTTGCAATGCATTACTTTATTTTGTGTCCTCTTTGGGTCTGTACCTGTTGGACATCAATAAACATTATTATTATTATTATTATTATTATTATTATTATTATTATTATTATTAACACAAGATCGTAGACAACTTTATACATCAGGCTGAAGTTATTTATCAGCAATTATGGGAAATTTAAATTAGGTTGTTTTGGTTAATAGGCAATTAGAATTAGATTTTTAGAAATTGCTTGCTTTGAAAAAACGCAATATGTTGTGTGAATGTATTAGACATGCTTTAATGCTGTATTTTTCAAACATTTTTCGCGAATTTACAAGAATTTATAGCATAACTATAAATTTGGGTGTTAGTCCATGATTGGTTGTATTATATGTATATTGATTAAAAAATGTTGTTTCCAATCTATAATTTTTATTATCTATTACGACATGTTTCGGTTACAGATATGACCATCCTCAGGCAATCAATATACATAAATATAAATGCTGAGGCATTTTACTAATTTATATCCCCAAAAGGTATGCATTTTGCGTTGACTAAACACATTCGTTTTCTCATTACAAGGGCGTAAACTAGATACTACATCAATCATCTTTATTTCGCTTCGATGGATGTAAAAACCTGATATATTTGCGCTTTTATCTTTTGTAACATTTCTGGTTCAAATATCCAAATATTATAAGCGCATCAATCCAGTTAAATTTAATATTTTTTAGATGGTATTTTAAGCGTTATGTCATTCTTTTTATGAATACAACAAATTTAAAAAAAAACTTCTAAATTAAATATTTCTTAGACCCATTTTAATTAATTTAAATCTAGAGTTGCAAATAATGTTTAACCACAGCTTTATGCTCTTCAATTTTGCTAACTTTAATGCGTAAGCAGAAATTATAGGAATAATAAAATTCTACTGTTAATGTACTTTCAAAACAAACAGTAAAACCACATGCTAATAATCTATTGCGTTTATAACCCAGTTTGTATTTTCACTGCGGTTTATAAAACGTAAGGTAATATGAAAACTATTTGAGGTATTCTGTTCTACCCTGTCGAAAATTCACCTTACTAGTGTTGGTAAATGTCACAATCAAAATTGAGAAATTTAATATTGCTTAATATCATATTGAATAAATATAAATTCATAATACCTACTAAAAATAATCTGCTTTCATCAGAATTAGTTCATTAATTTCAACACTAATTTTCGAGAAAAAAAAAAATTAACACCAATCATTACATCTCGTACTAAGTTGTACTGTAGCTTATAGTTAATTCTGCTGCCGTTGGGTCAAACATTCACACTTCAATATTCAAACGATCGTTTTTGGATGCTAATCGCCATAATGCATAGATGCGTTAGCCATCCTAAAATCCTAAACAATAGCCATTGTTAAACGCACAATACGAAATAAATACTAGAAACGAAACAATATAAACGCAGGAATTTCATCCATTGAAGTTCGTAACAAACGCGTCAGAATTGAGAAAAGGTCAATCGAACATCAACGCCTTCCAATGGTATTTACATAAATTTTAATAGCCATCAAAATGACTCATCTCTTTAATCAAATCTTAAACATCACCATGCGGCTTACGGTGAAGGTGTTTACTGACCTTGCGTAGAATTAAGAAAAATAAAACGCAATTTTAACAACCGGAACTCAAAATGATCTTTAATTACAACGATGCAATTCAAACAACTTAAATATTTTTGGTAGCAATTGATTTAATCTAATTTATTTCTGATACTAAGGCTATCTAATTATAATTCTTTTTGTTCTTCTTTTTGTTTGAATTTTCTTTTTTTCTTGGAAACATGGGTCAAGTTAAATTAAAATTTCGTTATTAAAGCATTTTAATTTTATTTCTTACTGCGTGTATTTCGTTACCTATTGGCTACTTTTTCAAGCACCGTTTACGTTTTCCTTTTGCATTGTGTTTAATCAATACTTTATAATGCACAAATTTTAATTTAATCTGACCAATAACACCGAGAAAAAAGCTATCTAATTATATACAGATATGCATAATTTGGCGGAAGAATTATATATGCCAATGCCCTGTGCATATATCTTAGTCGAAAATCTGAATATTTTAATGTTGTGCTTTGCCTGTGTTCCCAGGTTTTATTTGAAAAAACCGACAATTTTAGACAGGCGAACAGGAACTAGCTTTGGCAAGCCATTCAAGATCTCTGCTTCAAAGCCCCTTTATACTTGTTAACCTTTCAATTAAAAAAATAAGTGAAGAATGTAAATAATTAATATAATGAAAAGAACATGTATGATTAAAAAGTAAAACATAGGCCACGAACTTAAGAGTTTTATTTAATTATACAGATTTATTTATAAAATAAAATTTCATGGATATTTAGACAACTTTGTTTATGGATGCAAAAAAGGTGGCCAGCGCGTAGAAAAGAAAGCCGCTAACTCCCATGTTTACCGCAATACTATTGCCAAGTATCAGGAACTTTCTCCGAAGGAAATTGATAATACATATTCCGTTTTCATTTTCTATTTGAAATCGGCTATACAGAGGCCATGGTTATAAAAGCGTGCAACATGAAAAGCTTAATAATAATTAATTAAAAACTTGGATTTAGGGTTCATAGGTGTATAGATATTTTTCGTGTGTCGTTTCAGCCGCTTATTACTTTAATATATACTCGAGAAGTGAAAGTAAAAGATAATCGGGTATTTGGGTCGTGAATTTTTGTTCATTTCAGAGTAAATTTCTGTGTGCTTAATGTTTACTTTAGAGATATCTATTTCTAAATGTTTTATTTACGTGGTTTCTAGTGGTTATTTGAAGACGTATTATAACTTGTTCGTTTGGCCATGCTTTTTAAATATTGTGAAATGTGTTATAAGTCTGAAGAAGCAAAAGTAAGAACAACCTTAAAATAAATACATGTAGCACAAATAAAATTTATATGTTATTGCAATTTACTGCTTAAATGATTTAATAATGATAATTAAACTATCCTCGCCCTAAGTTCTCCTTTCTACAAAGTTAATAATTGCTACTCCAAACGTAATCTGTAAAGTCATGATGTAATTCAAATAGAGTATTTACACCAAACCCCAATATTGAGATACTTCATAAATAATCATAAATAACTATTCCAAAACGCTATCATTAAGTTTCTGCCTTATGAACCTATGAACAACCTGTGTGGAATCTATTATACAGAATCTGTTATTCTGGCCAGAAAAATGCAAACAAACGCCACGTAAGACAAATCTCTGTTTAATTCTGAATCGATAATCTTAAGTGAGAAAAGTTTTAAAAAAACTGATAAATTGACAACTAATTTTTACCTTCAAACAAGCAACCTTGCTAATGAAGAAATGTTAGAAATGCAAAGTATTGGTATTCATCGATTTTACAATAGGTAAATTAAACGAATTTTGCTGAATTTTAGTCGTACACCTTAAGTTTTGATGGTCTCGTGTGACTTAAGAGAGGACCGTATAACTTTCTTGAATTAAGATTATCGCCTCCGAATTGAACAAAGAATCGCTTTACCTGGCGCATATCCACCTTTTTCTGGCCACCGTGTATAAAATCAAATTTTTTTAACAGATTTCAAATAAAATACATTGAACAACCTTTGTTCACTTCAATTCGTACCGTGTTACTAGGATTCGATAACAATCTATATAATTAGATAACAACGTATTTTTCCTTAAAATATGCTGTCATCAAGCAAAGCAGTTACATTTTTTAAATGCTTCGTATGCATGCGCACTGAAAAAAAATCCTGTGCGATTTGCAATTTTACCGTATAGGTATCTTACTTTTAGAAGTAATGTTTCTAACTATAAGTAATTTTCCGAAGGTTTTTTTTCATGTAACCTCGAATATTCATAGTAAAATTTCGAAATGTGGGTAACTTTTCCGAGATTTTTTCATGTAATCTAGAATACTCACAAGTAAAATTTCTTAAGTAGTGATAATTTCCATAGCAGTTTTATTTGTTTAAAAAGTAAAATTACAAAGAAAAGTTCAGGATTTAAGATTTTTTTTTCCTAACAAAAAGGAAAAATATCGTTGAGATAAAAATAACCTGGTAGAGTATTTAATTAGAAATTAACGCATTCATTTCATTCAGTCATTAAAGTTAGGGTGGGCTATATGCCACATATGGGCTCTGGACCCATGAAGTGTCTCTTAGAGCCCTCCTTGGCTAGTTCGTCGGCTATTATATTGCCAAATTAATGTATATAAAATATGAAAATCAATTAAGGGCCACCGAATGCAGTTGAGCAAGTGTTGTGATAACAGTTCCTAAGAAATATTTATCTGGCAAGTAATAGATAAATATTTGATAAATACGTCTGCCATATAGAAATCTTATATCGAGTATGGAAAGTTAATGTAGTGAAATGGCAGAACCGCCATCTTCACGGCAATTTCTGTACTTGTAGAATACGTTTAAAGTATTTGCTACTATATGCCAGAAAACTTTGCTATTATATGTTTAGAACAACATGACGTGATGATTTATAGTTTTGTGATACATTTTTCACGTAAATCTACTACCACTTTATCTATAACAGCACCGATTTTGTATAAAATGAATAGTTTCCGTAAAAAAATCATAAGTACGTAGATATCACATATCCGAAAAATATTTTTTTGCTGTTATAGTAATTTAGTTGAATAAAAGATATTATTTTTAATTGTAACTTTCCAAATTATAAGAAATCTTAAAATTTTCTTAAGAGATATTAATATTTTTCCTAGTAATATTACAATGTCAGAGATTTTTTCCTAAGAAACAGAAAACGCTTGTATTATGGAAAAATTTCTAACATTTCGACATTTTCCTTAAGTTTCTGTATATTTATCCCCATTCAGTGCGGAAGAATATTAAAAAAAGTGATTTTTACCAAGAAAAATTATATGATTTATTTAGTGTGTAGTAATGACACTATTATGTCAATTCGTGGTTGATATTTGTAGAATTGTTTTTTAATTATAAAGCAATTTAAAAGAGTTTGGAAGTTTTGTGAGACCCAGAAATAAGGGATTGATAACCAACATTGTTTCCATTTAAAAAAAATAGACTTTACTTCTTAACTCAAAAATGCTAAGCCAAACTAAAAATTTAAGAAGACGTCGTTGTCTGACAGTAAATTCTTTAAAGACAATATTCAATTTTTTTTATCATTACAGCACTGAAAATTTCTATTTTTTACAAATATCTATTAAAGCATACGTTTTCTTAAATGAATAAAAGCGTATATGGATCCGGTATATAAACCTGGAAATCTTTCTTCATTTAACCCAATGAGTATCTGTCATGGTTTTCAAGATCCCCATACAAATAATGAAAAAGAAAATTCACCCTCTATTTAATGCCCCAGTTTTTTTTTATTTTAACTAAAATGCAAAAACTGCTTTTCTTTAGTCCTCTTATTTTTTTTAATAAAAGCGTGCATCCTGAGAATAGAATCGTGAAAACAATATCTTCGAGGTAAAATTTTACAAAAGGAAAGGAAAAAGACTATACTCAAAATGCGAAGGTAAGTTAATATACAGTGAGGTCGTAAATTGTGCCCACCCCCCTCCCCTTCATAGCTTTTGAACGGAATAAGATAGAGCAATGAAACAAAAACAAGGTGAAATTACAGACAATTTGTGATTTTTTTGCCTATAGGGATACGCACATGGCTTCAGAGGTAACATAAAGGTTGTAGCTACCTTTGGAAGATATTTCTATTACTTTTATGGCAATACAAACAGTTTTACGATTTTCAAAATGTTTACCAACTTATCCAAGATTAATTATTGGGGTAGCTACCGGTTACTTTTTTCGATAATCCTAGTATTTATGTTACTTAGAAACGTAGGATTGCTGTAAAATATGACATATTTTACAATATGACGTTTTTGCAAAATTTAGCAAAGGTGAATACGAGGATCATCGGAAAAAGTATCGTATTAAGTACCCCAATAATTAATCTTGGATAAATTGGTAAAAATTTTGAAAATCGTAAAACTGTTTGCATTGTCATAAAAGTAATAGAAATATCTTTTAAAATTTTAAAGAGAACTACGCCCTCTATTTTACATCAGAAGCCATGTGCGTATCTCTATAGGCAAAAAATCACAAATTGTTTCTAATTTCACTTTGTTTTTGTTTCATTGCTCTATGTCATTTCGTTTAAAAGTTATGAAGAGAAGGGGACACAATTTACGACCTCACTGTATATAATGATTAGTTTTATTTTACTTATCTCATGATAATTTTTATTGACAAGATTATCTTTTCCGTACTAATAGTCTTACTCAACAAAATCAATAGCTGAACATTGACATTCATTTCTACACGTGATGTAACAGAAAACTTAAATACTTTACCAATCTACTTTAAACATCTAATTAATTAATCTACAAATGAAGTCCAGAAATGTCTACCATCCTTTACTAGTTTTGAAATACATATATTATTTTCATCCGTTATGTAATTAGTATTTTCTACCTCGTATGCACACATTTCACAGCTACAATTACGTTGTAACAAGAAATTCCGGTATAATTTGATAAGTAAACCGATACCCTTGAATTTTTCAAATTAGATTACTCCAAACACCGTTAGGTATATCCAAATTGAACTGCGCTATATTTAGCTGGGATCTCAAATAGCTTTACTACGAGATATAAGTATACCATATCAGCATAAGTATTTCCTCTGAAAGCACAACACTGTTAATACCTCTATACCTAATGATGGTAATAATGGGATAGATCCGTTGCCCATGATACAAAACGGTAAACAGACAACCAAGCAGGCTCAATAAAGTCCTCAATATGAAAGGTGTTCCGATACACTGCGGATGCGGCCTTGAATCAGTAATGCTTTCTATTTCTTCGGCATATCGAAGGTCGACATATACAGTTGATTTAAATCTCTACATGTGTATTGTTTATTTTAACAGCACATTTCAAATAAGTTGATGCAATTAAATAACTTACAATTAGAATACCTATTGAATATGAAAATATACTCGTCTATGATCTATGTAATTTACCATTACAATTGCGTTCCATTAATTACCATTGCACTTATAAGACTCTAAGAAACAGCCTGATTATTAATTTGAAAGATGAAAGAAAGTCGTATTGATCTGCGCTATAAATTTTACTAATCAAGATAATTATACAATTCAAAAAGAGTCAGTTTAATAACGACTATAACGTACAAAATTACGTAAATAGTTCGTTCCTGCAAATAAGTTGAAAAATTTGAAACGACTGCATGGATTTCTACACTATTTATACGAATATTTTCTAAGTGCGATGTGGTATCTGTATAAGATTAACGAATACGAATGCATTAACAAATGATTACGAAATATTGTAATGCTATGTAAGACAAATTACGAAATGGCGATACGGTGACTGGAATAAAAAAACGATAGTGATGTATATGAGAATGATCACTCACTGAAAGATGTAATCGAAGCAAGGAAGACTTTCTCCGTTACCTTGTTGTATGAAGTGTGGAAAACACAGAAATATTGGTCATTCGTATAATACTGACCTAAATTCCTATGAAAAAAATCAACCCAGAACTCAGTCTGGATACACTGATCTCTACAAATATTAATTAATCTTTCACGTAATTGCTGGTTACAATAAGGTTACTATCGTTTATAAAATAATTTTTTTTATCGTTGATGAATTTATTAAGATTTTCAACGGTCACATCAAAAAATCTTTAATAAAAGATTGACAGTAAATACGATTTTCGGTTAAAAGTTATTAGATTCTTAAATATGCTAATAAGCAGAGCTAGGACCTATTGTAAAGTAACATACATTACTTAACATACACTTTATTTATGGAAACCAAATTATTACAAATCATCCCAACCCCGTGCTCCACCTAAAAGGTACTACACGAGGCTACCTATTCTAAGTACTATATGGATTCTATAACAATTGAAATGTTCCTACTCTAACTAAATAATTTCCCTATGATTCGTAATAACAAAAATATAATACAGTAGCCTGGCGACCACATGAATACTACTTTTGTAAAATGATGAAATATGTGAAATGTGATTAGTTCACATAATCAATATAAATTTTTAATTAATTAATAACTTTTTTAAATTATCGTTAAAAAATCTTGTGTCGCTAATCTGTGTAATTCTGTTTTTCATAGCGATATATTTGGTAAATATTCTCCTGTTAAAGCACACCACGAAAAGATGTTAAAATAAATTTATTTACCAGCGATAATTGAAAATAAAGACATTTTACAAACACAAAATGACTCCTACAGAACAAACAAATGCAAATACAAAATATATACAAATAGTAACATGCTCATAGTGTTTAACCAAAGGCAACCTTTTTTTTGGCTTTCACTAAATCGCCAGCTGATGAAAATGCCCTTTTTGAAGGCACTGATGCAGGAGGTATTGACTAATGTTTCCTAGTTAGTTGACGTGATACTGGATATTTGTTTCGTTTTCCTTCCACCACTGAAATAAAGCTGCATTTCTTGCGATTGGATCCTCCCGTATACATTTATCAATATCCGATATTTCTTTTATAAACAAGGATTCATCGTGAAATAAATAATCGAAGGCTTCCGTATTCGATGTGGTTAGTAGTTATTCCTCCTTTTCATCATTGAAGTTTGATATTTATGCTCTATATCGAGGGTTTAAAAAATGCAAATATTGCAAATCACATCTGCCTTCCACTTCGTCGCCAATTCGCTCCTTAACCATAGTTTAAACCTATATATTACTGAGAAATCAGTTTTAAGGTCTGTCAAGAAGTTATTGCTTATCGATTTTATTAATAGCTTTGTCATCGACAACGTACTATCTTTTGCCAACGACAATGGTGTAAGAACTATCTCAAACCTTTAAAATATCCTCAACTAAAAGGCAATCTTTCGTAACTCGTTGATTAATGACCTACCATCTGTAAGCCAGTAACAGATCTATCAGACAGAGTCTCCATTATTGCTGGTCGTTGTTCTAAAAGACGTTGGAACATTGTATAAACTGAATTCCAGCGAGTTTTACTGATTTAGTTTTCCTTGTTCTAATCTCAATTGCTGTTGCTTTTTTTGTAATGCAGTGGTGGACATACTGGAATGGTGACTATGAGAGACAATATTGGATGATTTCTTCATTATATTATTAATTTTGGTTTCAGCTGGAGGTTTATTAACGCATAGTTGCAAAGAATGAGATACTGTGCCCAAATTCTGACTCTTTCCTGATAGCATTACATATGTTTGCGATGCACTATCATCAACAACAGCTACTACTTTATTATTCTTTCAATTTCCAGTTTCTTATTAGATTTAACAACCACGTAAGTCTTCAGAGGTGTGTCTCTCAGCCATTTATTCATTATTCGTTATTAAAACCAAATTAGTGTATTGCCAAACCTTGGATATAAGTAAGTAAGCTGTAACGGTTATCTACGATTTTGTTGCTCTGTCCACATGTCTGTTGTTAAAGTTATATTAGAGTATTATATTGTAGTTCTAGCCGACTCAAAATGGTTTAAGCTGTTGGTAATCAGGTTCCAATTATTATATAAATTTTTCGAAACCTGAATTTTCAACCAAATGCGATAGGTAACATATTATCTTCAGCAATAATGTTTACTAATTGTGATATAATTCATTCGTTTCTTTTTTGTATGCGCTTTTGTATATATAATTATAATTATAAAAGATATTAGGTACTGATGATTACCGCGTTACAAAAATATTATTTTATCCAAAAGTAGGTAAATGCACACTGACTTTGTTGTTTTAAATATATTGTTTGTTTTTCAAATTCTAACAAAAAAAAAAAGAATAAAAAACAGCAATTAAGTAAATCAAAATTGTGAATCAAGTTATATATGCCTTTACTGGCGGATTGTATTTTATATTTAATAAGATATTTTTGTTACATTCACTATGTAGGTACATTCACTTATTAATGTTTACTTATATGTGTTAAGGCCGTTTTACACCTAGCTATTTATTGCGCAATTTATTGGCCAATTTAAAAATTTACGTGTATAATATGTATTTAATCCGTGTTATACACGTAAAATTTTAGATTGGCCAATAAATTGCGCAATAAATAGCTAGGTGTAAAACGGCCTTTAGACATTGAAGAACACTTCAAAGGAAAGAAGAAATGTCTACATAAGGGCCGTTTTACACCTAGCTATTTATTGCGCAATTTATTGGCCAATTTGAAATTTTACGTGTATAACACGTATTTAATCCGTATTATACACGTAAAATTTTAAATTGGCCAATAAATTGCGCAATAAATAGCTAGGTGTAAAACGGCCCTAAGCATATCTATAAAGGCAATGCGCTTTCAAAACTCTTTAACTTCACTAAACCTAATAAAAATAAGCTTTAGCAAACAGAAAAAAGGAAAGAAAACGCAGCATGAAATCTTTGGAAATATTTACAAAAATATATAAATCATAGTTATTTGTGTTACTGCAAGGGGTATGAATGGAAATATTCTTATATGAATTTACAGTGAATTCCACCATACGACTAAAAGTTGATCGTAAATATATAAATATGTTTTCTTATATATTTCTTTCTTGTTATTATTTAGTTTCGGGAGTTTAGACAATTATCTATCGTCACAATCATACCACAAGAGCAGTAATGCCCATAAAACGATTTTCCGATTCCGTTGAGATTTTCTGATAACCCTGTATATAACGGTTTTGTTTAGTAATTCTATATTTCTTAAGGAATTCATTGTTAATAAGAAATCAACCGATTATTTGTTCATATAGTTTCAAAATGTGTATAAATGCAAACAGTTTTTCTGATCTATAGATATGAATTCAGAGCATAGGTTTCAAAACATTGCATACCTATATCATGTTGCAACGTTTTGCCAGTAAGTGCAAAAAGATTATCGGCGCAACTTTGCTAAATACGTCAATCGCGACCAGAAAGAACATTGCTCGCGTTGGTGATGAAATTGTGTCATGTAAACTTAACAATATTCTTACAGACGTATTCCACAATACCATTCTGAAACACAGAAAATATAGATTTCTACGAATTCGGCACAGCAAAAAAATAGTTGATACTATTTCATATATAAAATATGTAAGTAAATAAATAATTAAAAAAAATGAAATCACACAGTGATTTGTAATCGAAATAATTAATGTGGCTTTTACAACATTTACCTTTACTTCACAATTTCCTCAATACTGAGGAAATTTCAAGCCACAAAAGCAATATGACCGCATAATTTTCAAAGTGAAAACAAAAGCCATATCTAGACGCGTATCTATGTAGCTAGATAATTACAACATGTACTATATACATATTTAAATCACTTGTACTTGAAACTCAGGAAATAATTAACACTCATATTCCTTCCTTCTCAAATAAATCTCTAATGAATTTCTTATTCTTTGTTAAGGTACGGCACTTACACCAGTCCATTACACATACAGTATATGCACTAGCCTTGAAAGTAATGCAACTACAGTTCCTTTTAATTTGCAACAAGGAACAAAATCAATTAAACAAAGGAACTCGTTTTATTTAACGATAATATAAATTCAAAAAAATATTTTATTAAATCGATTTGCATATCAGAAGACTATTGAAATGTTTTCGATATTACAATTATAATGTTGTTACTAATTAAGATTATTTGTACCTTAAATGTGACAAATGAGCAAAAAAAAAGAACATGTTACACCAATTTAGACTTCTCAATTAATACTCCCCATATTTGACAAAACATTATTAACGCAAACTTGTCATATTGAATTACATTTAATTTACAAGCAACTTTATTCCATCGCAAGCTAAACATTCGCCGTAACTTCGACTTATTTGGTAATACTGACACGAAATTTCCACTATCAATTACAAGATTTTGTTCTCGTTGAAAGCAAGCATATGGCGAGTGTACTTTATTTGCATTTGTGCAATTTCAAGATGTGTCTCCTTTAGTTGAAATAACGAAATTTAGAAATCGAGTGCGTGTGATAAATATGATTTTATCTAGGAAGGCTAAACCCCTCCAATAAATCAGTAAATTAGTTAGTATATAATTGAATTATACTTCATTTCTTTATTATTTGAAATATGACTGGATGTACATACACTCAAAACGTTATTTGTAAATGTTTTTCGGAACGTTTCCGCAAATCTATATGTCTTTTCCACCGCCAGAATATTATTTTAATTATAATACACAATATTTAAAATTTATTATGATCATACCTCAGTATCAGAGGCAGATGAGCTAAACAACTACTTCTGTGCGATTGGCGGACGGAATACTCTGAAATGACAATGCTAGACCTAACTAAGGCTTTTGTTTCTGTAAGTCATAATATACTGCTAGAAAAACTTCAATATTATGGTGTCAGAGGAGAACCACTAAAATTAATAAAATCTTATCCCATGGATCGAATACGATTAACACAATGCCACAGTCGCCTCAGGGGTCAATTCTCTCGCACCATTACTAATCATAATATATGTTAATGACCGCCCATCAACTTTTGATGGAGCTAATATCTGTCTTTATGCGAATGACGTCACCCCTGGTTCACGCAGAAAATAAACAGGATCAGGATGGACGTTCACGGAAGGCTTTTAGTTATGCAAAGGATTGGTTTGCTGCAAACAAGTTAATGGTTAACGAAGACAAAACTCAGAAAATTGTGTGTAGTAAGACATGTGAATGAGTCTTCAGATGCAAAATTTCTAGGCATTACAATTGACAGCAACATGAAATGTCGCCAACATATACATAACTTGTGCAGTAAACTTTCCGCCGCATTCTACGCTATTAAGCGGATAAGGTATGCAGCAGGGCATGAAGCTGCTAAGATAGCCTACTTTTCTTATTTCCACACTCTCCTGTCCTATGGTATCATTTTTTGGGGAACCTCTACTGAAGCACATAGGATATTTAAATTACAAAAGCGTGCAATTAGACTCCTATGCATGGTGCAATTTGACGCACAATGAAAGCTGCGGAACTAATTTTAAAAATGAAAATGTAGTTACCTTGCCTTCAGTGTATATCTCATCAATTGTTGTTCACGTACAGAATAACAAGAAGGAGGTTCCCTTAAATGGCAGGCACCATACCTATCAAACCCGAAATAGGAATGGTTTAATGATACTTATTCATAGTTGAAGAACCACGCAGAAATCCATACGTTATTGGGGAACAAAACTGTACAGTTGTTTACCCTCTCATATTAAATCTCTACCGCCTGCACGCTTTGCAATTTTGCCCTCTTAATTAGGCCTATCATCTTTGAGAGCGGCTTCTTTATGTAGCTACTAGCTGTGGGGTTCTCCTCCCCCAAATATTAGAAACCTTATCTTCGCCAGGCCTTCACATTGGCACAGCACATGAACTGGTGTTTCTTCCTCCTCATGACAGTATCTGCAAGTTGCATCATCTGCCATGGCCTATGTTTACATATGCCTATTTAATCTACCGTTACCAGTCAGTGGACCTACAATGATTTTGACAGTCCTCCTGTCTTTATTCAGTAAATCTCTCGTGAATTCAGGCCTCTACTCCTTTAGGAACTCTTTAACCTGTCTTTGTCCTGGTGATATTTACCACCACTCTCTGGACTGATTATGTATCCATTCATTGATGGATTTTTTAATTTGTGATCTAGTAGTGCCGAAAAAGGGGTCGGCCCCAATGAATGACCTTGACGAACCTTGCCTGGCCAGCTCATTTACACTGGAGTGAAATATTAATAAGAAACAATAGAAATAAGTAACATTTAAGAGCCAAAATAAACATTTTACAATTTCTTGAAAAATGTCAAATTGAACAGTAATAATTGTTTGTGTGCATATGATTTGATACAATTTTACAAGCACAAATAAATTGCAAAGTGAAGCAGTGAATAATAAAATAATACAATATTACTTCAGGCGTGGCACAAAGCAAATTAAAACATGACAAAATATAAATAAATTATTATGCATTTTCACTTTTATGCAATATTTGCACATTCTTTTTAAATACTTAATCCCTGTGGATAGTAAAAGTCGAAATTTAATTATGTACTGTGTGCATAACACATTGATGGTACACGATACATGTCTTTCACCTTTCCCAAACTAACTAACTAGTTATCAATATTTGCCCAAGTGCTCCTTAGAATCACGTCAATATTTTTATATTAATATAGGTTCATTAATGTAAGCATAATTATTTTACTTTCTAGAACGTTTAAACAAACACAGATTTGCCTATCACATCTTAGCACTATAAAACAAAAAATAATTTGATTTAAAAGCAGAAAGCGTTCGCTTTTTGTTTGTTTTATGCTCTGAAGGTAAGCGCAACATACTCATTGTCTTAAATGCACAAAGGCTGAAAGTTAATACTGGTTCCATGATCGTAGATGCATTCTAACCGATTCTAATTAGATCAGTTATGGTTTGCTGCCTTATCGCCACTTGCAATTATTTAATAAGATAAATCCTGCCCAGGAAGTAAGGCTTATTTTCCCTATTCTGCTGTTTTGCTTTTATTTTATAACTCATTAACTTACTCGTCAGCCTACCTACAACTTTCTATAAATTGTTTGTTATACCACAATTAAATCCTCATTTATTTTGTAAAAATAAGGTTGGTGAACATACTTAAACATAATATACACGTGTATCGCTAAATTAGGGACTTTTTTTAGATTTAAAATTATAAGCTTAGGGCACAAGGAGCCGATATCAAGTTTCTCTCTTTTTAAAATGGAATAACTAAATTTTAATGGTTTTAGCGAATTTCTTGTATCATTCATCACTAGTTTGTGTTAGACTATCTTTAAACTTAATCATTTTTGAGATATTTGCATTTAGATATTTAGCAGTTAAATAAAACAGTCAATTCTTGGGCCAATTGTGGTCTATTTATTAAACAGCTTATTTGAACTGACGACGTTTTGGTATGTACCTTCTTTAAGCTGCAATAAATGTTGTAGTAATAATAAAATTTATATAATGTTACTGGCAGTTAAGAATAGTAAGTATACAATAACTATAATTACGCAACAGCATTTTTAAAATTACAAATTCTGTTAATTAAATGTAAATTATTGGACAGATGATAATTTTGTTTTGTAATTCAAGTCTACAATACCAAAATTTGCTTAAGGTTATTAAATGATAGAGGTAAATATCGGAAAACAAGTATTTGATTACTTACCCTAAATTATTTTTTGCATTTATTTTCAGTTTATGAGAAATAGCAAAATATCTTGTTGGATTAACTAAATCTTGCTTGACAAAATTGAGCTTGTTGCTATAAATTAATCGATCTTTCAGTGTAGAAGTTAAGGGTTATTAAAACTAAATTCGTTACCAGTTGCGACTAAATGCTTAGAAAATCTTGTGGAAACTATTCCGGTGGACACATCATATTTATGTTGTTTCACACATTTTTAAATTCTAAGTACTCTCCTACAAAAGAAGTGCAACATTTCTCCTTGTGTATTACATCTTTAAAAAAAAACTTTCAAATTCTATTGTATCTTATTGTGTAGGTCATAAGAGTTCATTAAGATAAATTAGGTAATGGAATTGCACACCAATTAGCAGGAGATAGCCTTGAAATTTTTATTGAACCCAAACCAAATCTGCTTTATGCACCACAGAGTAGTAGCTAAGTTGGATCATAAGAAGACACTAGCTTTACTGGAACGATGGTGATAGACAGAGACACAGCGAACAGATGATAAGAAAATCGTCAGAGTATCTGACTCAGAATGTATTGACTCCCAACCGAACACAGCTTAGAATAGTGACAAATTTATTAATAGGATACGGTTGTCTGACACATGGATTTGTTTTTTGGGCAATATGAAGAATAGCCCGGGTGCTCTGAAGATCGTAATATTGGGCTGTATGGGTGTGCAATGCCTTCAGAATCACGTTAGAGTGTTTATTTTTCGTCGGAGATCACGTCTTCTACCCTTTTTTCTAAAAAAAAATATGACTTTCAGATTATGTCACCACAGAAAACACGTTAAAAACGTAATTGAAAAAAGAACGCATTTCAACCAATAACTTTCAGTACACGATTTTCGATGGTCATCTGACTCACATGCTCGCTTTAGATTTCCCTACCGTGACAGGGGAAGACGCCCTTCCCCTACAGTGCCGAGCACTGACGTATACTGATGACGCGTCTATGATGCATGTGTGTGTGTATGTGTGTACGTGTTTTTTATCGATATTTTTACAGAAAATAAAAACTTTTTAATGATTGATTTGTGATCTACAATAACTGGCTCATTAAGAGGAGCCGCCACTGGTCGACTTTAAAGTCGAACTACAGTTCTATACCGTATGGCGTTAGTCAATATCGTTATTTTCTTTAAAATTCCTTATTATAATAAATTTGTTTGGCTGCTATGTGGTTCCAAAAAGCGAACTAATTAAGTTAAAACTATAGACGACCTGCTACTGGTAAGGATTACGTCGCTACTGCAATTAATCTGTAAATTGGAGTAACTGTTAGATACTACTAAGTTAGGCATTTAATAACACTTACGTAACAATTACCCAGTCGAAGTTCCAATCTCAGTAGCCGTCACATCGATACTGCTTGGAATGTAATAGCCAGGAAGAAACGTCCTTCCATGTTATTTATTGTTTTTAATGGGCCACCACAGCTGCTGACACACTATGAAAGGGTTGTATTTTTCGAAATGGTTCATAACTTAAAGTTTTATACCTTTCAAATATTTTTGAAGTACCTGTATGTAATAGTGTATATAGTATGAATATTGGTCTATAGTTACCTAGACATCATTGACGTCAACTGTTTTATGCAATGCAGTAATGATAAAATAATGCAGATCAGTGCATTATATTATCATTACTGCACATATCATTACTGCTCATAATAAAACACATCTCTGAAATGCTCCATAAACAGTACTTAATCAACAAATGTAAATAAATAAATTATTAAACTTAACCAAATAGTATGTAAAATTTAGCACTTAGAAATAGAAAGCAAGCAAATAAACCTCTCTGGGTATAGCTTCAAATGGCAATCAAACTAAAAGGCTTTTCTGAGTACAAACAAAGCAAGTTAAGTGATACAGTACCTGCAGAAACAAAAAAAAAAACATGATTATAAAAAGAGCTTTTCTTTTTAACTCTTAATACTGGTCTACCATTCATTAACAGTTTATCGTATAAAATAGAACTATAAGAAAGAATATTCTTTTCTTTTTCTATTTTATTGCTGTCAGTGGAAAGCTAACTCTCGCACTGTGGCATAACGTTATAGTAGATACACACATAAAACAGATGTGAACACCATATCTCCTCCTGGAATTAAAACAATATCCTCACAATTATCACATATTACGTTTGATCAACACGAGCTAAGTTTTCACCTACGAAGACATTACAAGAATTCATTGACACATGCTAATTCAAACACTTTCCATTTTCTATTGTTATTAAATTCGTCACTATAGGCGGTGTTCCTAGCAGACAATGAAGCTGCGTGGATCCTATTCCCTGGGAGAACATACGCTGCGGCAATACGTGCTCATTGTTACGCTTATTATACATGCACTCGTTATAATTTATAGCGTACACGATGAGGTCAATACCCCAGTTATTGTCTTCTATTTACCGGCGTTGCCTAATATTTCTTAACCCATATGATAATGACATTCTGTTCCTTGGTGCGAAATACAATGAATCGTGAGTGTAGGTAGCGCGTTGTTTGATGATCCCATTCATTAAGAACTGATGAAATATTTAATTATAGTACATTTCATTGATGTGAATTAAAATTGTAAATTTCTTTTTGAAAGTTGATATCTAATTTGTAATTTTAATTTTTTATATATTATACAAAGCTTACAAAGCTGACAACATGGCAATCCTTTTGTCTTAATTAGTATTTACATGTAATACTATCTTTTTCACCTCAGTGTAAAAGTAGTTAATTTTGTCGGTGTTTAATTAATTCCATTCCTCCATTGTTTTCTGTCCTTTGCCAAAGCAATTCTTCGTTCCATCCAGTGTCTCTTCGAATATACCCTTCATTGCAGTATTGCACGTTGTTTTGTATACTCCTCTTCTTCTTTTTGTCATCGGTCTTAGGCCCCATATGGTTTTCACGGTTTTTCTTCTTCTATTCTCATTAAACGAAAAGAAAGCATTTCATTTGCTCCTCTTTATTAAAGTTCTAGCATGCTTTCAAATACTTTCGTGATTATAGTACGCTTTTTTAAGCAAAATCTTTAGTAAAATTGATTGAATTACTTTTGATAAGATTACCTTAGTAGCATTCACTAAGAAAAGAAAATCCAATATTAAAACCATAAAAATGTATGGGCAAAATATAGATTGGAAAACGGAGATTAAATAGCTAGATCTTGCCCTAAACAATAAATGTCTATGGAACAAACATGAATTTGAAGTAACCAAAAAAAGTCCTGATGCTGTGTAGAAACGTTGCAGGGAAGAATTGGGGATGCAGGCCAAAAATACTGCTTTGGAAGTATACAGCGGTAGTGAGACTGATCATCACTTATGCATCATCAGTAGCTTGGAGCAAAAGAACTAATCTGGCCATCACAAGAATTAACCTCTCGAAAGTGCAAAGATTAGCATGCGTATGCATAACTGGGGCTATGAGAACTTGCCCAACAGCAACTATCGAGGTAGTATTAGATCTTACCCCTCTCCATATTGTGGTAGAAAGCGTGTCAAAAAGAACCACACTCAGAATGGTCAAGGAAGGAATCATTAGACATAGGCCTCAATCTCCTGACGCGATCCCCGGGATGACATGTCAAAAAAATTCAGCTTTGTGAAGGAGTTCACCACAAAGCTTAGTAATAAGAGCGAGTGGGGTCATAACACCATCCTGAAATTGATTGATACTGCTTTGGATGTATACATCACTCATGCATCAGTAGTTTGGAGCAAAAGAACGAATCTGGCCGCCGCGAGAATTAACCTCTCGAAAGTGCAAAGATTGACATGCCTATGCATAACTGAGGCTATGAGAACTTGCCCAACAGCAGCTATCGAGGTAGTATTGGTGATCAAGCCTGGGACATACCCTGGGGTGACATGTCAAAAAAAATTAGTTTCGTGAAGGAATTCACCACAAAGCTTAGTAACAAGAGCGAGTGCGATTATAACACCATCTTGAAATTGAATACAAATGCCATCAAATGGTGCACTGATGACTCCAAAACGGCAGAGGGAACTGGAATAGGAGTATACGAGCCTAGAACCAAGCACTTCGAAAGCTTGGGAAAATACCCAAGTATCTTCAAGGTGGGAATACACGCTATTGAAAGATGCGTCCAGTTCAATATTGATTGGAATTATTGAAAGCCGAAGATTATCGTCATGTCTGATAGTCAAGCAGTCATCAAGGCGCTGAGATCACATGAAATCAGTTCCAAGATGGTCTGGGAATGTCTATGGAAATTAAACGAGCTAGGCAAAAGGAATAAAGTAACCCTCCTGTGAGTTCCGAGTTACACAGGAATGGAAGGAAACGAGATAACGGATAATCTCGCAAAAAAAGAGGCTGAAATACCTTTTGTAATGCTTGAACCCTTTTGCGGAATAAGTAGCAGTACAATACTCAAGAAACTGAAAAGAGAAATGGAGCAGAGAAAAACAAATTATTGGGAAAATCTCCAGGGAATGAGGCAAAGTAAACTTCAAAACCAAATTAAAATGTTGCGTATAATATGTGTACCCATATTATTATTTATAATATTCCACATGTCACGATTTCTGTTTAAAGAATTTAATAAATGAAAATCACGCCTATTACGTTCAAACTCTATTGAACTTGACTTGAAACTATTGTACTGTGAATATAGATTTACAGGCACCTCTAATGATAAATACTCTCTCATTAAAACACTAAAGAAAACAAGGATTTTAGCTTCTTAACAGATAAATTTATTCCAACATTAGCACATAACATAAACATACATACCTTTATTGAAAAATTAATAAATTATCTTCTCATCATTCCAATCTTGTCATGACTATTATTGTATACTTTGTATAGATAAAAATAGCTGTGATTAAAGTCTTTTGTCGGCGTGGAAATTTGTGTTACTAGGTAGAGGTTCAAGAGGTCCACGATTCGCGATCTCACGTGTGTGTCATACACTTTTATGGGTACTACTTTCAATATGCCCGCACCGAGTCGTTCACGAACACGGATTTTACCGCGTTAAAAACCAAACCGTATACATACTTATGTTAGAGAATCATCATTGTGTATGGTGAATAAAGCACGTTAACACTATTGGTAAATACGGAAGGAAATCTGCTCGAAGCGAATTGGGAAACTTGACGTTTTCAAATATGGCAAGGGAAAGGATTTTATGTTCGGACATTTTTGTGTGGGCGTTTCGATGTTATTTAAATAAAATTAATAAAATTTAAAATACATAGTTTTCGCAAATGAAATTTTAAAAATTACATTTAAAAAAATAGTAGTAGTTGGGAATGATGAAAAAAAGTACTATAGTTTACATGCCCGATTTTATTACGTTCCACAACTTCCTTACATTAACAGTGGATCTTGAATTAAAAAGCAGCAACTTTTATTGAATAAAACTTTATTGAAATTACTTCACGCTGAGAAGGAAGTATTACTCTTATGGAGATAGTACCCATCGATCCCAAATCTACTTAAGTACTTAATTTTTCGTATGTTGTTGCGCTAAACAACTTGACGAATTTCATGTTGGCGCTTAATAAATGTCAATCCTGTGAATTTTATTTGTATTTATTGGTTATGTCCTACTGTGTCCCATTAGTAAGAAAAGTGATAGAATGTTGATTGTAGTATTATTTATTCCACATTAATAATACGCAGGCGACAAATAAGGCGTTCTGTTTCCTGTGCTTGCGTTTATTTTTAGGGAAACATACACAGATGTATATATCATAATAAATTTACCAATATTTGCAGAGGTATGCTTACAATAAACTAAGGATCATTTTCATAATCATAAGTAACTAACATATATCGGATGACCAATATGAAGATGATAATGAGATCTTGTTAAATTAGTAATAAACTCTTTGGGTTTATCGTCCAACATCCACATGATTTCAACTAAAATGATTAAACTTAAAACACACTGTGCTAAATATTATATAATCATTACACCTTTGATAACACGTTTAATGAAATTTTTCCAATTCTCGCTAGAAACAGTGTCATATCTGGATAAACAGAGGCATATCTTAGCATTTAAAACGAAGCCATTTTTGTTGCCACCATCAACTAATGCATAATGTTGGCCATTACCCTTCGATGCTTTTAGAGATCGATACTTAAATATTACATAAATGCTCGTCTAGATGTACTTGCTGTGCTATCAGTCCACACTTCTGTTACGAAGTGTTATCTACCCACGATTTATTAGTGAAGATAATGTTTCTCCTTTCGCTATGATATATTCTAATAGCATATTAATAATCCTTATGCCATTTTATAATACCATCAACATTTCTTTCAAATATTCTCAATATAAAACCAATGTCTATTAAGAATCTGTAGAACATACTTCTCAAAAAATTAGCTAAATCTTCACTATTTGCTGCAGCTGATATGATACGCGATATCAAGGATGGAAAAAAAAATGGGATAAATGCAAATGACAAAAAGGTATTCGAAATCGAGAACTGACAGGAACAGGAAACAGCGAATAATGCAGACATTATCATTACGATAGCCATCAAATAAATCTGGTAACAATCCCCATGATAGAAAGAGATAGACACATATGGATAGATATAATAATAATAATAATAATAATAATAATAATAATAATACAATATAAAATGGAGCATGCATATGGAAGGGGGTGAAAATAATGTTTTTTATTACATAAGCACTGAAGTTACAACTACAAAATGCAACAAATTAATAAATTATCAAAAAATTAAGAATTAATTCAATAAAAATTAATCGCTTCTGTGCCATGCACCTTCCAAAGTCATCAAGGCGATCTAAATACCCCTATACGGCAAAATTTGTACGCTGGAGAGCGCGCGACTGCGATCCAAACCGACGCACGATACTCCCTATACACAACATATTTAGAAACATTTATAGAAGCAGGCAAGTAGCTGCTAACGTAAAGAAACAGTTTTATATGTCATTACATTTTATATACTGCTTTACTGCTATATATATACCGCTTCGAATATACATGTATGTTTCCCAACATTCGCACTTGTCTATTATATCAGGAAACTGCTACAAAAAGTAGCAGCTTCTTTTGATATTGAATAGCTGCTACGAACGGCTAACGGTTGTTAGCTGCTACAAAATAGCAGTTTGTTTCGTAGCAATCCATCACTACTAAGATAACTTCCTTAATTAAATAAATATGAAATAAGTGTTATCTGAATATTTAAACAAAGTTTTTGTCTTGAAATCTCTACAAAGGTATTGAAATATGCAGCTAAAAGTATATATATTGACTCGCTGTATCATCATCTCTTAAGTTTTTTAAAAGTTGTTTCTCCTCATTCTTATACTACTAAACACTATGGTTATCCAACAATTCCTTAAAACATAACATTTGTTTGGAATGTAATTTGTATAACTGTATCTACACATACACTAATAATTCGAACTTTCTGAAAGTTATTCCTGCTTTATGAGCTTGTCCTGTTATACGAATAACTATGCAAGTTTTAATGAAGTATTTGCTAGTAAAATAATATTGTACTCTATAAAGGTATGTATGCACAAACTGAGCATATGCTGGTATCCATCTGTTCTTATTGTTAGTGATGTTCAATGCAGTAACAATTTTTCCAACTCTTAACCTTTATACGACAAAACTTCTACTTGTTGAAAAAGTCTAAGAAAAATAATATAAATACATTAAAAATTTTAGTTGTAGGCATGCCAAAATCTTTTTTAATAGAATATAGAAATAAATTGCGAAATTTATCATGTTTATATTATTGTAAGTATCTTGGTAGACTCCTGTCGTCTTATCGTTTGTAAAGGCACTAATTTTAACAGTATCAGTGATTATTTTGTTGGTACAACCTGTAAAGCAATAGAAGAAACACATAATTGTGCTCTACCGTAGATATCAGTTACCCCAGATTATGTATGCACCTTGTAACTGATGTTGGTAGCTTTTAATTTTTTTTCTTATCCGTGGGGGGCAGTGGCGTAGCACAAAATATTTGCGCTACGTTACTGCAGAATTTAGTCTGAAGCCTCTTGCCTACTGCTGTATATCTGTAAAATGTTGCTAACAATCATGTCTAAGCGTCTCTTAAATGGCTGGGCCCCTCCGCTATGCGGGGTTGCAGAGGGTGTATTTTATCGCCTAGAAGACTCATTCTTACATCTTTCTGGACAATATTCGGTAGATTTTTATGATTTAAAGATGGATTAAAGATCCTCGAATTAATTAGATAATCCTATATAGGCGACGGACAGGGTAATCTACACTGTAGATACAAATTCAACTTGATATAGGAAATAAGCCTACGGTAAATTTTTCAAAAAAACACAATTGACATATGTATATTACTAACGAGAATTTTCTTATCCATCATTGCTGAAAATTTGGTTTTTTAAATTAAAATTTTTGAAAACTGTATGAAAATTGGGTAAAATTAAAACCACAATTATTAATGTCACTTCAGGATGGGGACATGCTCAGAAACGATCCTATTTTAAAAACTCCGAAAGGTTGTATATCAGGCAAGTTTAATTTAATTGAACTATACCTATACAGTAGTAATTTAGTCATTATTAGCAAAACCACTAAACCAATCTCCAAATGATTAAAAATTAAACTAATATAAAGCAATAACAAGATATTTTTGTTTCTATAATTTAAAATTCCATAAAATAGATGGTAAGATATAAAGCGCTTTAAAATGTTTCATTTGATTTTATACACTGACGTGCCTCTGTGATTTGATTTTCTTTAAATAGACAGTTCTTAATTTAGATTAAGGGATATTTTTGATTCTAAAGGATTACCAGAACTTCACTGCGTATTGCAGAAACATCATCGCGTCAAGTGAATTCACGTAGGTGCAAGCATTGAAATGTAGGTCGTTTGATAGTCGGTCAAGCTAATTTGCCTCGGGGAATCCAACTCGATTAAATCCACGACCACGACGAAGATAATGGCTGTTGATGCTTAATATGAATCTGGAAGTAAACGTTCCTTTCATTGGATAGCAAGCACCTGTATTTCTAAATCCTTCTAAAATTTAAATGGTTGTGTAACTTATATGAAGGATATTATAAGCTGTTTTGACATATTCTAGAGTAATCTAAATTTAGCCAAGGCGTCTAAAACTTTAACGGCATCAGTTTAAAAAAATGATTGAAATGTTTCCTTTTAAACCCGTACTAATCAATCCTTTACTTTAGATTAGTTTAACTGCTGAGTGGATACTCTCACAATTTATATACATATATCAAGTTACTTACACGAGCAATGTGTTAGGTTTGGGTGATTTTTAGATAAACACGTTTCCAATATTATAAGTTTATTAAACTATAACATTTAACGTACAAACAATGCGTTACAAAATACAAACTTTTCTTGTACATCATTATGACTGAAGTTGTCTATTTTTGTTTTCATTACTGCGAACTCCTAGTATTTCTTGTCAACTCCTAACACAATGTCTGTCGATTCAATTTTTTTTGCATTTTTTTGTTTGATCGATGACATATTTTTATCATGACTTGTCTGTGTGTCATGTGTATGTATGTAAGGATGATACCCTGCAACCTAAAAGACCTATTGTTTCGCCCATTGCCGCTGCTTTACAGCTGGCCGTTGCATCCTATTTCTTTTGAAAAGTACAAGGTATAGAAAAGCCTCAGTTTACAAATAGACCTCGCCCTTTGATTCCACATTACTCAAGTGTAATGCCCTGGAGTTGTACAGTGTTGCGTAATTTGGGAGGAGATGGATGCGTGTTTCGATTTTCCACAATATCTACATGCAGATTTCTTTGGTAATACAAGTTTATTCAACAGCCTGAAGAGATCTCTGTTAATGTAGGTAATATATGATCTTTCTTAGATTAATACATTCTACATATCTCTTCTGGTTGTAAATTCTCAGATGCGTATTAACTAGCCTCATTGCTTGGAGATTCTGCAAATAATTGGATTTTCTTTGCTATATTTCACTTTTTAGTCTTTTCAGTATTTGTACTCCTATTTATATCGCAAAAGGTCAATATTTCGTAAAGATGAAAGTAATACACTATGGTTCCTTAGTATAATCTGAGAGGACCAAAACTGATAAAAGACTCTCATCCGTTCCCCTTATAATGTCATCAATCACATTGGTCAACAGTAGCAAGGCTATAACGCTTAGCTATAATGTGGTTGCAAGTGAATTTTAATATAACTTCAATAACTACCATTGAGTAAGTTCTCATTGCTCCAGTGATGCATACACAGGCTAATTTTTGCACTCTTGAAAAGCTGATTCTCACTGTAACCAGATTAGTTCTTCTGTCGCCAGCCACATAGGTGATGATTGTTGCGTACATACATCCAAGGCAATATTTTTGTAGTGCATCCTCAGTTATTCTCTGCAAAGTATCTGCATTAGAGCTTTTTTAAACTTCTTTGTTGCTTCAAGCTTATTCTAAAGTTAGTTTAGTATTCTGACCTTCATACTTTTACATGTTCAAACAAATCACATCAATCGTAATTTAAAATCGTTTAAAAATGTTAAATAAATTCGAGCACATTGCAAATTTATGTAAATTGCAAACATTCTTTCCTAAAATCTAAATATTACCTCAATATTGTGTTTCATTACTCTTAGGTAAGCTTACATTTATACTACATGACATGGAAACTGCAACATCAAGCAAGGATGGAACTATTTTTTATTAAACTTAGCTATTCAAGTAACTTGAGTAGCAAGTGCTAACACAAGATAGGAATGCAAACTGTAAGCTTGATTCGGCAACAAATGGTTCGAGAAGTCACAGAGCAACTTTCATTATCCAATCATTAATTAGCAATTGATCTGGTACTGGAAAATCAGCAATTTTCATGGAATATATCTAGTATATGTAATTTTTTAAGGAACATCGCTTTTATACTCTTCATTCACATTTAAAACTAAGCAAATCTTCCACAAAATTAATGCTCAAACAAACACGTGACCTAACATATAATACATATACACCTAAATACACACTTGTCTTACCTACAAAGACCCACTTTTCAACGGTAAAGAATTTGAAAAATTAAGCTCTCCTTTTAAGTGAGAATGATACATGCCTATAAAAAAAAATCTCATGTCCAAATTTAAATTTTCTATCGCTATTAATTAGAATTTTAATAATAGTTTTTCAGTTTCATAGAATAATAAATTAATGATAAACGACACGCTAAACTTCAGCGCGTATTCATATATATATTCGACGAGTATCGGTATACAAATTGGAAATCGTTAATTTTTTGGGTCACTGAATTTTAAGAATATCTCAAATAAACTACCGAAGCGCCCGGCAACTATTTACGTGTATAAAAAACTGGCCTAAATTCTCGCTGTACAATTAATAATATTAAATCGTTATTGGAAGAGAATTACTTACAGGTTTTCACACAGTAATTGCTAATCAGGTATACACAATAGTGAGTTGCGAACTTTTGTTTAGTATAAATTATCTTATATATACATATACCAAATCAACTAAGAATTTTGCTTCTCTTTCTCAATGCCTTTAATTTCTAATGCAAAATAAACATACAAGTTAAGTGATGGAACGTTTTCCTTGACTGAGAATAACAAAAATGCGGTTAAAAGTGAAAGAGTCCATACGTTTTCTTTTCCTATAGAAGCTCCTATCTATATATAACGAAAACGAGATTGATTATCTAGTAATGAACAAGTTTTTTTCGAACATGTATAGAAAATTGGTAATTATAGCTATTTACCATTTTTTCCAGCCGGAACTAATATTTTCTTTTAAAAGTATTTATAGAGAAATCTCGAATATAACAAGGATACCTTAAACGGACTTTAAGAGTTTAGTGTACATTACGCTAACATATATTACTCAAACTAGAAATAAAACTGTTACAAATTCTGCTCTACGGCCCGCGATTGTCTCTAGGGTTCCGCATGATAGTATTCTTGATCCAGTACTATATATATACAATGATCCAAATCGGCAAAATCAAACTTATTTCCTTAGAAGTTATATTAATATTTAGTTCACTGGAAAATCGCATCAGTGGCCTACAGAAGATATTTTACAATAATGAGATATGCAACCTAAATTTTAGATTTGGTATAATAGTTGCATATATATATCACAGGAATTTGGTCTTCTGAACAAATTGTTCAAACGTTCATAGAAAAAGTACAAGTCTTTTCCGTTAACATTGTATTTATTTATAAATAAAATACACTGTTGAAAATTTCAACACTTTTTTGACTAATTTAATAGTCAGGAGAGGTCCACACTCTTTTCATGTTATTTTGTCGAGAACTATAGAAGTTTAAATTTGACGAGCACAGATAGTCAAGTATTGTCTATTGCTAAGGGGTTATTTTGTCCAACTGACACGTGGAATTATAAAATACTTCTAGTCACATTTTATTTGATCTAGACTAGACAAATTTACTAGCTGTTTAACTAAATGAATGCGATCTATTGGGTGTTTTAACACCATTTTCTAAACACAGCGTCTTTTTAATATGCAACTCCTATTTCTTAGTGCTATAATATTCTCTCTTTAAGACGTTTTCTCAATTATAAATATGCAAAACCACTCATTCAAAAGATTTGATTTCAACTAAACGTGTCAATTTTAAAATGATTTTTTGAGAACCATTATAAAATTAAGTGAATGTTTATGCTATTTGATTCAAATCTGAACTAATTGCGTAAATAGATGTTCCCAATACATCTTTAAGATGTTGAAATTTTTTATGCCCACTGGAATTAACGTTTAATAACACGAGGTTACACTTGCAAGTCAGTCACATTTGGTGGTTTTTTGGATATGTTAATACGAAGAATCAAACACGAAAACAGATACACGTGCAATGCAGGTGGTGCGTATAATGCAATACTGTATTAGAATAGGTGGGGTTTCTATATTTCTATCCGAGAGAAAAAATCTGATTGGTTGACGCTTCTGAATGTCTAGAAAAATCGTCAATCCTCATATCTGAACAAAGAATTCACACGAAATTCTAGTCATTTCTGTTCTATTAAATACGCGTAGTCAACTCACCTGGCAAAGTTTGGAAAAATCAACACCAAAATATTTGACTAGCGCAAAATTAACGCCAACACCGTAATATTTTCAACAGTGTATATTACATATGAGCGTCAGCAATAATTAAATAAATTCTTATCACGGAATGGACCCATGAAATCCAAATGTAGCCTTTCCCAAGGTTCATTTGGCCACTTTGAATTATTTAGTTGTACAAAAAAATTGTTACGTCTTGAAAATACGGCTTAATCTCAGCCTCTTTGCAATGATTCGGCCAACCCTTTTTAACATAATGAATAACCTGTTTAATTAATTAATTTAATTAAGATTAAAATAAGAATTGGTTGATAAAAATTGAAAATAATCAAAATCTACATCTGGTTCAAAATGTGTTTCATTACAAGGAAGTCTCGCCAAACTATGGGCGCTGTTATTCTCGGGAGGAACCTATTCAATTTCATACTGGTAGTTGGATAAAATTATGGCCCAACGTCTGAGTCTGTTAACTGCGAATTGAGGATGCCCTTTTATGACCAAAGATCATTAATAAAGATTTATGGTCAGTTACTAACTTAAACCAAAAATGATAGCCAAACCTACCTTCAGTTCAGTGTTTCTGCTGATGATGATAGCTTTGCTATCGAAACGTACGTCGATTTAGTGCAGTTTGTGGTGAGGCGTTTAGGAGAAGTTTACTTCCTTTTCTATTTGAGAATACTTTCGTTTGTGAACACTTAATGTTCTCGAAGCAAACGCAATCGGTTCTTCAACCTCGCTCAAATACACGTGACTAAGAACCGCGCCTTAAAGCATCTACACCTAGGTTAATATCTATATCTGGATTAAAATGAACTAACACCTCTGCTGATGCTAATAATGTTTTAACTCTATTAAAAGGTTCACTACAAGTAACATCCCACTTACTATCTTTTTTCAATAAACTATATAACGGATGTAAAATAGTGGAAAGCTCTTTTATGAATTTTCCGTAATAATTAACCATCCCCAAGAACGATTTTAGTATATTTGTTGGCGCTGGAGCTCTTTCAATAGCTGGCATTTTGCTTTTGCTGGGATGAAGTCCTTATCAATAACATAACCGAGGTATTCAATTTGACTTTGAAAAAAATTACATTTCTCTTTACTTAATTTAAAACCTGGCTCCATTAATAAGTCTAAAACCTTCTTTAAACTACATAAATGTTCTGTTTCGTTCTCACCAGTAATCAAAATATCGTCTAGAAAGACAACTACACCATCCATACCTCCTAACAATGAGTCCATGATTTTTTGAAACTTAGCAGGTGCGGATGCTACTCCATAAGCTAACCTATTATATCTGAACAGTCAACTACTTCATAAGCTAACCTATTATGTCTGAACAGTCCTAAATGAGTCGAAAGGGTTAGTAATTCCTTCGAAGCATCATCGACTTCCAATGGTTGATACGCTTAGCTTCAATCCAGCTTCGTAAACAATGCTCCTCCTTGCAATTTGCCAAATAACTCTTCAATTCAATCCACCTCTATGACAGGATTCAAAGTAATCTTAAAATCTCCACACAATCGAAGATCACCATTTTTCTTCATTATCGGTAG
This sequence comes from Protaetia brevitarsis, assembly GCA_004143645.1. Lineage (NCBI taxonomy): Eukaryota > Metazoa > Arthropoda > Insecta > Coleoptera > Scarabaeidae > Protaetia > Protaetia brevitarsis. Next base: position 818,555 of record RXPK01000276.1, read on the forward strand.
CATTGATGTAGCCCAGCGACGGAAGTCCACTGGCGATAATATACCTACAGATACAAGTCGATAATTTCTTGCTCCACTTTTGGTTTAATTGCAAATGGCGCAGGTCGAAATTTACAAAACTTTGGAGTAATGTCTCGTTCTTTTAATTTAATTGTGGCAACACCTTTATTAAATTTTCCTAATTCGTTTGAAAATAACATATCGTATTTAAATAATAATGCATTCAATATCTTATTACACTTATTTACCAAATTCATTTCACTGAAAAGATCAATATTAAATTTATCTAAAAAATCTCTCCCTAATATTGGAGGTCCTCCGTTTTTCATAACATAAACATCACTTTAATTTACCAAGTTATTATATTTTAATTTAATCTTAATGACAGCTAGGGGCAAAACCTTTACATCATTATAAAAATATAAACATCTATCTGTAGACCATAATTTTAAATGATTAAATTTATTTCTATATAATTTATCAAAAATAGCACATATACTAGCCCCCGTATCTATTTGAAATTGTAATGGATAATTCTCCATTTCAGCTTCAATTGAAAAAGAATTTCTCCTAGATAATTCTAAGCTAAATAAAATATCATCATTAGAATCGTTATCCATACACCTAACCATTCTTTTATCCTTGACTGAATTTATATTTTTACGTCAAACCTGAGCTAATGAATTACGTTACATATTTTATAATAATATGATTTGAAATAACATTTACTATTATAATTGAAAAAGACATAAATAAATGTCAAAACGTTCCGTTTAACATTAGATTGTTGTTCTTTTTTTTAATATCCATACTATACAAAAAAAATAACCTTTATAGATTGGGTACAATTACTCAAGATTAGCTAATTAATTAACCATTTCAAGCCATGAAATTGCCAATGTTTTTAATATTTCCTATATTTTATTATAATTTTATTGTGAAATCTGAAGAATTTAGCAAACTTGTATGAGAAAATACATTCCACGTCTCAATCTTCATCAAACAGGTGAGAACTTTCAGTTGACCGTACACGATAATTTTTAGAGTTAACATAACTTCTTAGGTTGAACCAAACTTCCCCAGAGAAAAACGTAATGCAGAGAATATCATTTTCTCAAAAATTTCATTAAAAAATACAGTATTGTGCTCATTCGTTGCTTTTTAAAAGGTTGCAGATTTTATTATTTATTAGATGTTTCCAACATGCAGTTTTCGTACGGTTCTTGATCACGTGAACCAATCAGATAACACTAATCTTTTGTACGATTGGTTCACGTGATCAAGAACCGTGCGAAAACTACGTGTTGGAACAGACCTTATATATGATGATAATTTGACAGCTAGGCGATACATTTAACTGTTAAATGCTCATTTGTCAGAATTTTAGATGGCGTTACATTTAGTGAACGAATTCAAATTTATTTTCGATTAGATGGTGCACCTGCACACAATTCCCTAGATACCAGAAATTATTTATTATCATAGTTTCCCAAATAAGTGGATTGGCATTTATAGACCCATACGATTGCGTGCAAGATCTCCAGTTTTAAAACCATCAGATTTTTTTTTCTGTGGTGTTTTTAAAAAAAAAATGAGATTTACAAACATACTTGCATCACTGCTGAATAACCGTATGAAAATGTGGCTAACGCTTTTCATAAATTAACACCGGTTTATATAATAAATAGCGCCAATGCTATAGAAAAAAGATGTCAGAAATAGATTGCAAATACCCGACGATAATTTGAATAATTAGAGTTTTACTTTTTAATTACATTTAACTTGTTTGGTTTAATTCCTAGTGCATTTGTACTTTTTTAGCATATTAAGTTATTTTCATTGAAAACGCCTACAGGTTTTGAATATCCAACTAACTTTCTGAAAGTTATGACAAATTCCTAAACATTCCTGGCAAATATGCCCCTTTAAAAAAATAATATCAATTACTTCGATGCATTACAAATTCAGTCTATTCATTTAATTAATTCTAATTCTAAATATCTAAAACATAATTTTGATACCTTCTAAATTAATACTACGCATTTTCTATAAAACTGCAATTTTAATTCTAAGGAATCGGTATATACTAGGTGCTGCAACTCGCACAGTTTCAAAATTAAATATATTTCTGAAATATATAGCTATATATAATATATCGGGGTTCTTTGCTATATTTTTAGTGTAAGGTTTTCATATGCAGATTACAGAATAGTGAAATAATATCCCTCTATTTGCACTACGATATTGACATAACGTAAAAAGATGACGACATATTCATATGATGTGTTGTTTGCCCAAGAAAGAGTTTCAGCAGTTTAATACTCTTAAATTTATTTGTTCAAGGATATTAATTATCTGTCAACATTGAAGAAAATTTATATATGCTGCTTCCTTTATTTTAAAAACAAACCATCACATTCTGTACCCAGCCAGAAATAGTTCATTAGAAAGTAGTCAGTCTGTGCAAGGAATTCTGTAAAGAAATATATGGAAAAAAACCATTTACAACTTAATTAAATATCATTACATTAAACGTTTTATTATCAGTAATTTTGTCCGAATAATGGTGTCACCACGTTTTTTTCTTAGTGTATGAGATTCGAAAAAGAAGCACATAATTAAACATCTAATTGTTCGGTATTCCATGTGGAAAATGATTAATTTAAGAACAAATCATCGGATTACACCTGCTTGTCCGCCCAAAACTTGGTCAAATATGTCGCTAGCGATTAGAAATCTTTTACATAATTCGCAAACCGGCTCATATACTCAACATATATATGTATATATAAAGACGAGGCAAGTGTCACTGAGGAATGTAGACTCGTAAACCATACATCGAAGTAGGGGGAATGGTAGGAGCAGATGAAAGATGCCGGAGCCAAAAGTGTGTCAAACTAGGAGTTACAAGAAATCGAGTCTAAGATACTATATACTTTCCGATGACCAATAACATACCTATCCTTATATACAAAAATAAACATTCCGATACATGTGTATACTTGGGTATATCACATTTCATTTGACAGGGACAATGATTCCACTAAGATTGATGATGGAATAGGCAATTGAAGTTTCTAGATCGGTTTACCATTCCTGATTTATGTAACGCAAGTATTGATAAATGTTATATAGGGTACTTTAAATATACTGTAAAAAAATCTAGTGAAATTGCATGTAAAATCATTGGTAATAATGTTGTCCACGCTTTTACACATAAGGTGAAATTTCATATGCTATCGTATGTTTATCCAAAAAGTTCAGGCCCTTAATTTAGCTCATAGGTTCCCAACCTTTTGACCAGGCCTCCAGTTTGTACAGTAAATCATTGCACCTATGATCCAGTTCATTTCGATATCTACCAGATAAAATTATAGATGTGTCGTCCGCGTAAAAACTAAGGTTGACGCCCACTTCTACAACAATATTCTCTACATCATGTATATAAAGTAAAAAGAGAATCGGACCAAGTACTAATCCCTGCGGGATACCAAATCCATTTGATATGCTAGTTAGCTACCGTAGATGCTATACCAATGGCAAGTTTTGATCCCTGAAATTGCTCCGCAGCACCTTTTTTTTAGCAAGGATGTTTGTTTCCTTATTCTAAGAATGGGTGAGTGCCCAGGTACCCAGATTAGGAATATATTATTAGCCATCCCCAATGTGTTTATGGTGTGTTTACAGCTCCAGATCAGTTTCGACTTGCATTTATGTGCCTCATTACATTGCATGTAATATTCCCGATTTATCATGGTAAACTTATAGTAACCTTTACAGTGTAAAGTAGTATGGGAAAGTAAATATAAAGAAATACATTTCATTATAATCACATTAACAAGTTGTCATTTCGAAAAATTTGAGCACATTTCTAGGTAAACAATAATAATAAATATATAATAATACTAAAGAAGACACGTATTGGATAATTTTGCAATTAAGAGAGCTTTATTTCTTCGTTTACCTATTAAATAATTCATTATTAGATGGTATTACATGCGTATTTCGTAATTACATTTACCAATCTATTTCTAAATAGATGCAGAAACCTTTAAACTTTATATTTTATATTAATAGCAGTTTCTTTTTTTTTTGCAGGTCAATATATCAACACATCTCCAAGGCAGAGGCGACAGAATGGAGAAGGTAAAGATTCTGCGGCAAGTTTTATGTCACTTTTACTAATTGAAGCAACATTCATAACGTAGATGCTTCCTGCACGAATCATTAGAAGTATTAACTTTAAAAGCATGCTAGTGTAACATGCATTATTGTATACATTGTAGATTTTGGATGTGGAATAATTGGCGGTGCTTATAGCTGAAGGTGTACAAAAGAATGCTAGAAACAAGATGATTACTGCTACTGACATATTTCTCCAAATACAATTAGAATGGAAAAAGTAAACTGTTATTTTTAACCAACATATAAACTATTTTTTCAAGTATTTAAATATAAACAAATATAAAAAAATATATAATATAATATAGAAAAAATATACCAAAAAAGGAATAATATACAAGGAGGATGCATTTGGGAGATATCGAAGAAAATATTTTTTTTAAATAGAACCCTCTGTATATTTTTGCTTATTTTGGGAGAATGAAGAATTTTGAACAAAAATTGTTTAATACACTACTACTCTAAATTTAAAAATGAAGAAATTAAGGCCACTTAAGTGTGTTAATGCCTATTGAAATGGTTAAGTAGGCTATAGTTGATTAATGGAAAAAACTAAAAGCGGATAAGCTTCTGTCAAAATTATTAAATAATCGACAATGATATTTGAGCAAAATAGATTATATCCTGTTGACGTACATTAGATTTAACAAGGTTTGTGCGCTTGTTCTTTTTTTATACTTTTAAGAAACTGTGTTATAATAGAACTTACATACTTTGTAATAGGAATTTGCAATACGATATAAACATACATATTTTGAAAGAAAAAACAACTGAAATAAGAAACATTATTATTTTAAATTTTAAAATTGAGAAAAAAACGGGAATTGAAATTATTAAATTATTTAAATTTATCAAAATAGAGCTTAGATAGATATGGTTATTATTAAGCATACAAAACTTAAATCAATTAAATCTAATGTACATACTGCTGTGTACTGACTGAATTGAAAATACAAAATGAATATAAAAAAAAAAAAATTAAAAATGAAATTAGCTAGCTCAACGGACAAAAATGTTTAAAGGGCGCAAAAGAACAATTCATCTCAGAGTTATCTTCGCGAATTAAAACTTGAATCTAACCACGACAAGTAAATTATGGGTGATAGAAATCTGACTTTCTCAATTACCCCAAAAATTGAACAGGTTTAATTAAATAACAATCAAAACTTTTATTATAAAAAAAAAAAAAAATTAATTACAAAAATAGAGAACTAAAATGCAAGAACTATGCAACTAATCACCCAACCGAGGTGATTGATAATTAACAACGAAACAGTAAAATAAAAACGAAAAATAAAACTCTTTAAACTAAATTGAAAAAAAAACTAAACTGCAAATATATCTTCCCGACAAAAATAATAAAAGAACTTAGATCTAAAAAGTGTACACATCAATACAACAACAATTATAATTGTGCGAATTCCTTGATAGACGAAAATAAAGACAATTTATGCGAATTAAAATTACAAAATCAAAATGAAATACAAAATGGCAGCAAAGAAATCAAAAATACATGTACTCACGCCAGCGTCTACCAAGGAACTGGTTGAAAAATGCTACAGCTGCGTACAAGGCAACGCACAAAATCTAACAGAAAAGGCGCTGTCATTATTATGCTAAAATCCTTGTGATATAATTTTGTATTTTATTACAATTTGCTATTTTCCATAAACAATAAATTTGCAATGGTTAAGTGAATTTTTGAATTAATTGAATATTAGCTATGTCTCTCACAGTATCTATATGAAGCTTGAATGATTCGATCTTGGGCAGGGAATAGAGAAGATACTAGTTTCCTTCCATTGCCAGGAACCACTTTACTTGCAGTTACTCAGACACATAGCGTATGCATAATTAATTCCCTCAGTCTACACTGAACATAAAATTCATACATTTCCACATGGCTATTTACAAGCAGGTATACCTCTTTTGGCTAGAATACTTGGCTGTATTTGTATCTCTGTTATATATATGCCTCTATAATTACGTAAGCAATTTCAAATTCTTGCTGCGAAAATCCAACTAACAGAATTAAAATTGTAGCTACGAAGTATACATTCACATATACTAAACAAACACAAACAGAATTAGTGAGTGATTTGCAATGTATTTCTCTATTTAAGGTATTAATTCCAGAAATTGCAATGACACAAAAAAAATTCCTTATTTATGGTCTTGTGGATGTTTACGTAATTAAGTAAAAACAAATATACATTTTTTAATTCCTCGTTCGAATCTAAGTAAGTTTGTTAAAACAACTATGTTGTTATTTTCAACCATATTTGAAATATTTGCATTTTTTTTTAATTTTTTACAGATGGACTAGTGCATCTAAACTGCAAAGGTATTTAATTTGGAAAATTGGAAATTTGTAGAATTGTTGACTGTATAGGGTAGAAATCGAATGATTTTTCGAAAATATTATACAGCGTGTCCGAAAATTACAGTTAAACTTTCGAGTTGGAAAACTGTCAAACGTTTTTTTAATACTACTGCCTACTTTTCTCTTTCTCATCAAACTGCCCTTATAAAAATACAAAAAAAGTCATATTCATTACCCATCTAAAATGGAAACTTTTTAAGATAATTAGTAAAATATGTATGTATGGTGTAAGAAGGTAGCTTATGTAGTTTTTTAAAGTGCCATGCTGCTTTGGTATATCTAAGTAAGTCATGACCATTCGGCAAACAATCCAGCATTTATGAAATGTCACTTAGTTTTCAATTATAAACAATGTCGGCACGGTTAAATTATACGAACGAAGATTATTTAAATTTGTTTATAATTTATAGAGAATGCAATAAAGTGATAACAAGAACATGTGATACCTCTGCTGCTCGGTATCCTCAAAAGCAGAAGCCGTCACCAAACACAGTTAAACGAATAATACAGAATTTTAAAAACTTCGGATCGGTTAAGGCAAAAATTCAAAAACGTAAACCTATTGTTAACAATGCAAACATGGAAATCGTTATTTTGGGATACTTCACAGCATATCCAACAATGTCTTTAAGACAAGCTGCACTAGAATCAGGATTATCTAGGTGCTCAATACACAGAATACTGCGCACACATAAGTTTCGCCCATACGTTTATTTTGCCAGTGGTTGCATACTTATATTTCTACTTTAAAAAGTCAGGACTGAAATGTTTAAATCCCACTGATTGACATCATTTTTTCAAGTGCTTCTTGAACTTAATTAATTCAGTATTCACAGTACTTCTCGAGGATAATCCAAAAGCATGGCATTAACTTGCCAATGGGATAATATGTTTAGCGACACTTGTATTTTAAAAGCAAATTGACGATGGAATAAAATTTTAAATGCTTAACTAGGCTGTAAAATTAGTAACCTTACATTCTAATATGTACATCAATCAATTCGCATTAGTGGGAGGTATATGTTTTACATCATACATAAATCTCAATAAGCAGACACCATACATAAATCTGAATAAGCGAAACAATAAGTTAGACACGGCATATATATAATTACATGAACTGTAACAATAACAAATGCAGTACACATACAATCCTTGAACTACAGTTAGAATCAAACTTGAATATCAAATAGTTATTCACGACTATACTACTAACCGTTACGAATTCTATTATAAACTAATGATCACTTACGTGAAAATCTTACCAATTAGATCTAGGATTAGGAAGATGACAAGATCATATTTCTTTTAAGACAACCACTCAATAATATCCATTATTATCAAGATATTCGTCTTTCGAAAAGGTGCTATGAGTAAACAGTAAAAGTTCCATCTTCAAATGTCAAGGTTACTGCCTCGGTTTACTAACATTATAAAGTGTGTATTTCTGGCATAGTAATGGCGCATACCGCCACGTACTTGAAGGATGATTAGGCAGTTAAATAACAAAACCGTAAGCTATCGGGAAAACGTTATTAGCGGTAATAGTGGAGATACGGTAATAATGGACGACACGTTGTGCACAATATGCCATCGGAAATCGACGTCATTTAACATCGTTTATACCTTCGTCACGACGTTATAATGAATGACTTTTTGATACAAAGGAAGCTAATTATATAATTTGATTTTGGGCATACTAAAAGAGCACTATCTGAAAACCGAACTTTAAAATCCTTATTATATACTCGGGTGCAAAAAAAAAACGATTCATTCGAATTTTTGTTCGTAAAGAAGAATATTGTGAAATACAATCTTAGGGTTGATAGTTAAATAATCATGATGACCTAAAAAAGAGAATACGCCAGGAAATAAGACTTATTCCACGAGAGGTCATTCAAAACATTCAACAGGAAACAATCCGTCGACTACAAAAATGTATTGAGGTAAACAGATAACATATTGTACAGTTATAAAGCAAATATTATTGTTTTTATGTTTTATTAGTAAAGTTCATTTATTTTTTTTTAATTTATCACATTTCAAATGTCAGTATTCCGAAAATTCCGCTTATTTTAGAGATAGAGTTCAGAATTTACCGTATAATTCAAAAATGGCATAATATATAGGGTGTTCCATTAAAAAAAAGCCAATGATGGCTGTCATATGTTTTTTAGACACCTATATACAATATTCTTATGTCAAAAAATTCACAACTAAAAATACTAATCGATATATCCGAGTGTTTTTCTGCAAAATAATTATCTGAATTTTAAACGAATTTGTTCCTTTCATCATGAACGCACTGTATATTATCGACTACACTGTTGAAAATAGAAGACGCTATTTGTTTTCATTCGTACAATATATGCATATAGCTAATAACTAACTACTGATCTGCTGAAGTGTGCCATTGATCTATTGAAAAATGTGTATCCCTGAAATCCTATACACACTATAAAATATTGAATCTTTATAGAAGTTCATTGAATTTATAATTTAGGCAACCTCTTTTTACTTATTTTTACTACCAAACTCCTTCGCCGTAATAAGATATAATTCAACACTTTATGACAGTGAGGGAGTAACAGTAATTAAAACAAAATCCTCTAAATATAAAAAGCAACAACTTGTATAATATGCTATGGATATTTACAGGATTTATTTCATTATTACTAATCCACTGACTTCTACTGAAATTTCGAATGCAGATATACTGAAGATAGAAAAATATTGAACTGGCAACACTGAACATATCAACATTTGAAAATCTATCAGCGATTGCTTATGTGCAGATTCTAAGAATTATTTTTTTATTGAAATCTTTGGCGGAAACTATAAAGGTCAAATTCTGCGAATGTAAATCTAGTCGAAAAGATTGCGACCCCTTGGTCGCACACCGTAAAGGGTATTAGCTTTCGGGACGATTGTCGGCGTATATAACTGTCTTTTGTTGTTTACTTTAGCTATCGATTCCTCACGAGTGTTCACATAGTATAATTTGCTAATACTTAATGTGGTCTGCATTTAATTGTATAGTTATGCTGTGCGGTACAAAACAATATTTAGAAATGTATTCTTCTATAATTATTTGAAAAAATAAATTTACTTCCATTACAAAAAAAAACTATTTAAGGTTTAGTTCTATAGTAATTTGGGTGTATACAATAATCTATCAGATATAAATGCCAACTGGCATTTGTATTTAAAAAAAGTCTGAAAAATATAGAAAAATCTTATAAAAAATTGTTACCCTTATTTATTAGAATTTCTGCAGAAAATATGAATTAAATGTTTTGATTTTAAAACTTCAAGAATGATGGTGCCCTGACTTAATAGTAATATTAAAAATATGGACAAGAAAAAATCTTTTATACATGGAACTGTAGTTATATTTCCTTTCTAGGGAATTTTTTTATGGAATGCGCCTTCAATTAAATAAGCAAATAAACTGCTCGTTTTTCAATATCCTTATTTTTGATACATATTGTAAATAACTAAACGAGCAACTGGCATCATTATTTGTAAAAGTAAAAAAAAATGTTAATATTATGGACATGTATTGATTGATGTAGCAATAAGTTATATACGCCCTAATATAAATGAAATAAAAACAATTTAAACTAAAACCACCTAAAAATAAACAACTGTACATAAATACTAATATGACGAGCGCAGATAAATTATACAACCAAAGTTAAAGAGAATTCAAATAGAAAGAAAAAATACGAACAGTTGATTAGAATAATAGAGATCAGATTGCGACGTAAACAAGAGAATTTGAGGAAACCCAAATCCTTTGGCGGAAACTACAAAGGGTTAATTCTGGGATTGCAAATCGGTGCGGAAATTGAAAAGCTTGGAGCATCTTTTTTTTGCACCGTAAAGGATATTATCTTTAGAGACGATAGTCCATTTCGTCGGGCATTACGATGGCATTATTACGTTTATGAATTCGTTTTACGTACCTAGGTCATAATTAATTGTATGGGTATAAGAAATATGTCATTAGCAGATCATCGCAGAATAAAAATCTATTCAATGTTTGTAAAAATATCGCTTCATTACTGATAACAAACATCTTCAATCCTTACATAACGCACGCTGTTTTAGTTCTATTGCATTGAAATTTGATTGGCAATTGCAATAAATTGGTGATACTACACCTTGAACGTTGCAACACCAGATGTTCTAAAGTGAGCGAGGTGTTGATAGTATAATGGGAGCTAACTATCTGAATTATTTACAAAACTTTTTATGTCCAAGTTATTCGGAAGGAACTATGCTTTTAAAATATTTCTCCAGTGCCACGCTGCCTCTCCTAAATAAATCAAATACTTTTTCCATGTTAAACAAAATTTGAATTAACAGCAACTCGAGGAAATATGAAAACTCTCATTCAGTACCAATCATTATCGTTAGACACAAAGTTTACTATATAAATTCAAAAAGGTAAGGTAAAGACATTTGCCAATCACAATTTCAAAATCATGCTTCTTTTTTCCTTCCCAATAAAGTTTATTTATTCTTATTGTATATAATTTTATCTTTTTTCTATCTACGTATCTATCTTGGCTATAGATGTTACAACAGTTTTGCTGGTGGATAGTCAGGGTCGTTCGACCTTCGGTCGTTTCCTGAGCGTTAAACCGGACTTGGGTCTTCTAACCTCCACAGCCCGTACCTTCATCCAAGAGGGCGTAACGACCGAGTACGCCACCCAAGTACTCGGTACGACCCTTGACAACGGACGATTATACGCTCACCTGTTGACCAAAAGCTCACGCGTACGTTACGACAGTGATCCGGCAACCAAACATTCCAATCAGATCCATCCTACCAAAAAATGGAACCTGAATAACGCCAATGCTGGCAACACGAAGGGTTTCGTCAAGAATACCGATTACATATCGCCGAATCAAGTCGAGCCCTTCATAGTATTCCCCACAACCAAACCAAAATCGTACAAGCTATTCAGAGAAGAGGAAGATGAAGAGTTGAAATCGTCCCCGTCAAACAATCCAAGACAACCGTATTCGGATCCTTCGAATAGAGAAGCTAAATTCATAGCATTCACAACGAAGAATAAACCGAAACAATATAAGAATTTTCACATCGAAAACGCTATACACTACAAAGAGACATCAGAAAATGACATACCCAAGAACGACGATCAATTGGACCCTTCCAAAGTTCGGGAATGGAATAACCTCCCGACGTTTACCGTAAGAAACGATTTCTCTCCGAACGGTTACTCTTATCTAGGCGACTTTCCCGATTTTGAGATTAATACTGAAAAGAGCAAATCGACTACAAGTGCGGAACGTAAAGCCAAAGTGCTCTTCAGGCCAGAATTGCTGGAAAAGCACGATTTCAAGACGGTTACATATACTGGTTTTGCGGATTTCACCACCACTGTTGGAGATACGGTGATAGTTTTCTCCCCTTCCACCTCTGAAGTAGAAAAAGAACAGACAGGTCACGTTACCAAAATAAAAGGAGAACCAACACTTCAAACTACATTCATATCCTCTACAGAAGTTGTAACAGAACCAAATATACAACCAACTCCAGTTGTTGATAAGGCTGTACCTGTAACTATATTCCATGATATTATTACCACAACTACTGAAGGTGAAGAAATTAAGACTGAAAAGGAGGAAGAAGCGGAGGAAGAAGAAGAAGAAGATGTCGTAGAAGAAAATGAAGATAATGACGAAAAGATTGAGGAAGAAGATGAAGAAAAGGACGAAAAGACTGAAAGCAGAACAGAACAAAAAACAAATGAAGACGAAGAAGAGGAAGAGGAACAAGAGGAAGAGCACACCACCAAACTATTCTCAAAAGTTCTTGATACCTCAGACAGACCGTTGAAGCAATCAGAGGAAGCCAGTGAACCTGTAAATCAAGACGCAAAACTTTCCGTTTTGGCTAACGAGCAGAAAGATTACTTGCCAACACCAAACGTTGACGAGACTGTAACGGAAAGCACAGAAAGTGAAGTGTTAATGTTCAGTTCTGAAGTAATCCAACCATCAGAAACGCAAGCACCAACAATGCTTTCAACCCCTTCATTCGAAGACATCGCAAAAATATTGGCTTCATTGCAAGCGCAAGAAATGAATAAGCAAACGACGTCTTCAAGCGAAACTGCCATCTTAAATGAAGAAACTATTTCTTTTGTAGCAACAGAACCGTTAAATACTAAGAGTACGGTATTCATAGAAGACGAACCCGTTGAAAATACCCAAACTGAAGATAGTATAAGCGTTTTAACCGGGGCCAAAACTATTTTCTTCGATGACTTATTCCCAACTGCGCTGAATGAAGCTGTATCACCATCAGTGGCCGAAGAAACCACAACTACTTCCGCGCCAACCACAACACCAGAACCCAAAGAAACTACTACCACAGAAAAAATAAAGGAAACAACTGAGGCCACAACGACCACTCAAAAAGAATCTGCCACATTTAACGAAATACCAAGAGATGACGAATATTCCACGATTCCAATACAAGATACCACACCAGAAATTAGAAATGAAGTCGACACAGAAGAAAATGCACAAAATGATGAAGACGATACTAACGAAACGGACATCGTATGTACAACAGGAGAAAAGATTATAGCAACAACTTCTTATCAGACTTACAACGTTTTAACAACATTCTACATTCCTGATGGTGATAGCACCTCTACATCAATCAAATCAGGAACGAGTATATCGACAGAAATCGGTTTTGAAACTATACCTTGTGGTGGTTCTGTTGAACCAACTTCTGTAGTAACAGACATTTTACCATCAACGACGGAGAAAATTCCTGAAAGTGAAGACGAGCATGAACCGACTGAGATATACACGACTCTTAAGTTAGAACCAACCACTGAACAAATCACTACATTGGATAATTCTCAAGGTACTACTCCTATTCTAACAACTCCTGTTGAGATCACCACTGAACGTTACGAAGTAACAGAATCGGATGGTGAACTTAGTGAAACCACGACAGAGAGCGGGGAAGAAATTGAATTAATAGTAAAAACCCTATACACGACTTTCAATTACTTAACTACGTATTACTTCAACAACACTTCATCCATAGCAACATCTAAAACGATTGCCACCAACGTTGTAACGTCCACAATTTTCCCAGGTCAAGAGGAATCCTTAGAACCATCATCCGTAGTATTGGATGATTTAAAAACTAAAATATCGTTTGACGATCTTGACTTAAGTGATATGGAAAAGGAAGAGCATCAAGAGGAAGACCAACAGAGAGAGGATGAGGAAGATAACGATGTTGATGTACGTCCAACACTTCCACTTGATAGTACCGCTATGCCGTTCAAATTAAAGACCTATTTCACCACCTATACGTACTTCTCGACAATTTACGACGGAGAAGACGATTCTAGCGTATTGAGTAGGACTGAAGTAAAGTCATCAGTTTACACTGATTATATAGACGCTACTCCAACGGTTGAAATCGAACCCAGCAGCATTTTTAAAGAGATACTGACCGCTGTAAAGGAAGAAGAAGAGGAGGAAATTGACGAAGATAGCTTCTTAAATTTGTCAAAATACAACACTTATAATACCACGATAACCCGCCAGAAGACTAAGAATTCCGAAGAAGGAATTTATGACACCGCCACAGACAATATAGACAACAACATCTTGCCTACTTCAAAAAGTAAAAGTTACAGCACCTTAGTTCGTGCTCCAACATTAGAGTCGTCAGAAAATACTTTTGATTTAAGTGACTATGAAATTATAAGTAATATGGTAACTAACGTCAGAAGCAGTACGTCTAAAGGTGACACCAAGGTTTTGGAAAATGTCGATAAACGTAACGTATTGGATGATCAAGTCTTCTCCGAATCAAACAATGAGTCTGAGATAATCCCGTCGCCTACATTATTGTTACAAACCAGTTACACGACATTTACCTATTTCACCACCATGTACCATGGGACGACATCTAGTGACGTAACTAGTAGTTTGAAAACCGTCACAAATGTTGTAACTGAAACTTTGGCGCCGCAAACGCTGAAACCAGAAGACGTTGACTCCCCCATCACCTACTTTACCACTTTCACATATTGGACGACGAGCGTCAAGAAAAACACAACCATTGTCAAGAGTTCAGAGAAAACGATTACCAATGTTGATACTGCTACTCCAGTAATCACTGAAAAGCCCACTATAAGTATATTACCAACCGAGAGTTTCGACGTTCAACCAACACCTGTAGTAGAGACATTATATTCTACCTTCACTTATTATACAACTTCATACATTAATGATAATAGTTCTACTGTCTACAGTAGCTTAGCAACGTCATCTAGAGTCGTAACAAAGACGCCAGAATTGAAAGAAGAATCACCAATTACTGCATCAACTGTGACCAACATTGAATCTGCTCAAATTAATGAGAAGGAGCCTACGGGTTTGATTTCAACCATAGTGGAAACAGTAGAGAATTCCGGTATAAAAACAGTACTTTCTACAGATATTTATGGTACTCACATCAATGGCAAATATGCTCAAGTGCAAGAAAGAACATTCTCTATACTGACGGAGGCAATTGAGCCAACGCAAGTTCCAGAAGTCGTATTGAAACCAACTGGTGTCCTCAGCATTAATAAGGGTAGAATCGTGGATGCTGAAGGAGTTAGCACCTTATTCTACACAACTCAAGCAATAGGAACTTATATCGATAGCAGTTATGCTCAAGTAATCGACAGTACCAGCTCTATATCGGTTGATGAAGAAAAGAAGAAATCACTTCCCACAGATCTCCCGGTGCACAAAACCGGTCTTGTGAGAATAATCGAAGGTGCTATAATCCAAAACGAAACGACAACTTTATATCACTCCAATGTCTACGGTACGCTAATCGGCGGAAATTATGCTCAAGTTATTGAAAGTACTTCTAGTTTTATCGTCGGCAAAAAGGCGTCCATCGCACCAACTGCTGTTCAAGACGGTGTGCCAGAACCGACTAAAGCCCCTGAGAATCAACTCGAGTCAAGAACTCCAATAACTCCATCGCCAGTGGTTATAGAAGGATCTTTGACAGAGTCGACTAAGACAGATGAAGAAAATACGACTGAGAATGACGAAGAAGATGAAGAGATTAAAAATACTAAGCTGAAAGGACGCCCGGGGCAGAAGAAGAACACTCAAGTCATCAGACCGTTTACGCCACAAAGAAATGGAAGACCATCGTTCTTCCCTCAAGGCAGGAGGGAAGTCCGCGTCTACAGTAACTAGAAGTGACGTAGTTCCAACTGTAACAGCTATTCCGGCGAAGCCTAGGTTTTCTGGAGACGAAAGAGCTCATCTTTCAACAATAACGTGATTTCACCGACGTCAAGTAGAAGATTCGCCGTCCCTAAATCGTCCGTATCATCCTTATCTAGCGGATTATCAAGTTTCGGTGGAAGCAGAAGGAGTTCAGCGAGAATTCAACCAACGGCCAGTGTTTACAGTTCTAGTAGTAAACGCGCTGGTTTCAGAGCATCTGCTAATCCCAAATCAGCCGCTATATACAATTTGAAGCAACGGATTCGACCAACTCCTATAGCTTTCAATAGATTCGGTCAGAATACAGGGACGGCACCGGCCGCTAATGATGAGGAAAATGAATTGACCACATTTACTGATAATCCAACTGGATATACTGATGAAGATTCTGCGCAAACCGTACCTTCGACTACGGAGTCTGGGAATTAGAGGAAGAAATCCACTTTTGAGATTCAGACCGGGATTGTCACGACCTCCTCTTACACCTAGAACACCAAAAACGACTAAAAATAACAGAAATGTAAAAACCACAACGACAACTCCTAAACCCAAGACTTTCAGTAGACCGATAGCATCTTTGCAGAACAGGCCGAGACCGCCAAGCGCCTTATTCCCCAGAAGAGGATTGTTTACGACTACCACCACACCTCCGCCGGAAGAAGAAGAGGAAGAGGAGGAGGAAGAGGATATCGACGATTTGGATCATGAAGATGCCGACTTGGATGAAAGCGATTATGAGGGCAGCGAAGGTGAAATTCAAACCCAATCGCCATCAGCTAGGATTGGTCGTTCCCACTCTCCGTTACCCGTTCAAATTAGACCTTTCATCCGGCGAAGATCCAAAAGACAAGTGCACTATTCCAGATTCAGAAGGCCTGGAGGAAGAACAACAGCTGCGCCAAAAGAAGAGCCGACAACGGAAGCAACTCCTCCGGCAAGAGGCAAAAGCAGTCGATTTTCAGCGAATAGACGCAATAATCACAAACATAAATCTGATACCAAGGCCACAACGCAATCACCCAGTAGGATATCGCCAACCAAAGCTTCAAACCATGGAAGATCGCAATTTACTTTGAGGGACAACAATAACAGGTCGAGCTTCAAGAACCTATCGACTTCGTCATCTAGAAAAAGCAGTTCTTCGGTGCCCTCAAGACCTACGGCACCCAAACTTAAGAACACCCAATTTAGCGAATCCAGGACGCAAAGGCCAAAAACAACCGCTCGAGATAGAGAAACCAAGCGCCCTTCATCTAGACGACCATCAAGCAGAAGGCCGTGCAAACTACACCGGAATATGAAAATTTCGAACTCCCCAGCTTCGATGGTACCATCACTGTAACGCATCAAATTCCAACTGAAGCAACAATTCCTATAGTGAACGGAAAAATCACCGAGTACAAGAATATAATAACGGCTAAATACAGCACTGAAGTCTTGGCGCCGTCCCAATACACTACCAGCTTGAACCAATACGGTAAAGATGTGACTGTGCTGATAGATGAATCGACTGGAGTTGCCAACAATGGCGCAACACAGATTACCCAATTTATCTTAAATGAAACACCAACCACCAGTGTGATTTTCACTCCAACCTACATCAGAGGAAGGAAAACGTCTTATTCTCATGTGATTCCAAGTACTGTTTATGCTGTCGAGGAAGTTATAACCACGATACAGCCGGCCTTGGCTCAAGCACCTCTCGCTAATATCTTATTATCACAGTTGTTGCTTGGAAACGTTGGCTTTCAACAACCTAATCCGATATTGGGAGGATTCCAAAATCCTGCAGTTCCTGGAACACCGACGACCGAATTTAAAACAAGAAGTACGACATATGTCACTACCGTAACGAAAACCACTTCAACTGTTATCCCACTAACATTCAGAGGAAAAGAGATCCTTACAACGATTATTGATAGTAGCAGTCAAGTTATAACAGCAACTGAATTCCTAACGGATACGGTTGTGGTTACCCCAACTGCTGGATTAGGCCAATTTGGTGGTGGTAACCAATTAAATAGTCTGCTAGTTCCTTTGCTATTCCAACAACACAGCAGCAGCAGCAACAGCAACAACAGCAACAACCGGTGAATAATCCTATTCAGCAACAACCAGCTGGGGTGTTCAATTTGGAACAACAAATTGCTGTTCCACCCGTTCAGAATGATAAGTACAACAACATAGATACCGATAAAATCGATGAACCATTGGACGGCGTAGATGTAATTCAAGAATCAAAGCCAAACAAAAAAGGTAGGAAAAGAAATAAGAAACCAACTCCAACGCCACCGCCTAAGGAAACCAGTATAGTAACGTTGTATGTTTCCGGACGGCAACCTGGGGAATTCACAACTGTACTCTCCACTTATGTAGTAGGGGAAGAGCAACGAAGAAAGCGAGATGTAGACTACGTTCCTGTACAACCCTCAAGAGTTCCGGAAACTGGGCTGGGTAAATCGAAAAATATAGTGGAACCGTATGTCATGCCCACGAATAAAGAATATAAGCACGCCGAGGACGCATCAGTGCCCACAGAAAGCTTAGAAAGTGTTTTGGGTGATGTCAACAAGCATATAACAACATCTAAATTCAGCTTTTTAGAAAGCAAACCTACCAAGGTGTCCAACCTATCATCTAAAAAATATAAAGTAACCCACGTCAGGACGGAGAAGGGTAATCCCGGTTCTTTTTTAGTACAGTAGACCTTTATGAGATAGCCCCTCTCATCTCAAAGGTCAAAAACATCGATCTAACCGGGGGCATCGTTTCATCTCATCAAAATAACCAATCATCACTCACCGATAATCCAAAAAACCGATCCAAAAGAGACACAATTCCCAACGGACGTAGGGTCGTTAAAAAATTAATCAGCGTGCGACCCCACAATCTCTGGCTGTCTAGCTCCAATAAAATCGTCTCCAAGGAAATCAGTCATAATGCCACATCATCAATCACGGAATACACGGATCCGGAAAAGCATAGGAAGATTATCAAAATTAAGAGGAAGAAGGGTTCAAACCGCGTTGGTAAAAAGCTCGAATACCCCTCTACTGAAGGTAAAAGAAGACGAAAAGTCGTCGTTAAGAAGAGACTGAGGAACAAAACAACACCGCATCCATTTACAACTCTTCACGAAAAATGAATTAGAATTGAACGAGGTATCTACTGAAAAGGGAGTTACTCCGCGTACTGAGGAAAATGAAAAATCTTTGATAAATACAATATTTGAAGAGCACAAATTCGAAGAAGATAAGCAACGCGATGGAAGGAAGTTGGATTTCGAACTGACGGAAGTAGAAGACAACAAAAAAGAGGAGGAAGGTCCAACGAGGTTGCAAATCTCTCTGGAACCTAACGGAGATTTCTACGACGAAGGACTGTATGACAGCATCGAGAGAACAAGTGACGAACTTACCAGCTCAGAAGAGTACAACGATGATGAAGATTCCGAAGAAGACACATCCACCGAAGAACTCCCAACCAAATCCTCCACATACGAATTGCAATTTCCCGAACTATCCGAATCCTTAGACAATCCATCGCTCAGTTTGAAAACGACGGTAATTTGGTCAACAGAATACGAGACAAAGACGACACTCGAGAGCAAAAATAAGACCTACACCTTCGTGGTCACCAGGGTAAACGGGGACGAACAAATTGTGACTTCCTCCACGGAAATATTACCGAACACTAAAACTATCACACTGACTGAGCCAGTTATAAAATACACCACATTGACTATACTGGACTTGGACGTACAAGATACTATACCTTCCACACCCATATCTGTAACTCCTGAAAGTAATACCCAAGGTGAGTAGTTGTATAATAATAAATTATTAATATCAACTTTTTCCTCGGTGTTCTTCGTTTCGTTTTTATTTTTGTTATATAATTCGTGTAAAAAAAATGTTTCTACAAATTTGGCTATATTATGGAATATCTTTCTAAATTTGTACATATCTGTAAAAATTACTCGAAAAGATGGAAGAAAAATTATAATTAAAGAAAGATGAGAAAGCATAAGAAATAACTTTAGATTACAAAACTTAAAAAATAGAGTGTTCAAATAAAACAAGCAATTTTCGTAACAAATAAATAAAGCACGAATTAGTGAATAAATACGCCTGCCTAATGAATTTTACTTGCAGTAAAATTTTCTTTTACTTTCTCATATTTTTTCTGTCAACAGACAATTATCGTAATTACACATTTATATTTTATGAACAAAGATATTTTTGTGTAAATGGGAGGCAGAATATTTAATAAAAGCATTAATAATTATTTCTTTTTGATAGCTACTCCTTGGTTTTTAGATCTTTATAATCAAATAGACGTATATAATAATGTTTGGCTTTATTTTAAAGCTTTTTTCAAGTTTTAAGGTATAGATATAAAATAAATTATAAAAGATGACATTAAAATTATCTATAAATATTTTTTTTTGATAAATGACGATTATATTATTGTTTTGTTTTACTATTCATTTTTAATATATCTTTTTCTTTTATATAAAGATAACTTTTTAAAACAATATGTTGGTTTGATTAGTTAAATACAAAAACGTTATTGAAAACTAAAATTAAAGCGAACGGCTACTAATGTCACACATACTGTAAATACGAAAAATTATCTCAATCTATGCCACTCCATTCGTTACTAAAGCTGTCACGTTAAAAAAAAATATGTAAGTAAATACTGATTATGGATAGTCTACAAAAAAAAAAAATCAGAGGGTAATTTGCTTCACTCACTTCAAACTTTTCATTAATATTGTTAATTTAACACCCCTTTTGAGGGGTGTTTTTTTGAGTTTGGTTTAAGGGGCCAACTTGGCTTTATTATATGAGACTGTATACATTTAGGTTTACTATACAGGGTGATTCTCAATATATGCGACAAAGTTTAAGCGCTGATTCCTGGGGTTATTTTTATCATAAAAGTTCATAAGAACATATGTCCAAAATCGCTTTAGTTCTAAAGTTGTACAATGTTTAATAGTAAGTGAATATAATTAATGTTTTTATTATAAATTAACAAAATAATTAGTAAAACAAAGTTAACTTATACTAACTGTTGAAAATGACCGCCCCCAACTGCAATACAACCTTCTATCCTCCGTCGTATTGACTGACGAGTCCGTTCTAAAATACCAGGGATATTTCGAATTGTTTGAAAAGCTGCGATAATACGATTTCTCAGTTCATCGACATTTTCAATAGGAGTCGTATAAACTAATGATTTAAGGTGACCCCAAAGAAAAAAGTCCAAAGAATTTAAGTTTGGAGACCGAGGAGGCCACGGTTGTGGACCTCCCCGTCCTATCCACCAATCTGGATACGTATTGTCCGAAAACTCACGAGCAACTAAACTAAAATGCGCTGGAGCACCGTCATGCATAAAATACATTTGTAATTTTAATTGCAACGGAACTTCTTCCAGCAGTAATAGTAGCTCCTCTCCTCGCCATTTAACCGCATCGATAAAAAATATGGACCTATCAAGTGATCTTCAACAATTCCGGCCCACACATTGACAGAGAATTGATGTTGATGACGGGCATTCACTAGTTCGTGCGGATTTTCTTCGGCCCATATGTGATTTTTATGAAAATTAATAATCGCGTTTCTAGAGAAAGTAGTCTCGTCGATGAAGAATATTTGAACCAAATAGTCAGGATTTTGTGCGATTTTGTGTTTCATCCATTGACAAAAGGCCACTCTTTGCGGAAAATCTGCCGGCAAAAGTGCCTGCACCCGTTGAATGTGATATGGATACAACAGTTGATCTTTCAATATTCTCGAAACTGTGGCCTGACTAATGTTTAAAGCAAACGCAATTTTTCTGGTGCTTGTAGTAGGATGTTCCCCATGTAGGATGTGGAGTTCTCACTATAGATGGCTGCCCGTTATCAGTCGTCCGTTTTTTAAAATTTCCCGTTTCACTAAGACGTTGGTGAAGACGGGCAAATATTGAATGATGCGGGATGATACGGTTCAGGTATCGTTCTTCATAAAGACGTCCAGCAGCATGCGCATTTCCATTGGCAAGACCGTAAACGAAATGCATATCACACATCCCAGCATTCGTGTAATTCATTTTAGAAAACAGAAAGTGGCAATAAACTGAATGAATACTCTGACAACTATTGACAAATATTGAAATGACAAGTAAACAATTCCCTCTCAACACAATAGTTTTTTAAGAACCAACTGTGATAGTATATCGTGTTAGTCATAGTTCATAATTTATTATTAAACATTCAATAACTTTAAAACCAAACTGTTTTGGACGTATACTTACATGAACTTTTATGATCAAAATAACCTCAGCAAGCAGCTCTTAAAGTTTGTCGCATATATTGAGAATCACCCTGTATATTTTTATTCAGCTTTTTCTGTATGGTATAACATTAAATAAAAAATAAAATATCTTTGAATGGTCTTTGTAGGAACAATTTGTTATTGGTTACTTTAGGGTTAAAATAATTATTCATCGATCAATTTCAGGATTATTAGATGTATGTTTGAACCCTAGTAGTTATAAAACACCAAAATTTAAAAAAGTATTGTAAGAATAAAAATAATATTTAATTCCATACACGCATTTCAAAGTTATTATTATTTTTTCTTTTTGAGGGATGATTTTTTGAGTTGGGTTGAGGGTGCCAACTTAACTTTTTTTGACTTTTTATTATATGAGAGTGTATGTATTCGAATTTATTAAATACTCCTTTACGTCCTTTCAGTGAAGTAAAACATACAGTTAAAAAATAAAATCTGGTTGAGTGATCTTAGTAGCAGTATTGGGTTATTATTTTAGGGTTAAAATAATTATACATCCATAAGTTTCAGGTTGGGTTTAAGAATTCAACTTGATTTTTGTTACCTAGAAGTGTATTTGTTTTGGTACAATATATACATTTTTGTATGACATAACATATTAATATAAATCAACCAAGTCTCAACCAAATTAGATTTTTATTGTCCCAGTAAATTCTATCCATATTTGTTACTGCAACACAATATGTATTTATAGTTGCCATAAATTTCTTAATTTTGAACAGAACCACTATTTGTATTTTGCTTTGTTCTTAGTGCCAAATAAATATATATGTTTTGTCATATTTCTCTAATGACTCTCTGACGCGTATCATTTGTTTTAATATGACAATTATTTGATTGCGAAAGTTTAATGGTGGTGGTTTGTTAATAAAAATATCTGGAAGAAAATACAATAAAGATGGTCAAAATACTTAGGTTGCAAATTAAGAGAATATTTTTCTGTTCACACGACATCAGTATAAAAAACTCAAATGCAAGCATTGCTTACATGTGTGAGAGCGATACTCGCGTATGGGGCGCTCGCCCTATCCACCATGGCCAAAACTCACTATAATAAACTCGAAGTCCTTCAGAACATTATGTTAAGGCAAATAGTGAGTGCACCATGGATGGTGCGCAATCAACAGATCCGGGACGACCTTAAAATACCTTCTCTTTGGGACTTCAAGTTAGATCTCGCGCCCCGGACTTGGCTAAGGGCGAGCGTCTCAACGAATCCATTGGTAGCCCGGCTGGTGGAGCCCCAGGACCGTCCTCCGCCTCGCACTTCGGTCAGGCGAATACCCCGATGGGGGTGCCGGAAGGCATGCGGGGTCACGCGGCGGCCAGAAGTGACTAGTCTTCTCCTTCCTAGCGTTGACCGCAAATAAAACTGATAAGAATGTCTCAAGGACATAACTCCGGCATTAGTAATGACGTGGAGACCCATGGAACAAAAAGTCAAGTTGGCAGCTTAAACCCAACTCAAAAATTTAATTAAATATTATTTTATTGATATAATACTTTGGTCAAGATGGTCAAAATACTTATTTGGAGTTACACATTCTTCCAAGAAGAATCGGTGAAGGTTGCAAATTAAGAGAATATTTTTCTGTTCACACGACATCAGTATAAAAAACTCAAAAAACTATACAACAAAAAGTCAAGTTGGCACCTTGAACCCAACTCAAAAATTTAATTAAATATTATTTTATTGTTACAATATTATTTTTTTAATTTTTGGTGATTTTATAATTATAGGACTGAAACACCCATATAAATAAACCTGAAATTGATGGATTAATAATTATTTTAGCCCTAATATAACCAGTAACAAATTGGTTCTACTAAGATCATTCAAAGGATTTTATTTTTCATTTATATGTTCTACCACACAGAAGAAAATGAAATAAAATTTATAGTAAACCTAAATGTATACAATCTGATATAACATAAAGCCACGTTGGCACCAAACTCAAAAATGCCACCTCCCAAATGAGGAAAATAATGATAACTTTAAAGAAAGTGACCGGAATTAGTCACTTTTTTTATAGAATGCCCATAATCAGTTATTTACTTACATACTTTTTTTTTAAACGTGATAGCTTAAGCAATTTCTTTAGAAAAAATATATAATTTTTTCACTTTTATGCAGCTTTATCTTGAATGGGATGACATTGATGTTTTGTATTTACAATAAATGCAACAGTAGTACTCATTCCCGTTAAGATTTTAGATTTTTGCTTATAACTCCATTTTATACTTTAGGAAAAATCTTGTATAAACGTTTTATAGAATTCAATGCATGACCTAAAATTATTATCGGCTATATAGAGTGTTCCAAGCAAGCGTATATCCACTTCATTAATTTACAGATATATGTACATTAGTTTTGCAGATCTTTAAGATCTTAAAGTAATTCTATCACCCTACATCTTCAAAATTCTTAACAACTTCCATTCATTGAGTTCTACTTTGTATCGCACTTTTCCAATACATTACCTTTGTCTTCAATTCTGCTGTCACTGCATCTAACTATTTCACTATTCCTTCTTTGGTCTACCTCTTCTCTTTTTCCTTTTTTTTTTCTTTTCAATACTCTCTCTGCTGCTATGTCTGTTTTCTGGCATCCTCCTGTCCGATAGAAGAAAACACTTAGGAGACAAGAAAGCATTTTATGAGGAGATGTATGGGAAAGAATAAAGAAGAATAAAGAGAACGAATTACGACAAAATGATTCATAAAATTGGAAATACAACATTCGAATACAAGGACATTTAGAGACATGTGCATCTTATTTTTGTAAATGCCCTTGTAATTGAAGGTTGCATTCTTATGATTTTCTAGATCATAATTCGCTATTCCTTCCCTGTATATCCCCATCTCCTCATAAAATGCTTTCTTGTCCATTAGATGGTTTTGTTTTTGTGGATGAATTGACGTTAACTATTAGTATTTTACCTTGTAGCCGAATTTTACATGGTTTCTGAGATCAACTCAAACATTATAACGGCTTTCTTTAGCTCTTTGTACACAATGAAACCGACTCCACTATTCCTTCTTTCTCCGCCACTATCACAGTCACTCCATCATGCTAACTCCTACTTCTTCTTGTTTCGTTTCTTGGAATGCAGGTATATCTATTTCGTATCTTCCTATCATTTCAATCAATTCCGTAATTATTCTTTATTCGTTTTCCTTACCTTTCAGTCTGCTACTTTAATCATATTTTCCGTAATTAGATTTTGTAATATTTTTTCAACTTTTTGTGATGCAGCTAGCTCCATTACCGTAACTCCATCCTTTTCATATGTTAGCTTTTTTTTGAGTGTACTCCATTTCTTGTCTTATCCGATATGTAGCTTTCCTTATTAATTACAATTCTTTGGTAACCTATTTTCACTTTAATTCGTTTCCCAGTTGTTCTCTCGCAATATTTCTTATTTCTTTTTAGATGAATCTTCCCTGCAGTGCCAAATCATTATCTACATATTTTTTTATTCCTATTAGTTTATTAGTGGTCTTCATTACCTCCAATTTTCGAGAAATTCCACATCCACCATCGTCGTTCGGATCTTTTCTTGTTGTTTTATTGCACTTGCATACCCTCTTCAACTTTTGCCTTGCACTTTTAGCTGATCCAGTAAAAATTGTACTATTCATGTTACTTCAAAGTTATTTTCTACTTTGACCATTATATTGTCCTCTCTTTTGTGTTCCTCGGCTTTCTCTCCCAGTTTCTTTTCTTCTAACTCTTCTTCTTTCCATTTCTCAATTCTCTTATATTCCCCTAAAATTCTTCCTTTAACTCCTTAATTTCATCCTTTAACTCTACTTTATTATAGGCCATGCCGTTCATCATCTGTTCGATCATGTCTTTCAGTTCGTCCATTTTTTTCTATTTCATCTATTCCGTTCCCTTCTCTTCTCCTTTCCATCCTTTTCTCCATTTCTTTGTTTTTGCAGTCTTACCGTATTCTTAGTTTTACTAAATTCGATCTTTGTTGTTCTAAGTCTCACTACTCTGTACCGCACTTCCTATCCGTGTATAATTGCTGCAAACAATTACTCAACGTCGTTAGTTTTTGAATTTGCTATCTCAGTCAGTACTGTACTTCGCAATTCTTGTGACCTACTTCCTCAATATATTGATATTTTTTGCAACAATGTAAAAAAAAGGATTTTTCTACGTTATCTTTTAAATGAACTAAAAATGTAAGTTCTAGTTATTGCTTACACGTGGACTTTTCTACCTTTTTAGTTCTTTTGAATTTCCCCACCCTACTTTTTGTTTCACTGCACTTTCCTATTGAATTCCTAAAATCCTACAGAACGAAATAACATTCAAAATACTACGCTTAATTCTGCGATAAAAGCTAATATAATATGATATAATATAGGAGATATTCCGTTTAACTGTATTTACCTACTTTTGGAACACACTATGTAATAAAAAATCTTTTTTGTTATGCAACAATGAATTTTATAACACTTTCTTAATTTTTCTTTTTAAGTATACAATGGAGATATACTCCAATTTTCGATGAAACAATTCGTATAACGAAATAGATTATTAACTAATTCATACCAATAAGCTCAAAGTATGAAACCATAAAACTAATGCCTTTGCAATAATAGAAGCTCGAGGGTTAGAAGAAGCTCGTTACAATTTGGCGACCAGGGTCATGTCGAACGGAGTCGAGGTCATAGTAGCCGGAGATAAGAGTACTCTACCAGGCGATCCAGATGTCAAACGCATCTTACCCAGTTCCATCTACAAACCAGTAACCCTAAAACCCAGCACCTTAAGCGACCATATGATGATGCAACTACCACAAGAGTCAACTCAAGTAATTAAATAAATCTGCAAAATGGAAATCTTTTCTTACGTTCAATTTTGTAGATTCTACCATCATCTTTGTACCCCAATCAATTCGTCACCAAAACATGTCTTACCACATTCACGTTTTTGACGACGTTCGTTGAAAACGGCACCACGGCTGTTTCCAGTCGGGAGCAGGTGATATCTAATATCGCAACTGAGGAAAGAAATACAGGAAAAGTAACACCAACACCCTCAATGGGCATTACCCTAACTCAGGTAAGAAACAGGAAATCCATCTCTTTTATCTGTAGCAGTATAAAACTTATTTTTCAGTATCCTAATTTGTCAGTTGGTATTTTTCCTACAACCTACACTTATTTCAACACCATAATGGACGGTGAACAACCTTTAGTAGTCCAATCAAAACACACAGTGAAAAACACTGTTACTGCGCCTGATGACTACTTATCTTTACTCCACCCGTCAGAAAAAGCTTCTGCTGTAAGGGATACCAACACCTATTACAGCACCGTCACGTTAGAAAAGACTCTAGTCGAAGACGAAGAGACTAAGGTGGTTAATACCGAAGAAGTGGTCACCCAAGTGGTTGTAACGGAATCAATTCCGCCAAAAGCAACGTCGGTCATGACGTCATACATAGCTTTAGATGTGGAAGATCCCGGTCCGTCCCAAAATGACATAACGACGACTGACGTCATTAAAACCTATTACATCACATACACCTATCACGACACCCTGACTAAGAATGGCCACACCTACGTTCAAACTAATATATCGACATCTACCGATGTGGTAACAGAGAAACTATATCTTCACCCGAAAAAAACCAGCATGTCTGCCAAAATTATTTCTACGGCGCCCATTGAGGGCGAAAGTGAATTTGACGAATTTGAGATTCTCGCCACTAAAACTTATTTGACTACTTTCACCTCTCGAACAACGATGTTATCGGAGAAACCAGGCGGCAGCGAAGAGACGGTGGTCAGTTCACGCTTTCGCGTTGTAGAAAACGTGGTGACTGAAACGGTAGATCCGGCATTATTGGAAAAGAAGTATCTGAATTCCGTCAGGAAGGAGATTCAAGATGGAAAACCCCTAACGAAGATAGCTACAATAAACGGGCTACAAATGGAGGTTGTGTTCCATCCAAAGGAAACGATAAAACCCACCAGTGTATTGCCGATTGAGAAAACCAAAATGCCTGAATTAACGAAGCTTAACACAAACAACCAAGCACGCCAAATATTATAACAGGATCTACGATAGTTTTTGTGGATGAAGACGATGATCCTTTTAAACTGGCTGCCAGTGAACCAACACCAGTCATAGTCTCCTCAAAGGTGGCTAAGACTACAACCCTTAAAAATAATCTAAATTCCTTGTTAAGTTCTGAGATAGTCAGTAAACCTTCAAAGAACTCTAAAAGACACACTAATAAGGAGACAATAACTACATCTAGACTATCGACATCAGTGACTGCATCAAAATTTCATAGGGATCCTCCAAAAAAGAAGCCAGTGAATAATAAAGTTACTCGACCTGCGAACCCGGTTTCAGACCTTTTAGGATTAGGCTCAATCAATATCAATAGACTGACGCCTGTATTAAACGTAATGGCGGATCTATTACAAAACAATTTGAAGAAACCAAAGAAAAACGATACCATTTCCACAACAACACACAAACCAACAGTGCGCATAGCTGAAAATATTAGACCAAAAGTACCGATTAAACCTTCACAACTCGTTGACAACCAAAACAGGCCAATATACATCCCAGTGGGTGGATTTACAGATATAGAAGTGGCCGAAAGTCAAAACATTGCAACATTTCAGATTAACGAACAAGTGCCTTGGAGTGATGCAAAACATGAGGCGCTCATCGGGAAATTGACGCACGAAAGCCCTCTGCTAAATGGCGGCATTCCAATATCCCCAGGGGAGATTATTACAGCAAATTCTGATGTCATTGTAGGAAAACCAGGACGTGTTGGGCCTAGGATCCCTGCTATACCTTTACATGACGTTGGAAATGATGAAGAATTATCTACAGTAATGAAGCCACCACCCTTAGTCCAGCAAAATGATAATTCGAAGCGACCCTATGAGAAAAAACCGATTCCGATCAGGCATGAAGCTCCCACTCGTCCGATTTTACACGTCCCGAATAAGGATGATTACGTAGGACCACCACCTCTTCCAGAAGTTCAAGTCAATAATGAAAATAAGCAGAAAACGGATGGTTATGTGGTATTAGTGCCTCCACGGCCAAATAATTACGAGAATCCTTACAATATACCTATAATAACCATACCTGATACATTACCGAATGAATCACCCAAAATTCATCAATACTCCCAACCGCCACCTGTGGTTCTTGGTACACCTATTAATGAATTTAATATACAACCTTCCATTATGAACGAACCCATAGTGCTACCGGAAGTCATTGAAAGATCCACAGGCCAACCGCTTCTAGTTAATATACAACCATCGCAAGTAGCGTTCGTGAACATTCCTCACAATAGGACAACAGCTTTAATTTACGGCGGATCTACAGAACCACACAGGAACGGTCAGTATTTTGATGATCCATCTCCTTATTCTGAAGCGGAGTTCTCAATTGGTAGTAATAACTACAACAGCGCCGTCGCTTCAATTTACAATCAGAATCTGTACAATCACGAAGATCATAAACAAGTCGGTGGGGTAATCAAAGTGGACGCTCGGCCCATAATTGTGAATACACCTGGTCTTCATCAACCAAGTACTGGAGATATTGTAAATATAAAGCCTTCGAAGCCGTTGGGTGGAAATGCAGAAGTACAAAATGTGAAGATTAACGCTCCACCGATATCTTCGGATCTGTGCAGAAAGATAATGATTTTGACGGGTACATCATCAAGCACCATGAGTATAATTTTGATGGTAAAAGACCGAATTTGCCGTACACGCCTACAGCATCAAATCCTGGGAAAGACAACAACAGGAGCAGCACGATTCTAATACAAATACGCATGTTAATAATAATAATATTAATTTTATAAATTTTCCAAATAGTTTTACCAGCTTAAATACCACCACAAATAAGATACCAAAGGACAATTTTGTAGGGAATATACACTACAATGACAATTTCCAGAAAATAAAACCAGGAATACATGCAGATGAATCAAAATTACCCAACAGATCCAATATGCATAAAGACCCTACTCACCCCAATGTGAGATTATCCAATTATAGAAAACCAAATCCACGCCCCAGACCTAACTATCCAAATCGGTTACCACCACCAAGTAGATTCAAGCCAGAAGTAGCAGATTATATGACACCGCCGCCAGTTCAAGTTACCGAGTTATTCCAAGATCCAAGTGTACATAACGTGTACAATATTCACACTTTGAAACCGAACAACCATAGACCTCAAACCCCACCAATGCGTACACCAATCTCGTCCGTTTCTTTAAACAAAAGGCCAACAAATAATAACGCAAACAAAATCAACAATTTGTATCACAGCAATAATGTTAACAATTATCAAACGTTCGATAGTTTTGTTGATGCAAGTGTGGATCCAGACGACATGGATGATTATGACCATGATGGTTAAATGAATGAAGCTGGTGAAGTTGTGCAGGAATCAAACACAAGCCCTTAAGACCGGGACAGGTTCCAATTGAGATACAAAGAGTAAAGAATTTGACCACAACTACCCAAAAACCAAGCGTACACAAATTCACAACTCTCGCCAGTAATTTCGTAAGACCACAAATTTATTTTAACAATCACACTATAAATTACACTACAAGTCTTAAAATGGTGGCAGCATCGAGAATGAGATACCTCACCAGCCTATCATACAGAAACCTAGACCGTTTAGTATAGCTGAGGTACGACCAGAAAATCATCAAAATCAATTCGTTCGTACAATCATGATAAACTGGATCTTAATCGGCATAACATTTCTAGTACAATACCCAAAGTACCAACAGTGACTACTGAATCAAATAGAATACAGGTAATTTTGAGTAAGCCAAGTTATACTAATGTTCCATCGCAAAGTCATAAAACTCATCTCAATCCACAACCAAGGCTCCAATTAAAATAATAAAAACACAACACCTCAGCAAAACATGAAAGCATCTGTAATTGAGGAAATATTAATAAAAATAAAATTATTTCTAACAAAACGAACGACCTAAAGTCACATCCTTACCAATTGATGTCCAGTCTACAAGAAAACCAATTACAGCGTCATCTTCATCGATATTTAATAATGATAATGTCGGAACACAAACTGAAAAGCCTTTCCACGAAGTTATCCCCAAGCGAGATCATGCAACGCCTAAACCTGTGTCTAATTTCAACAACAGAGACGTTGTAGATGTTACAAAACTCCAACGAGTTTCTACATCAAAACCAAATACCACGCCACTGGTAAAATTAAATTTGAACATGGGAGAGCTTCCTCCGAAATATTTAGTCAACAAAAGCGTTGCATCAATCTCAGATATGGAAATCATGAAACCTCCACCGCCTGTTATTGTAAATCACTCCCTTAAGGAACCGTCCACTGAAATGCAGCCTCCAAATTTCGGTAAAATAGAGGTATTTAAGGTGCCCAATAAATTGGACATACAACATCCTATCTTCAAACACGATCGTCCAATTAGTACGTCTGTTCCTTATGTCCCTTAACCTTCAGAAGAAATGAAGCCACCGCCCATCACTACTGAAGTTGTTATTGGAATGAGCCCGCCAGCTATAACAACTCATAGACCTTCGTACAGGCCTAAAATTCCTACATCAAAACCTGTATATTCCCTGGAGTTAGATCCACCTAGATCGACTTCGGCATATCCTAGTACTGTGAGGCAACCTACAAGAACGAGAAGACCTTACCCAAGAAGACCTGTAGTTTATAGACCTACAACAGAAATTCCTACCAGAACCACCACGGCAAGGCTGGAAAATCTTGTAACAACTCCGAAAAGGCATCGTGTAGCTCCCAGACCTACAACAACTGGTAAACCAATATGGAACACTGGCAAAGAGCACAAACCAGGTTTAACTCAAAATGTTAATGCCAACACTCTTAGTGTTTCATATGGAACCTATGCTCCTAAAACTACGACAACTCAAAAGTTAGTTGTTGACATTTTTACTAAACCGGCAACGCATGCGCCTCCGAGAAATTCTACTTTTGAAATTAAAAACAACATACTTACTAAATCGGATGATGAAATTAGAAATATTTCAAAAGATACTATCAATGATTCATCGAATAAAATAGAAAGCCATTATGAAAACCAACCAGCCAAGGAGATTACACATCCTATCGAACAACACTTCAATGTAGAAGAAGAATCAAAACTTCCAACTCACCCGTCTAGTAATAAAGAACAAATACAACCAACTTCGACAATATCTAAAGATATTAAGACCGAATCAGAGCTAGATATTATAACTAAAGGTAGTGGTACCGACATGCACGTATTCTTCAATATAGGTAATACCAAAGATGTTGATTTCAAAATAGAATCTTCTATTGTTCCGGTGGAAACAACTTCTCAAGGACCGACACAATTTTTGGAACCCACACCAGTTATCCCAGTAAACCCGAGAACCACTAAACCAATAAATACAACTCCGACGATTATAAAAAATAGATTTGGGCAGGATAATACAGTGAAAGAAGTGCAGGAAGAACATAAACATGAAATCAAAAACACGAGGATTCATACGAATTTCAGAAAGCCGAATAGAACAGTTGTAAACAATATTATTTCGATAAATCCAGTGTCGACTAAGTATATAACGTATACCACAACATCAACATTCACCTTGACAAAAACATCGATTATCACAGCGTCAGGTGAACCAGCATCAACTTACACCACTGTTATCACCAAGACGGAGAAGTACACTTTGGTTGATACAATAACTGAAGTTACTACACTCTGGCAACCTACAAACGTTGTAGAAACAGTGACTACCACGATAAACCATTTCCCACATACTTTGTATGGTTCAGGTGCGAATTATGGAAACATAAGACCGACTATGATTTCTCCATCCGTCGAAACCACTAGGTTACCTGAGGATGATCTGATCATCACCGAAACAGATCCTCCAGTGAGCAACGAAGTAGATCCTGATAACGATTCTATTTTGGTCGTCTTGACAGACAAAAATAGCGGTGGTATTATCCATAAAGACGATAAAGAAACGCAGGTTATAGATGAGGTCATCGAAAACAACGAAGCAGACAAAATACTATTGGGAAGAATTTCCATAGCTTCCTACCAAGTTTCGAATCGCCAATTCAAAATAACAGGGAACGGTGCAATCCGGAATGCCGTGCGTCCAAAAACGAACTCTGCCAGAAACACGAAGGTGTGATGAAATGTATTTGCAGGCCAGGATTCGCTAGAATGTTCCCAGATCATCCCTGCAAACGTAAGTGAGGTATAAATGGAAGATTATTCGAATTAAGGGGTTTTATTTTACAGCTACTTATACGTACACCATGAAGATTGGTTTGGACAGGTACGGCAAAGATAAATTACTTTACACGGACCAATTGGCAAACCAAAACAGTACTGAGTATGGTCGGTTGATGGTCATAACCAAGAAGCTTTGGATAGAATGGTCATGCAATCGGATCTTCGAGATATCTACCATGGAGTTAGCATTAATGGTTTTGAAAACGATAGGGCAGATACCAATACATTGATTAACAACTTCAATCTTCAGGTACTTTCGATGATATACGTGATGGGCCTTCAAGGCTCATTACCTAAATTGATTTCTGCTTTGTGAAGCACTTTTCCAGTCTAATATCCCAAAACTCTTTAAGTCTGTTGTCACTGCATCTAGCCATTTCTTATTCGTCTACCCCTTTCCTTTTTTCCCCTTCTCTTTCTTTCAGTACTCTTCTGGAATGTCTGTATTCTGGCATCCTGCTTACGTATCCTAACCATCTCGTTGCTCTCCAAGTGCCTGCTTTCTGCCTCCTGTTATATATTCTTCCACCCTGCCGATTTTTACGTTCATATCTCCGATTAACGTTTTTATATCGTGGTTCCGTATTTTTTCCCACATAGCTCCTATCTTTTCATAAAATGCATTTTTGTCTCTAAGATCCTTGTCCTCTGTGGTGAGTGTTCGTTTGCTATTGTTAGCTTCCTATACTTTCCTTGTAGCCTAATTTTCATCACCTCAAAATTTATTACCACTTTCTTCAGTCCTCCACTTATAATAACACCAACTCCAAAGTATCTTCCTTCTCCATCTTCACTTCTTTTTGCTTCGTTTCTTGCAGTGCTAGTATGTCTTTTTCACATCTTTCCATTATTCCAATTCTTTAATTGTCCC
Source organism: Protaetia brevitarsis (assembly GCA_004143645.1). Classification (NCBI taxonomy): domain Eukaryota; kingdom Metazoa; phylum Arthropoda; class Insecta; order Coleoptera; family Scarabaeidae; genus Protaetia; species Protaetia brevitarsis. Next base: position 852,979 of record RXPK01000276.1, read on the forward strand.
TTCTCCTCTCTTACATGCCAAGTTGCTACTTGAATCATCTATTTCCTTATTTAGTTTCGCAATTTTCTTGTTTCTTCCACTTTTTTGTTGCGGTCGCTTCATATACAACCTGTTCATTCCATATCTCTACCTTCATCTTTCTTGATATCACCTTTCCTTTGTACTCATTTTCTCCTATCCAACAATTCCGTTTAACTTTTCTTTTCCTTTACCATGCTCTTTTTGTCTGATTTGTGTGAGCTCTAGTTCTTTCTCCATGTTCGATTTTCTGCCAATAACGTCACGTCATTTTCCTGCTACGTTGTCTTTACTAGTTTTTTGCTATTATTCCCATTGCCTCCTTATCCCATCGTAAATTTCTCCATTAATTACTATTTTCTTGTATCTTAACCTTCAACGACACAACGGTGTCCCAAGCTGAGGTTGCTGCAATACACCATTTTGTCAGAGAAATAGAAAGATGTACTGAGCCAGGTAAAAGCGTCGCTATCTTCTCAGACAGTCAGTCCACACTTAAAGCGATTAGTTAAAGCGTAGAGTCTAGCTGATTTGGGACTGTGTAAGCATACTAAATGAGGTAGACACCCACAGAAAATTAACTTTGGAGTGAATCCCTAGTCACTCGCCCGTGAACGGAAATGAGGCGGCGGACGAGCTGGCCAGGCGAGGTTGGTCAAGGTCATTCGTTGGAGCTGGCCTTTCTTTCGGCACTACCAAATCGCAAATTAAAAACGAGACAGAGACAGGCAAAAGAGTTCCTAAAGGAACAGAGGCCCGAATTTACTAGGGATCTACTGAATAAAGACGGGAAGACTGTCAAAATGATAGTAGTTCTGCTAGTAGACTAAATAGGCATATGTACAACATAAGCCTGGCAGATGACGCAACCTGCTGATTTTGCCAAGAGGAGGAAGAAAACACCAGTTCATGTGCTACGCCAATGTGAAGGCCTGGCGAGGACAAGGTTTCTAGTAATGGGGAAGGAGAACCCCACAGCTAGTAGCTACATAAAGAAGCCGCTCTGAAAGCTGATAGGCCTGATTAAGAGGGCAAAATTAGAGAACGTCCTCTTGGAAAAAAGGGGATCACAATAGATCTGAAAAGGTCGCGGTGAAACAGGTCCATAGGCCACCCCAATCCTAATCTAATCTAATCTGTATCTTACTTTTACCTTGCTTCATTTACTTCGTTCTTCCCTCGCGATGCTTCTTAATTCTTTTTGAACGAATCTTCCCTCTACTGTCAAATAGTTGTGAATGTATTTCTTTGTCGCTTTCAATTTACTTATTGTCTTCATTATTTCCTGTTTTGCTTCGAATGTTTCCAATTCCGCTTTTATTATTTGGAAACCCTTGATATTGCTTTATTAATGATAGCTTTTCTTACTTTCGTGTTGTGTACACCCACCCCTCTTATTATAATATTGTTCCTTCTTTTATATTTATCATTTTTTTCTCGATTCTTTTCTTTAATTGATTTCTTGATCTCCCATTCTTCTTTCTTCCTACTCCATTCAAGTTTGCTCTGCTTTACTTCTTCCTTTAACTCTTTTATTTCATTCTTTAATTCCGCACTACTTCTAGTCAAGTCTTCATTTATCTGTTTCATGATGCCCTTCAATTCTTCATCATTTGTGCTTCTTCCTTTCCTTCTTTATCTCCTGGGTTTTGTTTTTTTTTTTGTACTCTTACTAAATAAGTCATCTCTACTCTCCTCTGTTTCGACGTTCGTTCGTCTCGATCGAGCCCAGGGTACTGTAGCCCTACTCCATTCAGATCCAGGCCACCGCTGACCGCGTCTAGCCGTGTCTTGTCCGCTTGCCTACCGATTCGCTATCCTCAAGTTGCACGTCACATACTTTTGCAGCGATGGCAATACTTTTACCGTTATTGGGAATTAAAATTCTTATTACTTACTTATTTTCTCTTTCTTCTTTCCTTCAATCTATCACCCTAATCTCACACTCGCTGTTTTGCTGAACTGTTTTATTGAATCACTCGTAAATTCCCAAATATTGGGTTTAATTTACGGAACAACATGACACATATCAGCATTTCGCTACACACAAAGCAGAACTTTACATGATGCTTTCAAAATTAATCGAATTTATCAAAATCCAAACATTGTAAAAAAGAAGCATTCGCCATATAAAATGTCCACAATCATCACTTCTTCTTCCACATTTCAGCTCTCTGATAACACTGAAGAGACAAGACTCCTTGACATTTTCAAGAGGTACCTAAGGAGTAACAACTATAGTTTGGGTGGAACGGAACTGTATGCCTCACGCGAATCCATGGATAAACTAGAAGCCGAAGATTTCAACGAATGTTCAGATATCCTCTATCACGATTGTTCGGAACATGCCCACTGCTTCAACCTCCGAGGAACATACACTTGCAGCTGCAAAGAAGGTTTCGCGGATTTGTCCGAAAACGTTTTATACCCGGGAAGGATATGCTCAGCAGAATTAATTGGCTGCGAACATTGTAATTACCACGGAACTTGTTACACTCGGGGTGAGGATCAAGTAATCTGCGAATGCTTCCAGTGGTACGCCGGTCAAAGTTGCCACATTAATCTGAAAGGTAAGATTATAAATCTTCTTGTGATTTCGGTTAATTTGATTGATTAATGTTATTTTTTTTTTTTTTTAGTTTTGCTAATCGCGTTAGTAACGCTGGGGACTATTCTGTTCACTTTATTGCTCGTCTGCATTATACTGACGTGCTGTCGGCGAAAACCACAACATCCTGGTATGGCAAATGGGCTGAGCTTCTTACCGCAAAGAGTAAGTAGTCATGCGGGCAGAAGAAGTGCGTTAGATAGGAGAGCTATGATACAAGATACCAGCTCGGAAAGTGGCCAATCAGAAACTAATACACTGCCTTACATCCAAAAAGTAAGTATATTACATACAAACAGTGGTTAGATTTTTGAATAAATTTATCTTTTCGTGTTCAAGTTGCTATAGACACTTTCCTTCACCAAAGTGGATGAGAAGTTTAACTATTTTTACTAATCTGTTGTTTGCTATTCTACTCATGTGGCCATCCATTCAAAATCTAATTATCTACATTATGTCACACGTTCTTCTTATTTCATCACCGCATGCTTCATCTCTCAACGATTTTCCATTAATTCTTCCTATTATCTTCATCTTTATTATTCTGAGAAAAAGGTTTCTTTGGCGTCACGGCTTCCCCATGGGTTTTCGTGAATGTGAAATTGTAGTTGTTAAAAAAGAAACCAGTTCAACAATATTACGAAGTAACAGTCACCCCTGCACTTGGGGTTTGATTCGGAGGGATCATGGAGCGATGTAAGCTGCCGTGTTAATGATTACAGTTCCTTTGAGAAGACAAACAAAATAAATTCCTGTTTACGCGTATGCCATATATACAATTTATATTGAATATACATTGTTCTGTAGTGAGATAAGAGGGCTGCCATCTTTACGCAAATTTCTTTACTCATAGACTGTTTGCTCCTATATGGATAGAAAACTTTGTTATAATAATGTTTAGATCAGAGCAGAACTTTCAACGATGACTCTGCTTTTGCTAGTATGATGATATTGGTGATTCCTATGATAAACCATGATCTCCAAGATGATGGAATTTTTTTCGATCAATCTTCCTAATATTCTCAAAATATGTTTGTAGTATGTATGTACGTCGTAAGTGACACAGTTTTTAATTTTTTTTTCTAATATCATCAAATCAATAAAATATAAGGTTTTTATTTTATTGATTTATAAGACCTACCAGTATTTTAGGAAATAATTCCATAAACGTTAACTACTGATAGTGAAGTTTTGATGATTACATCTGATTAAGAATTTTCGTTATTTCCCTTAATTAATTATTAATTTCCCAAAGAAACCGAAGAAACTGAAGGGAGCATTGAAGAAACCCAAACCAAAATCGCTAACATCAGACACGGAAAATGAAAACAACACATTATCAATACAAGATCAAAAAGACAGATCTTTAACAGTAATGATACCCAGAGCTAAGTACCATCCAGCTCCACCAACTTCTCCCCACGCCAATTTGACCACATTCGAAAAGCGAAAGACCTCAGTCGCCAGCAGCAACGAAGCTAAACTCTTGAGTTACCTAGACGCAGGACCGTCCCCAGATAAGTCGATACCTAGGAAATACAGCAACGCCCATAGCGAGTCTTATATCGAAGAGAAACCTTTATCGAGAAAAACTTCAGGTAAGTACCATCTGAAACTTATCCAAAACAATCGATAAAACCGCGTGATATGCTTTGTAGGAGCTTTAATTTCGGCGGGATTCGAAGTTTCCGCAACTGTTATGGGTAATAATATGGGTACATTGGGGACGATAGCAACTACTTGTGGCACCGAAGCGGACAGGAGCGAAAACGCTACTCTCATACAGAAAATTAGCGCGGATTTATTGTCGAACACATCGGGCACCCGCTCGCAATTCAATACTTTGAGGAATGGACTGATGTCAGTTTCATCTGAAAATTTTACTTGGCATGTGATTAAAGTTTGGTTATATTGTTTTGTTACAGGGACGAGGATATAGTAGATCCAATGGCGAATTGGATGGATACACGAATAACGTAAGAAAAATTGAAAATAAATATATATAAATATGTATCAGTTCCCGTTTCCTCTGTGATAATTTACAAAGTACTGATCTGCTCGGGTTGAAATGAACAGTTTTCTAAATAACTTGGTATACGTATTATCTTTCAAAACGTTTATTTAGAAGGGTAAACAGTTGAGTTATGTTGCGTGATCTACCTTTAGGATATAGTGATCTCTATATTCAAAAACCAATAAACAATTCTTGTTATGTTTTATTCTAAGGAGGTAACAGAAAGATTTCGCAGGAAGGTTTTTCAAAATTCAGGCCTAATCATGTTTTATGACGATACTAATATTGCGAACAAATTTATGGCAGGTTTTTAAAATCATTCCCTTATAGTCCAACGGCTGGCGTCAAAAAAGTGCAACAGTTTTCGGAAGGTTCATATTTTCAAATCTTCAGCTCTGGGACGCTTGGAAAGGTGTAAAATTAATTAGCATCTCTAAATTGTTTTTTGAAAGCTCAAAATTTCATTTCTATATGATTAGTAAATGAAATATAGGACACGAATCCAACAGACGGACAGCAAAATAAAGGGACGGGAGACGTCAGCACTACAGTATACATGTCGAAAAAATTCACAAAGCAAACAATCAGACTCGTTTTTAATAGGACCCCGTCAGTCAGCAGTCAATAGAAGTGAGGATAACAAGTGCGTCCGAATTGCGGCAATTATAAACTAATGAGTGCTTATTTAGTAGAAATCATTTATTTTACAATTAATTAAATGTAAATTAAATTTTTGCTGGCTATAATCTATTGAAATCATCGACAAACTTCCAGAAAGCTTTCAGATATTTGAGTAAAATAAGTGAAAATTTCAATCAAAATTTAACAAAATAAATAAACATATAATTCAGTAAATATCAAGTGTAATTAATAATTATTAAGACAAATTACGTAAAAATGTTTAAGTGCGTAATTATTTTTTGAAAAAAAGAACATTAAAATCGCAAAGTAAAGATACAAAAATAAAAAATTTAGTGTGATGGATAAACCTGGTGACTTTCTACCAATCTAGCTAAATCTGATTCAATGCAGCCTGAAATCTCCGCGTTCGTTGATTTTCAAACGGTTTCTTTGTTTTGTCAAAATGTTTATAACCACACTGAAGCCTTTTTCCACTAGGTATGATGATGGAAAAGCGATAAGGTATTTTTCAGCAATGTTTCACAATGCAGGATACTGTGTTTCAATGTTGCGCTGCAACCAGAACTTCTGATAGCCTTGGTTAAACTTCTGCTTAAGCTCCTCGTCTGTGCTGATGCTGATCAACTCTTCTTGAGTAAAGATTGGTGCAATCTAGGATTCAGATTTTTTGCTATTAAATGCTGTCTGTGAATCATGCAGTGAATGACCAGTACCTCAGGCAGTTGCTGCTTTAAGTTAGCTATAAAACCACGATGTCGACCAACCATAGATGGTGCACCATCAGTCGCAACAGAAACAATGCTTTTCCATGGAATAACTTTGTCGGTAAAAAAACGTTCCACGGCCTGAAAAATGGATTCTCCACTGGTATCAGTCTCTAAATATGTAGCAAAAAGCAGTTCTTGGCGCATATTTTCATATTTAATATATCGAACATATCCTAACAACAGAGCTTCATTGCCAACTTATACAGTATCTTGAAAGTTTCAAATAAGAACTTGTGTTAATTAATAGGGGTCGATTTTTAGACCTCGTCGCCCCCAAGCTCAGTTTTCGTTTATCTCGATCCCTGGGAAACCAGGGACCACTTTAGAAATCGTTGATATATACCAACTACTAAACCTGTGATTCTTTTTGACCCATCTGCACACCAGTTTTGGTTCTGAATCCTCGGTTTCTGTTTGATTTACCACTCATCCCAGTCCAAGATAACCTTGAAGGGTTTGTCAAGATAGTTTGGGAGTCATCATGTCACTTCTCATTTCAAAGATAGGGTTTCCCATTTCGGTTGTTATTCTGGCATGCTCATGAGTAGGTATTCTACGCTCTCCAATTTCCATCAATTTTAAGTCTGTATGCCCCTATTCTTGCTTCCCTTTTAATATAAATATCCAAAGGGGGTAGATTTAGCGTGGTTTCTATAGCAGCTGAGCTTTTTGCAGCTACAATAATGTACACGTAGGCTAACCTCTGTGTCTCTGCTACTACTAAAATGATTAGACCGTAGCAATGCAAGCCAGACTAACTGTGCAGACTTACCCTTTTACTTTTCAGTTACACTTATTCCACACACTAAACGACGGTAACGATATAAGAAAAGGTTAAAAAAAATAATGAGTTATATAATTAAAGAGAGAAAAAAGAAATTAACACTTAGGAAACATAATCAAAAAAAAAATATGTTAATTACTAAATAAGGATCACTCCCGGATTCCGAGCTGTTCTCACGAACGTATATACCGAACTTCACTTTCCGAAAGGTTTTTAGGGCACCTTTATCGTATATTACAAGATAGAAAACAAGTATTGATGTTATTTCCATTACAACAATACTTTATTTTCTTGTGACACAATATACCGAAAACATCAATACTAGTTTCCATCTGATGACCATTGATGTTTATCAGCACTTTTGATTTTGAATAGAATTACATAAATAAGAAAATAATTTAGAATTTACTGGATCATTACCTAAAAATAATTTAGACTATAAGTACCAGGTTCATTACAATCTTCTGACCAAGCACACGAGGATTACATCATAAACTATGTTTACCATCAACTTGACTCAGTTAGTTGAAATGAAATTTTCTATGAGTTACCCGTCAAATTCCCTTAAGTGATTGGCACTCAAAACTACACTCACCTCGAATTCATATTTCAGGACGGTCTCTGAAGCTAGATCGTATGACGAAACGACTATTCAACCACCAACGAAATCTTTTAGAAACGACTACGATTCAAAGCCTTCTTCACAGCACCCAAATGATGTAAGTATGAATGAATAAACAATAAGTACCTTTTCAATCAATCTTCAAGCGATTACAATATTGGAACATTATTTTTATTTGTATCTAGGAGGCAAATACTATGGCTGAACGGGATTTGGGTTCAACGTTTTTACTTCCTCATACACATTTGTACAAACCAGATAGGGTAAGCATAAAATACAGAAGAAAAACTGTCTACTTAAATAATATCATCGTAACACTGAATGCATATTAATAATGATATTATTGTAATATGCTGCTATAATTTCCAAAATAACTCTTCCGCCACAGTATAATGGGTTATACGCAAAGTAAACTTTCATATGAAATATTAGAAATATAACTTTTTTGTTATTTCTTGGTCCTCTATCACAAGTTGCTATGCGTTGTAGTTTTTTCTATGTAATCTTGTATACAAAATTAGAGGTTTGTTCGTTGATGGTGCTACACTCTCTACACTGGCTCCTAGTTAAAATACGATAGAAGATCCACTGTTTACGTATCTGAGAAAGATAAAATACCTATGTACCAATATCCCCAAACATACAAACCGTAGCTGTTTAATCTTGTAACCTTTTCCACACTGAAATTAAATCTAAAGTCTTTTTTCTTTAAATATTTCTAAATATTGTCAAATTATTAAATTTCTCCAAAAAAATGTATCAGTAATGTTCTTCTTATGCCTTTGATTTACGGATAAAAAATTCAAAATTTTAACAATTTTATTTCCGTTAATAATAATAATAATAATAAATTAAAAAAGCGATTCATTTTAAAACAACAATAGATAAAAGGTTAACAGATTAAAATGGTTCATTTCTTAAAAATACTTATTCTTTCTTTATTTACAGGGTAGTGATATATCCGGCTTCGAGTCACTTTAGCGTATATTAGAGAATACAAAACGCAAACTAAAGTGATACATTCACTAAAGAAAAATGTGCCTTAATATTGTGTGCCTGTGTTAATAATAAAAAGGACTGTTAACATTTAAATCAAGAAGACACCGAACTAAGACGATAAAACATCGGTTCTATATTCAACCTACGTCGCGTAAAAATTCTTCTAAATAACACATCCGGCCATACCCACAATTATATACCTACATTAAGTGTATATAATTTTTATATTGTACATAATATTATTTAAAAATGTAAAGTTAAAATTAAGTATGTACCAATAAAATCAAATCAAATGTATACATATTTAACTGCATATCGGTAAAAGGACATTTTTGTTATATATAAAAATACACCTAATACGATAATAAGTGTGAGTGATGATCCATTTTGTAAATATTTTGTATGCTAGGTTTATATTATTTATATTTTTGTATGTTAAAATATTCTGGTCTTACTTTTTAAATCGTTCTGATATTTTATTTGTTGCGTTATTTTAATTAATGACAAGTGGGCAGGAAAGTGCCAAAAAGACTTTTCAACTTTTCTATGTACCTATTTTTGGTTTAACGATCAGTTCAATTAACTTTAATGCGAAATACGGAACTGAAAATCCTCCCTCTTTTGAAATGTATTCTCTCCTTCTGTATCTTATAGCATTTTTTTCGCAAAGAAATAAATATTACTTATTACGATATTGTTTTATTTATTACGATATAAGACAAAGCAACACGTGAAGGCTTGGAGACCACATCGAAAGATAAGTAAGTATTAAAAGGCATTTCCAAAATTTACGAAACTTTGACTTTAGAAATTTCTCTATAGGCGATTGGACTCGAAAGACATTGTAAAGATAAATTTGAAGCTAACTTGTATTTATTTTTTTGTTCAAACCTCAAATCCAACAATTGGCTAGATTTTTGTTGTCATTTACAACTGCGATTATTTGAAAATATATATAAATAAAATAAATTACGATTTCATTTATATTGTCTTCATGTCTGTACACGCAATATGCAAAAACTATTGGAAAAATCCAGGCGCGGCCTTTTTTAATCTGTTTATAATAGTCTAATGATCATTTTAGGCTATGTTTAGTAGTAGTAAAACAACAAGTCACTCAAATATCAAGAAAAAACAAAAAAAAATGTCACTTTCTCGCTACTACCAGCTGTAGAGCAGTGCTGGTGAGTCAACATAATTTCGGAAATATACATGTGAGATAGGTCAAGATAGAATACTTTCTGTTTATCTGTTTAAGATGAGTGAATAATCAGTAGTTGACACTACAAGCCCAGATCTTAAAGGTTATTCACTTAAATGTTTACTGTTTAGCATATACTTATCAACGTTTCTGGGTAACGTAAAATGCCATCTTTATGCTTAACGGTACACACACACACACTGTAATATACATAAATTTTATTATGTTTTATTAATCATAAATATTAAACTTACACTTATCAAAAGACCCAGTTGTTGACATGGTTAAAAAGATACATCGCCATTTGATGACAATTTTGGCTTTAGTTTTTGACAGGTCAAAAAGTCAAATACAATATTTTAAGTTATTAAGTTACCAACAACTTATCCAGAGTTTTATTTTCTTTTAGTGTTTGGGTTTCTTCTATTTTTTTATTATTATTATAGACCGTATTAAAATAGTTTCAAAGCTTGTGGAACAAAGGTATTCTTCATGAATTACCGTTTTAATCTTCGCTCTTTCTTTATTTAAATTCTGAAAGACCCTTTCACCTAATTCCGGTTGAGCTTTCAAGAAAAAAAATAATACCATTTTTTGCTTGGTTTGTTGGTAAAAAAATAATTTGGCTTATTTACTCTCTGCATTAACCTTTTATACGTAGAATCTAAATCTAATTTTAAATGAATTTTCTCATTTTTCTTTTCATTCATTCAGACATTCATAAAAAAGGTAGAGTACAAATATTTTTAAATACTATAAAAAATATTAAAATTGCAAAAAAAACATCAGCAGTGTTCTTCTGACTGTAAATTACCGAAAAAATATTAAATGTAATTAAATATACTTTAATTAATAACAAATAGTGTGCATTTCAATAAAATTTGCTTCCCTTGGCGAATAATAGATAAAAAATTGTATTGAATTGATGAACTCTGAACTTAATGTATTCTCAGAAGACGTCGTATATAATACCATTAGAAAACATAAAAACAAAATAAGAATTAGAAATGTGAGTACATTAGAAATTAGTGATAAGAAGAATAAGAAATATGTTAAATTACCATTTTATCCAAGTTACACGAAAAGTCTAAAAAAAAATTCTCTAAATTCAACCTTGACATAGAAACTACCTTCAAATAATAGTATTAAAAATATTTTAAGTAACCTTAAAGATCAAGTAGATAACTTGAACAAATCAGAGGTATTTATAGAACATCTTGTTAAGATTGTGATCATGTATATATTGGGAAAATTAAAAGATCAATTAAAACGCGTCACAAGGAGCATTCTCATCTTAAATTTAGAAGATTTGACAAATCTAATGTAGCCCTACATATGCTTGAAGAAAACCATAAATAACAAATTAATGTAAGAATTATTCGGTTAAACGCTCGAACTTGCATCTCCTCTTAGCTTAATTGGTGAAGCGCTCGCCCGGAAAAGGGAGCAGAGCATTTAATAGCAGAAATACATTAATTTGTTATTTTCTCACTCTAAAAAGCTTGCAATGCTTGCAGATACCAGAAAGTTGACAATGTATAGTTAGTTAAGAACGTAAACAACTATGTACAATTAAATTGTTATGAAGGTATGGAAATATATAAAAACAAACATATTTTAATGAGTTCAGATTTAGGACCCTTAAATTCTTGTCTTTATAGTTTATTAAGTAGAAGTAGTAGATTAGATGGAGTTACGATTGGTGACTAGTTAAGCATGACTGCAATCAGCCATGACTGTGATCATTGTACCGTGACCTTTTTTAGGTATAAATAAGTGTAGTTTTAGTGTAGTTATTCAGGTCAGTGTTTCTGCTAATGATGATAGCTTTGCTGTCGAAAGGTGCGTCCAGTTTAGTGCAGTTTGTGGTGAGGAGTCTAGAAGAAGTTTGCATGATTAACTGTAATCTATTCGGAAACATCTAACTGGAACCGCTTTCAAAATTTATTCAAATAATCACTACTTAAAGAAATATGGATTGTATTCGGTTAACTAATTTGTTAAAGAAAAAAATGTGCGCTCCAATTGGTGGTACGCATATCAACCATTGGCTACGAATATGCTTTAAAAGAATTCTTATTGTTGACCGATAAAATTCTAATTTAATAGAATTTATTATTATTGGTCCCACAGAAATTAAAAGCTGATGAAATTGCAAATATCGGCTAATAAGATATAAAATCTATAAATATTTTGAAAAACAATATATTGCGTTTATTTTTGTGAGTGTGCAACATTAGAATGTATGCACAATTCCTCAAAATGATTGTTTACTTTTGGTCATTTGGCCTTTGAATTTTTTTTCACAACATACAGTATGATTTCTACACGTTAAAAATTCATTTATACAATTTCAGTAGCACTATAGGAATTTTAGTAAAAGCATAGATGTTCTTTGCTTTATTTAACATGAATTACCACTTTTAAAAATATGTAGATACTACACCGATAGCAAAATCAGTAAAATGAATATTTTACAAAAAGATATGTAAATTCCGTGCGAGTCAAAAATTTTAACGACAATATTATTAACTTATTTGCTCCACAATCGTAAATACTGCTTTTTTTTTAATTTTCCTTCTTTTGTTTCAAACTATAGATACTATTTATGTATAACAGCTTTTTTCCCAACTACTTCCACAATATATAAATAATATTCTAGTTTATTTTTCAAATATGAACTACATATACACACAAAATCACAATATAAAATTTTCAATTTTTGATTGAGGTCGCAAAATATTTTACTGGTTATGTAACTTCCAACTTAACATATGAAGGGTGCACGGGAATAACGATCAAAGTCCGTATTCATACATTAAGAGATAAATGAATTTTAAAGTTTGACACTTAAAGGTTTAAAACGAAACTACATTATAGCAACTTTGATTTCTACGGACTATGACCGTTTTTGAAATAGTTTGAACGCGCATTATTATAATACTCAGAATTTCCTACAAAATGGCACCCTTATCTCATTTTCACAAAAAATGGACTTTGATCGTTATTCCCGTGTACCCTTCATATGTATGTATACCTATATATACGTTATATTTAATTAATAATTTCATTTGTTTTGAAGGAGTAGTCTACAATTGTTGTTAACATTGTTTACGCTCATACAACGTAAATTTATCTGTAATTTCTAGAATATATTTCCAACAACAAATTATACTCAACGTGCAATTTTAATGGCATTTGCCTTCATCATGTTTAAAAAAAAACTGTAGGTACATGCCATATTTGTATGTGCATTTTTAGAATTGCGTGGCAACACCAATAAATTCAATAGCAATACTTTTCACTTAGACCCATGCTATTTAAAAAGGTTTAGTTATTCATTTCGCGCACACAAACTCAACGCAAAAATGCATTTTATGATTTGGTGTTTGATTTTCACCAGTTATAGCACTAACTTTAGCAAAGCGGATATGGCATTAGGTAGTTGTGAAAATACGAATGGAATGTCTCCGTTTAATGTGACCGGTGTAAGTAAATTTAAAAACTTTTGGACTAACTAAAATAAGAAGAAATATACCAAAAACCACATAAATGTTTGAGCTTTGTAGATTCTTGGTAGATGGTACGTCTATGAAGTGAACGAGATCATCTCTGCAATCCTTGGAGACTGTTCTATTTTTACTTTTTCGAGAAAATCTGCGAACAGCAGTCAAATAAGATTGGATGTATCAAATAAATTATTGTAAGTATACAGGAGTATTTACAACTAATTCTGTTGTTACACGAACTGTATTGTACGTGAATTTGAAACATTTTAACATTACTATTACTATAATTATTTGTAAGTTGAAATCCATTAATGTGGTATGTAATAATGTATAAAAGAAAAAAAAACCTCGCTACATTCCCCAAAAATTTTTAAATATATTTAAGTCAGCAAGTTTCGGCTCACAAATGCCATCTTCAGGTCTTAAAACATCATGGTACGAAATTTAAAAATTAAAAAGTCAAAAATGGATATTCAAAGAAACACACGGTATATAGAACAAAAGAGACAAACAAAAACAAAACAACAGATTAAAATATTAAAATTAACCATGAGACAGTTTTACACGAATATGGAATCAAGTCTTGATTCATACATACCCGCACAGCACACTTCATCCGACAGATATTCAGTGGATGTCCCAATCACCAAAACAATATATATATATATATATATATATATATATATATATCCAAGGAATATTCGTTTTGGAGTTATTACGATTGTTTATAAAATTAATAGAAATATTAAAACAAATATGAACATTATGAAATATTTCGCGAAATAAGAAACAGAAACACGAAAGCTCCACAATGTGTCTTCGATGGAAACGTAGCTTTGCGTAGCATAATATGGCTACTACTTGATGCAGTCAAATAATAAATCACACTAATTATTACAGTCATTCATTTTAGAGATGGTTTTTTCACCACAACCAGTACCTTGAAAGAAATTGGACAAACAGCACAATTTACACAAACGGGATTCCTCCAAAGTAAAATTTTTTTACCTGGTGTACACGAAAAATTATAATTATTACATATATTTCTTTTGCAGTTGAAACGCCCTTCTACGTCATAAGGACGGATTATTCAAATTATCTCATAGTTTACATTTGCACCGATATGTTTAGTATTGCTCATGATAGTAAGTTTTATAATATTTCCTATTTTGTACATCATATTCTCTTAAACCCGATTTCTGAAACGTCATTCGATATTCAATAGATACCCTACCTAAAGGATAACGCTAACATAAATCTGCAGTATATTTCTTACGTACGAGAAATTTCCTCTAGGTCGTATCTATTGAATACCGAACAGATATCCTTTTACACAAAATAGAGTTTCTATATGAAGAATTGGTTGAGAACTATTTTTATTTAGCTTATTTAAACAGAACTTATTTTAATAAATTATCCGATTTAATATTTCTTTGAGCTCTAACAGATATGTATATTATACACAAACTTACTTTGACCTCCTAGGAAATGTAATGATATTGACAAGGCAAAAGCATCCAAGCGACTCCACCATAAATAGTGCTGAAAATATAATAACTCAAAGAGGTCTAGGAAACCCAAATAGCTTTTTTAAAATAAATCAAAATGGTAAATTCTTAAAATAAAGTATTCACGAATTAAATATTCATTTTGAATTGTATTTATAGGCTGTTAACAATCTGAGAAACAAAATATTCCAACGAAGAAAGTTGCAAGAATTACAACGAATGCAATAGCGAATACAGTTCGATGCTTATAGAAATATTAGTCTTATTTTCACATAATAGCATGCTTTGTACACTATGAAATAAATTTTAACTATTATATGGTTGTTTACTTTCTCCTTCATTTCAATTTTTCTTTTAATAATATTGGTTGCACTGCACGGTACATTAAATTTTATGTTGATAGAACTGCCTGTCAACCAGCAGTTGACTGGGGCATACTGGGGACTGTTCGAAAATGGATTTCATATGTAGTCTACCAAATTTCTTAAAGGTAAATTAATATAACAGATAAATATACCATATACCTTAATTAATGGAATTACCCAATTTCCAGAATCCAAATAACCTACCGTTGAACGAATTACAACTAGAGGTAAAGACAATAAAACGAAAAAAGAAGTTACCTACTGATAAGGTTATATTTTTTGTTTACCATTTTTAGTGTACATTTCAATAAAATTTGCTTCCCTTACAGGGCATTGATGATCTTAAAGATAAAATAGATAAGAACTATGATGTGAGGATAGAGAAAATTCCTGCTTTGGTATAAATGAATTGGTTAATGTTATATCAACATATTTAACTTGCTATTTCAGGATCCATATTGGATTCAAAAGGAACATTCATATAATAAATACCAGCCGTACTATTCTGAAGTATCCAAAAAAGAAAATGAATTATTTATATTGAAAAATACATTGTTTTTAGATAATTTAAAATTCCTACTACAATGCACATACCACCAATTTTGGAACTACGTTCTATTTGAACCTCGCATAAAAATAATATTGAGGAGTTTTCTTTATAATCCGGTACAGTTGTATGAATTAAAATACTTAGAAGGGGAATATTTAACTTTATACAATGAAATCTTTTTAAAAATATCAAATGTGTATTTAAGAATGATCACAGCTCGAGAATCTAATGTAAGTTTACTTTTAACCTTTAAAACTAGATTAATCAAATATAATTTTATAGGTAGAATTTATGTCTGAAGATACAATGTTGAAGTTAATAGAAACTAATAATTTAATTAGTTATTCTGATATCATAAATTTCTTTATGTTGTACAACAAAACAAACCAAAAATTTATTTCCAAAGTTCAACACTTATTCTTCAATGAAAAGCAAAAATCTGTATACACAAAAGAAATGGTTCGAGTTATTAATCATGTATTATTGGTAAGTATTATTATAATATATAATAGAATGGATTTATCACTTATATGTATTTTCTCAGGTTTTTGAAATGGTTGGTGGCCAAGTATGTGGATTTGAAAAAAATGCAGTTGTTATGCCTGTCGGTATAAGACCAAAGCCAACAGTTTTTGATCCATTTTGGGTAGAAGAAGTGACACACTATCTTTTAGATACTGCAGCCACATTAAATGCATTATTATCAAATTGCCCACCTACAATTCAAACAGCGATTAGTTTAGGACTTCCATATCGGTAGTAGTGTAACAAAATTTGTTTTTAACAGATGAAAAACAAACTGTTTTCAGTTTAACTTATTTTTACAACCGAGTCTATCCAACTTTGTATGAAATGGTAGATGATAGAGCCAGTTTAACTGATGACCAACCTGATATGAAAACCAAAATTCTGGACAATATGGCAACAGGTCGCAGTGAATTTGTAAATGCTTTCCATGCTGTCATGACCAATTTGACAAATGATATAATACAAACATTGTATGTAGCTTTGGATTTGTTACAATGCAAACATTAAATTTTAATCTACCTTTATTCAGTTACCTTTTTTACCTTTTTCAGGGGTGATAATGAAAAGCAAGATGCTGCTTTGGAAACATATTTGTCTTTAATATCGGCAGGCTTAGAGGATGAATTGTTTATATCAGATTATCATAATGCTCATCACATTGATGTGCAGTTTCAAACATTGGCCGATTTTCATCCCCAAATGTATCCTATTTTTGTACACTTGAAATATTTCCAACGCATTTGTCTTTAATGCAAACCATATTTTATGATTTTATATTTGCCTTAATTGTAATATAGGGATCACATGCGGATAAATTACATTCTTGAATGCTTAAGTACCTTACCCACGATGGAACAGCTGAAAGAAATAAAATTCAAGACAAAACCAGAACTAAGCTTTGCTCAGCCTGCAGGTCCAAATGTGGTCCAGGAAAACGGTCTCAACTCTAGTGATTGGGGTCGCCAGCGCGTATACACTGAGGCTGAATTACTAGATCTGACTAAATCAGTTATGGACACATTACCACATTTAGGTGATGGTAAGTTCTGAACTGTTTTTTTTTTTGTTTGGTATTTTCTATTCCATGGAAACCAAACTAATAATATACTACTTGCTTGTCACTAAGTGCTGGGTTGCATTCTCAAGTTTTAATTTCAGTATTAAGATGTCAGGTGTTTTTTTTTTTATTTATTTAAGACAATTTTAGATTCATTGCACAACTTTCCTCTGCTCTGTAGTGCTTTTCTCTACGTCTCTCTGGCTGTTTATCGTGGCCTTTTGGTTTGCATTCAAGCTTTCCAAATTTTCTTTACTGGTCTGTTATTGTCCGTCCTTTATAAATGTCCCACCGTGTGTCTGCTCAACATAGGTTCTATTTCCAAATCCTTATAATCCGTCTGTATTTCAATTGTCCCTAATTCTGTCTAACTTCGTAAAAAAAATCTGTTACTTATGTTTTTCTTATTCGTTGTCTTGTTAACGCGTCCCATTTTTGTTTGTGGCACAGTTTGTTTCGTACTTGAAAATATTTTATTCTATCGTAGTAAATTTTAGTTGCTCTACCGTTTGGAATTGTTTTACACATTCTACTGTCTAGTTCGGTATTCGTCTTCATGTACTTTCTTTTCTCTCCTCTTTCACTGTTGTATTGTATTTCTTTATTTGTTAATCCATCAGTATAATAAATAATAAAGGACTCATTACTCCCAAGTTCCCGTAAACCTTCTTGTGTTATAAACTATAAAGCGTTCAGATTTCTGTTATTACTGATTACAAAATGGACTGTGTTAGCATATTAACTGTTTATCACTTTAATAGGTTCTCCTTAATCCAGATTATTCTAGGATATCCTACGCCTTCTTTCATGACACCCTATCAAAAGCTTTTTACAAATCTATAAAAAGCAAAGTATGCTCTTTCTTGTTGGAAATACGTTTTGTCTATAATATATTTGATTGTAAATATATAGTTCTCAGCACTTCTGACTTTTCTAAAACCACTTTGAGATTCCGAAAGAGTTACATCTATTTTCCACTGAATATTTTTCCACATGAAACTGTGATGAAATGCGTTACTGAAATTTAATTATTAGTGAAATTATCTGGTGATTCAAAAGCCTAGTAGTTATGTAGGAAACAAAAACCTCCTTTTTTGTTGTGGGAGCCGTTCAACATGGTATCCCCAGAAACACTACAGCCTCTTGGCTTTTTGTATTTGGTCTTCCATTTCTTTTACCCATCAAATTATATCGGCCATTCCAGTATCCTAGTACCCTGCACTAATCTGTACAGGTCTCTAACTGGTTGATTAAAATAATCCTTCATACATTTTTGGGTTGCCAAATATTGCCTGTTTTTTTGTATCCAGAGCCTGACATTCACACAGAATGTCATAAGCGCACTCTGCCATCCCATCACATAGTCTGCAGTTGGTATCTCCAGTGTTGATCGCAATTTTTTGTAGATATTCTTTCAGTGCGCAGTGCCCTGTAAGGAGACCTGTTACGGTATAAAGATGATTCCTACTAAGCTGCAGTAGTCCTTCAGTCTTCTTCTTTGATGGTTCCTTACTATGGTCTTTCATGAATTTGCTTGGTTAATTTATCACAGTGTTCTTTGTGTTTTCCTTTTACCCAACTTCTTACCTACTATGTTTTTGGACACCCTTCGAACAGGTTCTAGGCCTATATATGAAGCCTATGATCCCTTCCTTGCTAACTCAGCGGCTTTTTCGTGTCCTTCTATTACCGAATATCCGGGCACCCACAGCAAAATAATTTTATTGTCTGTCAGGGTATTCAGTTCTCGAATACATTCTCAAACCAATGTTGATTGTATTTTAAGGTTCACTAAAAGCCCTCAGTCTCACCTGGCTGTCTGTTGCAATGCAGATCCGCTTGTTTTTATAGGCCCTCTGATTGGTTTCAGATACACAATGCAATATTACATATGCCTCTGCCTGAAAGACTGTGGCATGTTTTGCTAGAGGAAGAGTGATCACTGTGTTTCTCACCTTATTATAGATTTTAGCTCCAGTCCCGTTCTCAGTTTTTGATCCATCTATAAACCAGATCAATTTTCCGAATCTCTCTGTAGTTGGACCTAGCTTATCCGACTCGTGATTTCCACCTCGAATTTTCGGCTAAATAGATATTTCGAAATCAGTGGTCTGATCTCAATCTCTAAAGGTTACCTTCCACATGATGTACAATATTATTACGTCACTTAGTAATTCGTGCAATTTAACATGACCCATTCTTGGCTCCTCCATTATCACCAGGTGGAGAAGAGGGAGGTCTAGTGGGCATTCCATTACTGCTGTAGGAGTAGTCCTCATTGCTCCTGTTATTCCTAAACATGCAAGTCTCTGTATCTTGCTAGTTCATTTATAGTAGTTTGTTGTTACATTTTTGTCCACCATACCAGAGATGCGTAAGTGACCATAGGTCTGACCACTGTGATGTAATATGCAGTACATCGTTTTGGTCTTAATCCCCATGTTTTTCCATGAGCTCTTCTAGCCAACATTAGTGTTGTTTCTTGTTAACTTTGCAGTTGTTTAATCAGTTGCTTACAAATACATTAATACATATGTGTCAACACTCCTAACACATGAACTGTTCATTGAAACCCCAATACTTGACAATTACATACTTTTTTGCGCCTCCGTCCAGAAACACTGATTTTACAGTACTTCAAAACGGCAGGAAAACTACTGTTTTCCTGTCTAGGCAGGCAAAAAATGTCACTAAAGGTTGGCCACAGTAGATTCCGCATGACAGATATGTAATCAATTGTCATTAAGCTACTGCGCAACCTTACTAAAATGAAGTGGTGCCCCCATTGCACTTATTATTGAAGAAATAGATATTAAACTAGAAAGAAAATTACAGAAAAAAACTTATTTTCGGAAACATCAAAATACTAGGTATGTAACATGTGTGGCAACATGTTTCAATTCAAAATTGAGATTTGTCGGCCCAAGAAATACTGTTTGTCACACGGCCAAAGACTCTTTTGCGAGTATTCGTACTTGTGGGCCGAGCAGTAACCGACTCAGACTCACAAAACTGTAGTTTCTGGCCTAGTGATACAAATAATTATTGTAGACGACAATAAACGACACCTATAATCCAATAAATATTTTTCGAACATTTTGAAATATCTTTCGGACGACCATAACTAAATGAATCCAATAGAAATTTAAGGTAGCCTCCCCTATATACAGTAGACCAGCTGTTACTAATATATGTAAACATGGATCAGTCGATGATGTATGTTCCGTGCTAATTATTTCAATCTATAGTGTTTCTCCTATTTCATTATTTATTATATCCTTATATTTTTGCCCTACTTTACCACCATCACATTATGCGTGTCTATTTTTGTATGCTACCTCAGTTTCTTCCTTAATTTTTGCATGACGAAATACCGATCAGTAATTATTTTTGTACCACAGCTAACTCTAGCATTAATAATTGTTCTTAGGTACTCTTTGACCGTTAATATCTAGACTATGGTGGATGCTGCTCTTGTAATAGCACAATGGGTCCAGTTGGAATAGCCTACAATCACTCTAAACTGCTCTCGTAAATTTATTGTTACTTTTTTCAGTAATATTAGTGCAAAATGTATCTTTGGTTTTATTTTCCTTGTATTCGTCTAGAACATTCGCGAGTTATATGAGAGTTATTATACATAATTCTTCTGTATTTCACAGGATTTATTCGGGAATGTCTGAAATACTACAACCACAATCCTGCCGACGTTATATCAGCAGTTCTGGATGAAACTTTGCCACCTCACTTAAATAATTTACCCAATGATCTGATTTACCTTCCACCAGAACCCGAGCCTGAACAACCTATACTAGCATACAAAGGGAAACGACCAGATTATAAAGATGCTACCCAGCTTTTGGACGATAAAGCAGATTTGGAAGGTGTGAAGGATTTCGTTTTAAAAACTAGGTAAATCGAATTTCCAAAAAGTATGTACAATGTATCCCAATAACGCAATTTTCTTGCAGCAATGTCTCTTTCGATATGTACGACGATGAATATGACGACAGGTATGACGATGAGCCAGTATTAAAGTTCTACGATAAAACAGATGAATCAAGCATGTATGAGCACATGGGTAAACGTTTCGAAGGCTATGAATTAATAAGCGATCCCAGTGAAAGTTCTTCAGAGGAAGAAGTTGAAGAGGGCGCATCGAAACCACAAAATGCTTTTTGTGAGGATCCTGCTGTACTTAGAGCGAGAAGAGAGGCAAACAAGTCTAGCAGAGGAAGGAATCGCGATGTCGTTGGCAAACCGAAAGGTCAGGGACAAGATAAAACGGTATTGCAAAATAGGGAAAAGAAAAATGTTCACAAATCGAGCAGAGCAAATCATAATCGAAAAGGTGGGGCACAATGGAAGAGAAATAAGGGAATGATTCCGTCATAAAGTGATTATTTTTCAATATGAAAATTATTCAAATGGTATTTTTTGTTTTTTATGTAGGAAATTAAGATGTAATTTATTTTGTTGTTATGTATAAGAAAGAATATAAATAAAGTTTCATCATTTATATATTGGTTGCTTTACTTGGTATAAATACATTTTGATTATATACTTCTTAAAGTTATAAAATTTAAGCTTAAATTTTATATAGTTGGTATACATAAATTAAGCATATTTATTTAAATTTTCATTTTCATAATCTTCACTAAACGGATTCCTCGAATCATCATACTTATTAAACGGATTTAATTCATCGTCATATTCCTCCTCGAATGGATTTGCAGCTTTGGGCGTTTCAATTTTCTTCGACATCACAGTAACGGCGTTGGAATCGAAAGAACTGCTCATCCTACTACTACTACTACTACTCTCTTGCATGCGCATGCGTCCTTCGCTAGTGGGTTTTATAGCTGGTATTGACCTTGCGTTTTCAATTTGTCGAATCCTTGCTTCCGCTCCCAAGCCGTAAGTAGGCGTTTGCCTTTCCTGCGGTACCCTCTGTTGCTCGTTCTTGTATATCGAAAATGTTTTATCTATAGTCAGATCTTCTATGACCTTAACTTTATTAAAAACGCCTCTCCCGAAATATTCGGCCGCCAAACTAACCCCATCGCTTCGCTTATCAAGTTCAGAGTGGAATGTTTCGTTTAAATCTTTGGTGTATTCTCTAGCTTTGAGCAATTCAACTAGCTTTTTGTTTTCCGGTTGACAGGCAGGGCATTCTTTCTCGTTTTCTGAATAACTTTGGAAGCAGTGTTGGTGATAACTATGTTGACAAAGGAAGTGTACACTCGGCAATTCCAACGGATGATTGCATGCCGAACATCGTGAGCCTTGAATTACTATAGTGCCATGTTTTAGGGTTTCCAATTGTTCCTTTAGGACATCTATATCTTTACGGTATTTATTTGTTAATTCCGAATCGTTATTTATCATGTCTTGTTCTTTTTTAAATTCATTTAAGACGTAAGACGATATATGCCCAAGCGCTATATTAGATTTGCCTGTTCCAATTGCGTCTATAACTAATTGTGGGGACAGAAGCTGTTCTTTAGCAATTACTGTAAGTATCTAAACATTTTAAAATAAGAAATGATTCATTATTACATAAACAATACAGTAATACCTCGTTAATCCGAATATCCAATAGTTCGGATCCGGATGGTGCAACAAATGGAACTTTCCTATTTTTACATTAGGTCAGGGAAATGTGTGGGAGCAACCTGATTTCTTGCTAAATTATTATATACAGGGTGATTTTTTTTATCTTGAGACAACGGAATATTTCTAAAACACTACATCAAATCAAAAAAAGATCTTAATAAGATTTGTTATAATGTAGGGGGCTCACTGAATGGTGCCGAACTTGATCCCCACCTCATCCCCCAGAGTGGGAGGGGGGACAACTTTGAAATCTTAAATGGGAACCCCCATTTTGTATTGCAGATTCGAGTTTGGCACCATTCAGTGAGCCCCCTACATTATAACAAATCTTATTAAGATCTTTTTTGATTTAATGCAATGTTTTACAGATATTCCGTTGTCTCAAGATAAAAAACTCACCCAGTATATAAAGTTATGATATTGATTCGTGTTATTTTTATGTGTAAGTGTTGTGCTTTACATTGTAATTGTTTAAATATTGTTTATTTAAACTTTATTGTTGGCAATACTAATATCGTTTCAATATGTTAATGGCAATAAAAATTAGTATTATTATAATTGACCTAAAGCGCAGTCCTGAATTTACGGAAATGAAAATTTACCCCATTTAGTAGAGAACAAATGATTCCGACGATGATAAATAGTAACCACTCAAAGAAAAAATAAGAAAGAAAAGAGTAGTGAAGACTTTAAATATTGCCTTATAGTGGGCGAAAGAAAATGATGTTATAAATAACCATTTTTAGGGGTTTAAAAGAAGGTAACATGCCTTTTCTTGAAAAGCGATATATTACAAATATTTTAAATTATATCTTGGTACTCATACATCATCCATACTGATGCACTAAATAGTCTTCGAGGTTCTTCTATTTCAATAATATTATCTCGCGTTACTTATTGTCATGGTTTTTCAGTAATCCGAAATTTAAGCAGTCCGAATTAACGAGGTATTACTGTAAGTAATTTCCATACTTACGTCAGGAAGAATATCCATCGGTGGATTCTTTGAACCAACGCAGTAAAATAACGCATGAATCCACAATGACGGCTCCTGTTGTCCATATCTTCGACAACATGATAGAACAGAAGTAGAATCTTTCTGTGACATATGGTACCTACAGCATTTATCAATAAAAATGCCAAACCAAAATACGCACAGAAAAACATACCTCAAAATTTGTTGATATAACTTTTGCTCCTCATATAAATATAAAATGCCTTCACTAAACCCATGCATGTGACACACAACTAATGCCTGAGGTTTATCGTATTTGCTTTCGGAATTCTGCAGCAGTTTCAATATCTTTTGCGAGTATTTGACTTTGTCTGGGCCATCACTAAACGTATCCCAAACATGTAAATAATGTTCTAACAACGTATCGTAAACAGGAGCGCTCAAATAACACTCTTCTTTTATCAAATACTCCAAAAATTCGACCAAACGCGCTGAATTATTGAGAAAAAGATGAATATAATCCTCTGGATCAGCTTTTTGCGTCGTCCCCATTACATCGGCTTTAGATTGGATGGATGGCTTATAATTAGTGCATAGTATCATTAAAAATTGCGTACTTTCAAGTGGGGCGTGTTGTATCAAAATACTGCCATATTTCTTCATATATAATTCTGCATCATCAAACTTTAAAGTTCCTATATATTCAATAGCTTCTACATATTTGGAGTGATCTTCCAACAATAATTTTATATACCAATCGTGTTTTTCGTGCTTTTTGGCTAGCATTAAAGCTTCCTGGGGACTACCTTGTCTGCAAACTTTGATCGCAATATCAACATTAAAGTCTAAATCGTGATCTTTCATCAAAATGAATTCCTTTAGGCTATCAGTTTTATTTAATTTGGTATAGCAGTTTAACAGTAAGGTCGTATGATCTTCGTTCGCATGTCCTTGTTTGTGTATAGCTTGTAAATATGTTGTTAGCAATTCAATATATTGAGAATCAACGAATTTTCGTATCACATAACTTGGCTCCAGTTTTCCTATTGTTTTAATATATTGTTCTATCGCGCTAGCATAGGCCCCTTTGGAATACAAATGATGTGCATACTGCTGAAATATATCAACTAGGCCATCTAAATCATACTGTTCCGTTTTAGCAATTCGTATCGCAACATCATACAGATTCTTTTTGAAAAGTAGAGATAATTTTGTCTGCAAATCCTTCTCATCTAAATGATACACGTTATACTCCGAATCTAAAATATAGAAGGCGCCCCACTCGTTAAAAACAGCTTTGACCTCATTAATTGTTGCGGAAAAAATTATAAACTTATTCTGTATATCTAAAACGGTGACCATATGCTGTTGTGTAGAGCTTTGAGTATCTGTACTTGAAGACACGGAATTCGTTTTGTTAACTTTTGATATAATCACTAAATAACTTCGAAACCACTCCAAAATTACTTTCTCACCATCCACTGCATAGCAGGGGCCTCTCCCATCTGATGTATAAAAATATATGGCCGTAAAATTATTAGAGGCAATAACAAAATGGCTTTCCTGAACTGATTCTGCTAGAACACTGCATTGTTTTGCACAGCCAATATTGTCTAAATGGATCTATAATTATAAATTGAATTTTGTTATTATAAACAACATCAAATATTAAAACAATACAATTTAATTGACGTACAAGACTATTCGCACCTTATGTTCCTTATCTTTATGTGTAATATTATAAGCAAATACAGATACGTCAGTAGCTACAAAAAGTAATGTTGCAGTTGCCATAGTCTTAAATGCAAGTCCAGTGATTGGAGAACCACTATCTTTTAATAGTTTTGATCTGGATGTGCGATCTCGCGTAATAGCGCCTCTAAAAAAAATACATGATGTAAAAACCAAATCAAAAAAATAAAACACTTTAAAAAGGAGATAGAACAAAGTATACAACTGAAGAAAAGCAAAAAGATTGGAAAGAATTGTATAGTAAAAAAAAAAAAATACAAGCAATCTTAATTTACAATATACATATGAGGGTAAAAGTTTCTAAAGTTACAAAAGCACTGAGACTTCCCAATCAGTGATGGTGAAGATAGCATACAATAGCAAAATTTGTACAAACAGTCAAAATATCCAAACTTCCATGTCTTTTGAAAAAAACAGATTGTATGAAATGAACACAAAAGCAGCTAAAATATGCAGGTGGATAATGTTGCCACTCGGCAAAGTCTAGAAAATTATTGCAAAGAGTGTGTGAATCAATAGCACCTCAAACAACAAAGATGAGATAAATAAACGAAAAACTAAATACTAAGCTGAAAATGAGAAAAAAGTTAATAATACACTGGTTACAGCACATTGAAAGAAAAAAGTTGAGAATTAGAAATTAGAAAGCAGAATCATTCCAGAATGAGATAACTGTAGGCAATAATAACAGAAAATCTAGAAAACAGGGAAGTATTTAACTGAATAGCTGTATCTCCCCACCCTACAGTGAATTAATAAAAATATTTGAGTGATAGCCACAGAAAATCCGTTAAAGCCGTATATACATATGTAGAAGTACAAAAAATACAATAAAAAATAAATACCTATATAATAATAAAGAACCATCGACAAATCCCACAGCCAATAATTGCAGATTCTCATGTACACACAAAGCATTTGCATGAACAGCTCGACTATTTGGAATAGCTCTAGTTATTCGACTACAGAAAGGTATATCTGGTTTTTCCCATTGACTAGTATCCCAAACCTTTATTACTGGATTAACGCCTTGCTCATCATCCTAAATTATGAAAATTGTTCACTATTACTCCTTGTATAAAATTGCATCAACATAAATGCAAAAATAAAAGTACTGTAATAATGTGCCTACTTACACCGATAGTTACTAGTAACGGTAAATTTCTTAGCTGATATGCTAAATATACTTTCTCTGCATAAGCTTTGAAAGAGGTTACATTCCATGATCGCGAAACCAAGTAGATTTGCCCTTTTGAGTCTCCTAAAACCAATTGATTATTGCCGCACGTTGATACTGTAATTTTTACGTCCTAAAAATGAATAAAACAGGACTTGGATCTTTAATTTAGGGCCGCAAGTGAATACCTTCAGGGCATCCCGAATTTTTTCATTATCGACGCCTTTCTTCAAATCGAAAAACGTAAATTTGCGCCACTATAAAAACCAAATTAATTATGTAAATATTATAATAGTGCTACTTCGTTATTTCTACCTCTAAAATGGGCATCTTGCTTATAATTTTTATTTACATTACAATAAATGTCAAACCTAAAACCACAGAACAACAATAAAACTAAACGTCAAATATTTTGCGTTCTACCAACCTACCAACTACCAAACAAACATTCATGTTATGGAAATGAAAATAACCCTGTTACCGATTTTTCAGGAATCTTTTCAGTGTTTTCAGGTTGCAAACTATTTGAAACACTGGGTTTGAGAGACGCAAAAGTTTAAACGGTTTAAACCGGTAAATATTTATTTCCTCTCACGAAAAGGTAGATTTTTGGCACATTGAAAGTAAAAGATGGCCAAATCCTATAGCCACTCCGAACTCCGGTCCAAATAACATCTTAACAATGGCCAGTGTCAGTATAAAGTATAATTTTTGGTCAGCACCTTTCATCTCAGGAGGGCCCTTCGTGACCTTCAGCCCGCTTATTGACTGTTATTGGCTAAAACGACCTCAAAAAAAATTGCAATTGCCTTATTGCTGTTCTGTGGCCATTGCCCACGTACATTCAAAATTTGCTAGCTGTCAAGTTGACATGTTGATAAAGGATTATCATCGCTGTTACTTGCTTCAATCGCTTCAATATGGGGTTTATATGCTGTTACAAAATTTTCTAAAACTGTCAAGAATTGCTTTGACAAGAGCTGAACTTGGATTCCTATTGGCTAAAAAAGAGCTCGGAAAAGATGGCAATCTTCTCATGGGTGCTGATATAGTATGTCATATCAAAGAACTATATTTATTAGACGTGTCTAGAAGGGCCTTATGAAATTATTTTTTCATTTAAAAGCACTCCGTCAAGTGTGTTTATAATTTTATTATATCAAATTAGAAAAAAAGTATCTTTCGATTAAAATATTTAGAGAAAAGTAATAATGGGGTGATCATTAAAACAATAGTGCTAGAATCGAATCTGATTCACAGGTTCTGCAAGAAGTTCAAAAAATGTCAAAATTATTTCTTTATTATAATTTGTTGTCTTATTAGACCAAATATTGTACTAGTATATATTTATATTGTATTTGTTAGAACATAGCGAGGTCACAGTATATACCCTATCCAGTAGTTTCACATCGCCCGTAACATGGGTTTCAAACATGGCGTCCAAGAAATTCGCGGTTGTCGCATAGGTGGGTGAAATTGTAACTAAAACTGTTTAAATTTTGTTTACAACAAAAAATCAAACCTACGAAGACGTTCCATTCTGTTGTTAGCAACGTTATTGGTGACATTGATGTGTGCTGTTAACAGAATATTCTGTAATTGAAAGCGTATTCAATTCAAGCGTTCACAATATATTTTCTTTATTTCCAGGTTTACCTTATCAGTATTCTTGGTGTAATTTATTTTAATCTTTACTTATTTTTTTTGCTAACATATAAACCTTTATTTCTAACAGTAACCTTTAGAGTAGTTGTTGTAGTTATTATTTTTAACATACAACTTTATTAATAGTATTTTGTAGCGTATATAGTTGTTTTCTTTATTAAAATTTCAATTTAGCTTTATAGTTATTTAATAGGTTATTAATAAATCCACAATGCCTAGCGTAAAGTGCTGTGTGCCAAATTGTGATAGGAGGTATCACAAAGATAATAAAGAATATATTTTTTTTTAATTACCTCCAGATGTAGTAATGTAAGTAAAAATACAATGTTGGTTAAAATTTTGCTTCGTTGTTTCTTATAATACATGTTTATAAATATTTAAATGTAAAAATGTTGTAGTCGTAATAAAATAACATTTTATTTTGCAGCACCAGAAATAGTTGTTAACAATTATTGTAAATACTTTTTCATTATTTGGTTGGTTTACTACAAATGCTTTCAAGCTACTGCGTCTTTAAATGGGAAAGGATATTGAAACTTTTCGTGTACTTATTCCCCCATGAATTATATTATTATGCCAAGCTACTCCGCAAGCATAATTTTCTTAATAATTTGTAATTATTTGTGATAATCCTGCTGTGATTGTTAATGTTTTCCTTCAACCGATTTTAGAAAAATTATCATTAAATTCAATGTAATTTTCAGTCTGTTTTTTAATCCTTTTATAAATACAAGGTATAAATGTGTTCCACATTGGCTAAAACGATTAGTATGTAATAAATAAAATACTAAAGACACAGATTCCACATTCGTTTTTTTTTTTTCAGGAAAGTAAATTTTATTCGTGAACTCTGACGAAGTTATAAAGCAAAGCAACAAACGATTGACGATTTTTAAAAAGATTCTTTAGGAATATGTATATATTTTCTGTAACTGAATATATTTCCTATCAGTTCCTATGTATAATTTTAAGCCCTATTTACTGCGGTTTTTAATATATATGTTAATATTAACCAAATTATGTCATTTTTAGTATTCTTCTATCAATTCCATTAATATTGAGCGCGTAAATTATGCTAGCTCTATTTGTTCATTGAAATTACTTTTTATGGACCAACTAACGACGCGATTTTCTGTCAATTGTCAATCCGTTCCAGTATACAGATCACTGGTCGTACCCAACTTTGCAATTATTAGTTGCCAAATATAGCCGCCAAACGCCATCGCGAATTTCCTTAAATTGATAGACAAAACATCAAAGGCGCCGACGCTTAGTGAAATTACTGGATAGGGTATATACTGTGGCGAGGTTTGTTATGTAGCTGTAGCCCTGGCTGCCTACATGATTTGCTGTGCCAAAAACAAAACAAACTCGATTGAATCGATCAATCCCATAGCCGCACGATGTGATCTTGCAAATCTTACCTTATGTCAAAATATCTATTTACTATCTTTTGGCTACTTTTACTTCGATGTAAAACATCCAAAATTTTGTATCGTCGTGAGTAAGCTACCAATACCGGCCTGATTTTCATTCATCCTCCAAAATTAATTTATTAAACACAAGCTTCTTTTCGCAAAAAGTATAAATTAATTTGTTATACTTTAACTAGTGAACTTAAAAAGGTATAATAGATGGTTATTGTTCTTTTTTAATCAAATTTTGTTTCCGAAATTTATTGAAAAAAGAAGCAAAACAAAATCGATTTTGACAAGATTACATATGAACTAGAATTCGTAGATTAAGAATAAAGGTTTTCATAAAATTAATTGTTTGAAGATATTAACGCATTTTACTTTAAATAGCTATATAAATAAAATTAAACATTAAAACGTAGTTTATTTTATCCTTTATTAGAATATCTTATACATCAACATGATTAACATCGGAATTTATAACTAAATCTACTTCTTTTGTTTACAGTATATGCATTACAAAAAATTAAAACTATAATATATTATAAAAAATCGCCTTTCATGAATAACGCCAAAAAATAACTCTTTCATTTTATAAAGTTAAGTAAATATATGCACCTATACAATATATAGAAGATAAACTCCTTATAGCTCTTGGAAAAATTTCAATTTATCACCAAATATGATATATATTTTTGTTTTAATATCTACCTTGTTTCGTTTTAAATCTTCTTCGAAGATGTGCAACCAGTTTAAAGTGTACTTTTCTCTTAGTTTTGATTAAAGACAATTCTAAATTGATTCACTTTTGAACGTGATTATACCCTGATCCTAATAACATTAATAACATAACATTAAATTTAAATTGAAAGAAAATCCGAATTGTAAAAAAAAAATACATAAAACTCACTAAGAACTATACATTAGTCCTGTTTAATTTTTCATTATCAAGAATCAGAGACTTCCCTAGATTGTTTAAAGATTCTTTATCAATAGTTACAACATATTCATTACAATATACATGTATCTATTCATATATAATCTATCGTATTAATTAATTTATTCTTACTAACGTGCAACAGAGTACTGGAATAAGAAATTTGTGCGCCAGATTTAACTCGCAAGTTGCAGTATTGCGCATAACTTATGGGTAATGTTTATTTTTGTTCAATGGCTCCTAAACTCAAGCAAAATTGGTTGCCTGTTGAATGTGTATACAATAAAATAAAATTTCACGGGGGATTTATAACATCGTGATAATAATTCTAAAATAAACAGAAAGCTTCTTTCAATATAAATAATGTTTCAAGAAAAACATAATTACACCTGAAACATTAATTATTATGGTAACAATATATTAATTTAATCTTCAATCTTCACAAGTGCTATAAAAAAAAGTTTAATAAGTAAAGCAGTTATATAGTATAATGTGCTATAATCCTCCAATAAAAATTATTATTTATTAATTCAGTTTAGGAACCAGTAATGTTCAACGTTGTTATTGTAGTAGAAAGGTAAAATTTTCACAATTTTAACCCTATGTGGTCATTCAAATCTAATGTATCGACGCCACAATATATTAAAAACAATCGCCAAACCGTTATTACTTAAAAATGGTATTTCGTTCTATAATATAATTTTTAAAAGTACAAAAAGGCCTAATGTTTTGCGATAAATGATAAAATTAAGCATTTTCTTCTGCAATGAAAGTGAAAATTTGTAAGAATAATCCAGTTTTTGAAAATGTCCGGTTTTAGAAGGTTTGGCGGTGTCATTTTTTGAAATTAACTTTACTAGCTTGATTTTGTTAAACATATATATATTTTTTTAATTCATCGTCATCACAAAAAAACTTTTAAGATAATGAATCATAGTACTTTTAGTTGGTAAATGTTATTACTAACCCTAACCCTCATAGGTTTGAAGGGTAGCCCGTTTTATTTTTAGGAAAAAAAAATATAATAAAACACGACACAGTACTATGCACTACCTTAAAAGTTTTTCAGTAACCCTCACGAAATTTTGTTACGCCACCACGAGAACAAGAGCGGGGGTGAACTAAAATCGTTAAAAGAGAAAACCAAAATGAATAGCGTGAACGATATGTATACGTGAATCGAAAGAGGCGAAGTTCTAAAATCGTCGAAATTCTTTTTTGCGCCGGAGAGCTTTTTCGAAAAGCGCGAATCCTTAAACTGACCGTCGTCGAAATTTATCGAGTTATAAGTCAACTTAGCTAAAGCCGCCGAATAGTGTTGATAAGCGCGCCAAAGAAGTAAAATGGAAGTGTGCGGATCAGTGGAAGCGTTGAAGGTATTGCATGGAGGGAAGACGGTTTCTGATAGCTTTTGATGATGATCTGAAGGAGAAGATTTTGGTGAAAGTGGGAGATGTGGATGAGGTGAGGGATGATTTATAGCTGTGAATACACACAGCTCTTCCTGACACCCTCAGCTTGGGAATTTGGAGTAAAACGCGTAGGTAAGATCGTAATCCTTGAGCTGACACAACTGGATATCTCTTCTTCTCCATTCGCCAATTTTTGAGAGGTATTGCAACTCTTTACAAGATCCTTTCGCTTGAGAAGTCTGAAATTAAAATATTTATTGAATGGAAACCAACTCATATAAAGATATTAGGGTAAATAGGAAAGAAATGCTTCAGAATTCATATTATACTTCCTTTGAAATTAACAGATAGTAACATTAAGACACGACATGTATTTATTACATGGTATTAGCGATTATGACAACATTATTTCTTGGATACCTACAAAAACAGCGTTTTATTGGAGGTAGATATGTAGTATATGTTAAGTACTACATTTCTTTTTCTAAATTTTTAATACTTAATTGCGAATAGGCACCTATCGAAAACAAAAATGCTGAAAGTGATAGTCAAAAATAACATCCAAAAAAAGATAGAAGATTCGTCAGCTTTAGAAATGTTCAGAGACATTTTTAAACATTCATTCATTTACTTTGATAAAATACTCATTTTTAAGTAGTCCTAATTATAAAAAAAGAAAAAAAAAAACCTTTTTACAAATTGAGGGTCTAGGAACTTAATTGTCAATAAGTATTATCAATTTGCATACTTATGTATTTTATAACAATTTTTTTGAAAATAAAACACCAAACAAATCTCTGTTGAACACAGTTTTTAAATACATAACCCGCAATAAATAGCTGTAGTGTGTAGCCTAATAGCTATCACAGTCTAAAAATTTGTAAAGCACGAAACAGTTTATGTATCGGTTATGGTTAGACCAGCGAAGAGTCACTTCCTGTCGGCGACTTTGATGTTGTCGTCAGAAAAATGACCGCCTGGGCTACTTATTTTGTCACATGATGCCTCAGCTTACTACATTAATATACACCAATCATAAAGACTGTGTGTTAGGGGGAGAAGTGTAACCCCACTCAAAATGGCGACCAGCTATTTATCATCTGTCATCTGGAACTTGAGTGGCAATAAGAAAAAACATTACTGTTATTTATTAAATAAAGAAACAGCAAAAAATAAACCAAATAACAATAAATTGAATTAAAAACGCGCTAAAATTACTCCAGCAACATTCTTTTAGTATTCCCAGTTACGCTCAATGGCTGTCAAAGTCAACGCCGGAACAATGATTGCAGTGGCGCCATCTCTATAAATTGATAGAACTGTCAGGAGTCATGCATGCGGAGCCACTGAATACGGCAAATGACTCTTCTTTTCTTATCTCTTCCTTATTTAGATTATGATTTTGACTATCCCTACAATACAAGACACACTGCGAAGAATATACAATAATGACACTTCCCATATCTATAAATGAAGTTGTTCATCCAATTTTAATGACCCTGAGCGGTTGTGTCGGCGACTGTGAGCAGAATACAGGCTTAGATTGGGTTGAATGTAGGCATAGTATACACTAATATACTAAATTTATGATAAAATGCTTCAAGATTGCAATCTTTGCAGCCCCTGTTTTATATATGTGATAACGTCTCTTACAACCTTTAACTTGTTATATGTATTGACTGGCAACATTACGTTGTAACAATAATAAATGAAAGCCATCCAGATATTGTTAATTGTTTTCATCGATTCTTGAAACTTGAAAAACACATTAAATTGTTGAAACGTTGTTTACTAAGTGAAAATTGTTTTTCATTTAAAGCCATAAAATTCCACTGACATTTTATCATAAAATTAGAATATAATTGGTCAACTAA
This sequence comes from Protaetia brevitarsis, assembly GCA_004143645.1. NCBI lineage: Eukaryota > Metazoa > Arthropoda > Insecta > Coleoptera > Scarabaeidae > Protaetia > Protaetia brevitarsis. The sequence continues at coordinate 886,954 of RXPK01000276.1, forward strand.
AAAAAAATTGAAACAACTAATATACTAAAACACCTCCACCTCGGGCCTCGAACATAAACTAGAATACATAACGATCTGGGGGACAGCCGAACAAAGCACAGCACGTCTAACCACTGCATGTTTTTATACTATGGTATAGTCTGTCCATAGATAAAACAATTTTAATTCTTTTCTGAAGTTCGAGTGCTAGTAAATAAGTCAAATCGTTATATCTATGGACAAGACTATGTTGTTTGCTTATACCAACTGAATCCATTTCAGCTGCCGATAGGTTAAAGGTAAAAAGAAGTTTAAATAGTTTCCGATTGTTAGAAAATAAAGAGTGTTATTAGTGACTTGTTTTGGTTTGTTGCATCTTTATCCGACATTAGTTTGCCTATTGTGTCAACAACTGAATATACAAAAGAAGAAGAAGAGTAGCCAAGTATATATAAAAACAAACTAAAAAAAAGTTTTAAAAAGAGTTTAAAAGATTTTTAAAAAGTCATCGGCAGATGTCATCTATGTAGGCCCGAATTAAATTAGAGCTAAGTCAGAAGGTATCCTTTATCCTCACACCAAGATGAAAGTGAAATCCTAAAATGTTACTTCATCCCAAAAAAGACCGCTAAATTAGTACAGAGACACTTATTTAGACACTTGGATTAAATATTATATCTAATATATTGTATATTATCGTATTTTAAATCCCAGGTAGTGACTGTAATGCCTTCCATTACATATAATAACTAATAAATGTTATAAAATGGTGCTATCTATTGGCATAGTTGTATTCTCCAATTTATTGACGTCTGGATTCGATACCCAAAAAGTTATTTTTAAATGCAATACTTTTCCTATAAACTTGGTCAGTCTACCTGTATAAAATAGTCACCGAGTGAGACCAAACGTCGAGCATGTGTGAAACCGTAATAACAACAAACCGTTGCTTTCGCATACCGACATGCATATTTCAATTGAATTCACATTGTCTAGTCGTTTCCTCTTCCCTGGATAAGACAGTTTGCCGGTCATAATTCCATCACTTTGGCTGGAAATTGCCATATTTCCAGCCAAAATGTATTCGTAACACGGTTCGACGTTTTAAAGCAACACTTTTTCTTTAAAATAGTTAACAAAATTGAACCGGATAAAAATGTAAGTGACTTAAAAATTCAAATACGTAATTTGGTAGTTTTCCTAGTACGTTCTTGATAGATTGCTCCAGCATCGATGCAGCGGTTCAAAAAAATTTTGGTAATAATAAATACCGGTCATCGTTACAAAAACTTTTTTGCAGTTGTATAGAATATTATGAAATAATTATTAATAATTATCACAATACTTATTTTATTTTTTAATAAGGAACTATTTACAACGTTTCGGGTGTATCATGTTTTTGGACGACTATCATTCGTATTAGAAAGTTAACATTTAGCCGACCAGCAATCAGCAGTACACCCATGGATAGATCGACTGCGTGCACACTGTATAAAGTGTTTCAAAAATATTAGAAATTAAACCATAGGCAACCAGTCATTCATTATCGGCATTTAAGTTGCAGCCCAAGGTAAAAGATGCCACTTAAAGCGCATACAACTGACATTTATTTTTCTTAAAATCAAATAAAATTTTAATTATATTACATTTATCCCAATCATTTAGTTAAACAGTATATTATATTGTACGCAAATGTCTTGATTGATATTGCTGAAATTTTAATGAAGTACGGCAAGCAACTGTAACATTTAACACAAATTATAAAAACCACCTACCTGATTAGCAAAAATAGTCACAACGAACTTCCCTGGCAGAAAGGTGTCCACAACTTTCGATATTAGTTCCCTATAAGCAGGAGCTGCAACGTTGGTTTCCAAACTAACATACGAAAAATCGGTTTCTGGTGTTATATGTATTGTAACGTAATATCCCTATGAAAGAAAAAAAATACTTTATTTATTGATAAATATTACGAAGTTTTATGCGTTGGACTGCAACTAATAACACATCTCAAAATGAGATCCTGTATAATTACGTAATTTGAATTGTACTATTATTAATTTCACGGCATTCAACATGTTAAGAAACTATAGAACTATAGGTATATACAAGATATCGAGGGCATTATGCTATAAAAGCGTAAGAACATTTGTAGGGAAATTTAGATTTATACGCCCAATTAATAATTTGAATTCCTGCAAAATCCACTTTTTGTTGGTACGCCCTTGTGGCATGACGCCCGCGATATGATCAAGTGGAATACTTCAAATAAAAATTATATGAAAATAAGATTTTATATGTGATTGATAACTGTGAGTGATGGAACTTACAGTACAATAAACACAACATCTATTTACTTCACTTATATTTACCAACTTTTCTATAAGATGTTCCAAAACAATAAAATATGTATGTTTACAATTTATACACTAGAATTTGTTGGTAAAAATGATTTAACAACAGATACTTACAGATGAGTGATCTGGATAATTCTGTATGCATGTAAATTCAAACAATGAATATTTTCTTTAAGTTTTGATTATGACAATTACTGCGATAAATGGCATATTAATACAGGTAAATACTCACAGCTTTCATAATTCCATTCATGGAATATCCGCAAGGTTCAAATAAGTAGTCATCGATGGTCATGTTTGGAATGATCTTGTCGATTCCAGATTTCTAAGTAAGTATAATAATGATATGAGTCTCTTTGATATTGCACTAATAGAAATTTATTGAATATTTAGGCTTACTTTAGTGGCTTCAGCTGCATTTAAACATTCGTCCCGCGAAAATATTGCCATCACGTCTGGATCGAGGTCCGTCATTAAGATTTCCAAGGTTTGATCCGGCTCTGGAGTTGATATCGGCTTCAGGATCTTTTCCGGAAATGGATTTAGTGTATATAAGAACCAACAATCCTTATTCATTGCCCCAAACAATAACCAGCACCGTCAGGGAAGAGTGTATCTAACACGGCTACCTAAAATGGTAATGTATAATGTTATAGTATTATCTATTTAAAAAGATCAAAATTATATTTTGGAAAAACAAAAATGAACATTAAAAGAAAAACATTTTTTATTACTAATAGGCTCAAAAGTGTTTGAAACATTAACAAATATAGTAATACCCACGGTATAAATAACACGGTATGCTTACGCGCATACGGAAGTACGTCATTTAGAGCAAAAATTGCGCCACATAAATTATTATTAGGTAAAATTGTTTTCGACCATGAGAGTTTTGTTAAGGCGAAAGGTAAGTTTAGAAAATCCGGACGGCGTGATGGAACATATTTTAAAAGCGTTAAAGTCTTTTCACGATTTAATTTTTTAGAAAAATCACGAAAATACTTTGTAGACACATACGAAATTTGCTAAAATTGTGGAAAGAAACACGAGCGGTACTAGATGGCGACTAGATAGATAAAGTAAACTTCAACTTAAACAGGCTTTCTAAAGCAAAGCTGCATTTGAATTACATTAATTGGTAGTTGTGAATAATTTGGATTTTGCCATTTACCATACATGTATTTTATTGTTTTCAATATGCTCCTTAATGACGTCATCTGACCGACCTTCAGAATTTGAGATTCAAAACGAGTATACCGTGTTATTTGTACCGTGGTAATACCTAAAAAACTAGAAGAATTATTGTTTCAAGAAATTGTTAATGACAATGTATTTAGTACCAGGGAAACAGTGATCTATACTAGCGGCGACCAGCGCATGACTCATTCAGGAGGCTGATCGAAGTTTGTCGTATAATATGTATGTATGGAAGATGTTACGAAGTTATAAGAAGAAATTCGATTTACACAGCCTCCTCGATGGCGCATACACCAGCCGTGCCTAATCTATACTTAATACAAGTACTATAGACCTTTCAAGCTAGCAAGTCATCTTCGTCATCGTTTAATGACGTTTTTTTTTAATTCTGTCAAGTTCATATGTTTACCAACCGATATTAATGAGGAGGTTATAATGACATATATCTAAAATATACATGTGACAGTCCTGTATATCTTACAGACGCTTCAGATATGCATAGAATCCCACCATAAATTCACTGCCAAATTTACGTTCGGTTATATCGTATTAATGTCAGTTGGACAAACTTCATTTTGCTGTTTTGGATTTGGATTCACTAGCAAACCTTACAAAAAACACATTTTATTTCTGGAATTTGCAAATTCGGACAGTAAGAGTGCTTTCTAGAAAAACCAAATAGATTGAAGCAACATAAATGGGTATCTGCTGATAATATATTTATTTTGTTCTTCAAAAACATTCTGATTTTTCTTAGATCAGAGAATTAAAAAAATAATGTTTTATTTGGAGAAAACGATTTTGTTTATATCAAATCCAAAAGAAGGGAACTTTCCAAGTGGATTGAAGGGAGAATTGTGAGGATAAGAAGTTAAATAAGTAAGAAATAAAGAAATGGTACATTTATGATATTAAGGCTTGAGAAAGTAAGACTCAATTATATAAAGTACCACGTGGAGGATATGACAAAAAGAACCCAATTTATAATGATCAAGAAAGGAACGATTGGGCATAGCTTTCAATCTCCTGACGATGATGAAACCTAGGACATACCCCGGGATAATATGTCAAAAAAAAAATCGGATTTGTGAAAGAATTTATCATAAAGCTTAGCAACAAGAGCAAGTGGGATCAAAATACCATCTTGAAATTGAATAGAAATACCATTAAATGCTGCAAGGATGGCTCCGAAACGACAGAGGAATAGGAAGTAAATGTGCTCTAAAATAAGTATCTCGAAAACTTGGGAAAATACCCAAATTCCAAGCAGCGGAAATACACACTATTGAAAGATGCGTCCAGTTCAATATTAACAGAAACTATTGACAGCAGGAGATTATCATTATGTCTGATAGTGAAGCAGCAATCAATGCTCTAAGCTAAGAAATTCAATCAACTATTGGGATAATCTCCAGGGAATGCGGCAAGATAAAACTCTTCTTAGAACTTATAACCAGGTTTACAGAATGCATCAACCTGAGTAAAAAAATATTCGTACATTAACAGCGATCCTTTCAGGTCGCTGTAAACTGAAAGAACATCTGACTAAGTTTGGGTTAGCAAGAGAATCTGAATGTAGATTTTGTGGGGAAGAGGGTGGAACACTAATCCATCTCCTCTCAAATTGCGCAGCATTGTGCAACTCAAGGGCATTGCACCTGGGAGCATGTGAAATTGAAGAGAGATTTACCTAACCTGGGGCCCTCCTCACATCCTGTACTTTTTAAAAGAAATAGGACTGGAGTGCTGTAAAGCAGCAAGAATAAAGGGCACAATAGATCTTTTCGGTTACAGTATCTAAGTACCCTCCTTTCTACATACATACATACATACTTTACATACAAATAACCTGCAGCAATTTAATTAAGACAACTAAATCACCAGCGATTTTAAGTGATTTCAAAATTCATTCACTTCTACAGGATCTACATGTTTTCCTGACTCGAGTAATGCCACTGGTTTCCTCAAAATCAAAACAATTGAAGCAAAATGCGGGGAATAGACTCCTTCGATTTGATGCCTCTTAGCTGAAGCTCAAACAGAACTAGAAAGACGCCTAGAGATGATTAATTTCGGGCATCAAAAATGTTAAAAAGTATAGATTTATTAATTTAGCTCCAACATTTTGGGTGGCTATGTATATAGTGCTCTAGATTTTGCTTTTTATTTAGAATCTTAGTGTGAAGGCAATCGTTTTATGGAATTAAATATTGTTAAGTAAATCAAATTCACGAATTAGTTTTTGATTTAAAACTATTGTATGACTTCTTAACTGAACTTTGTATTGAGTAAAAACGATGAATCAGTTACAAATTTTAAATATTTATTACATTGAAATAAAGATGGATTTACTCACACGGTTGAGTTACCGAGCAGTCTACTCATGAGGAGAAAAAAAATTCCATAAAAACATGGAAAACCTATTGCGTTATTATGTTATTCATTTACACACATTTAAGATGATAAGGAATGCTACCTGATTTTACAGTAATAAATATTTGCTCTAACTACAGCATAATATATGGTAAAACAAACAGAAGGCTACATTCCTTATTATTTGCCTTGGGTTTGCATTACCTAATACAGTATAACTTACCTCCTGGTCAAAGTCTTGATGCGGTGACACCTGTAGCTCGGGCCTCTTATAGTTCTTTCTACTGTAGAATAGGTCTTCAACGTCTGTAAAACCAGCATATTGCTCCGCCAAGAGTAACAACGGCTCAAGACAATGTAAAGGAGTCGTAGTGCCGCACGTCTTCAAAATAAAACGTCGTTTAGATATAAACAATGAACTTTCGCTGTAAACAAAAAGAAAATCTTCTGCACACTGGGAGTTTTTTTTTTTTTTTGGGGCGGAGTTTAGGGTACAAAATCTTCCAATTAACATTTCATTAAAATTATTTTTTATCTAATGGGAAGGAGTGCTACGAATTGATCAAGGTCGATGTTTCTCATTTAACTTGACACCTCTATCTTTAAGAATTTAGAGAAAAGGAAGCTGCATCACATACACACACATACACGTATGCATACAATTGCCTCCAGCTACGCTGGTGTGCTTTGTTTGTCTAAATATAAACACGACAGCGCGGCAAAACATTGGCAAAAAAATCAGGCAGTCTCCGATTATGTAATTGTATGTTAGTCGATATGGGATATCTAATTTTATGCAGTAATATTTATAAAACCTGTACGTATATTTATACCTGAAGTTTATTCTTAAAATAGCTACTGGACTTATTTTCATATCATTGATAAATATGTGTAGGTTGCAAAATTCGCATTTTTTCGAATATCTTATTGTTTAAATTGTTAGAAAAATATGTTTTTTATAGAAACGTAAGATATAAAGCGGTCAACAACCATGACTATTTCGAGATAATTTCTGCATTTATACTTTTTCTTGATGTTAATAACACTAGTTTACATTAAAAAATGTCCTTTTTATGAGAGGCGAGAGGTGACTCTCCGTATGTATTTTTTTTCCGCTGAATTCGAAAATTAAAGTTAAAATTCTGTTGTTTTATGTGTTAAAATTGCGTTATACAATTTATTTTGCTACCGGTTTCGTACTGAAAACCACCTGTACGATGCTTGACGCTGGAGAAACGGTAGAATTTTCCAATCAACCACTTTAAAGTATCTTGCTAAGAATAAAAATAATGTTTTCATCCTACCATTCTCAAAAATTCCTTTTTAGATTGACTAACCGGTAGCGAAATAAATAGTTAACCCAGTTTTATTACATAAAACAAATTAGGAAGTACTCTTATTGATTTATTTACTCTTCCAACTAAATTCTCGCCTAATTATGGAATACACTATATCACAATAGTGGCGTTTCGGTAAACCGGCATTCTGCAAAACGGAAAATATCGTCAAAATAAAAATGCCCTGGTGGAGTGTATTTAATTAAATTTTAATGCATAAAAACCAAACAAATAATGAAAATTTCTAATGCTTTCCCAAAACCATTGCACACCAGTAACCACACCGATAACTGTGTCTACCACTGTCTATGTAGACATCTTATATCGACTATGGAAAGTTAGTGTAGTGAAATAGGAGAACCGCCATCTTCACGGCAATTTCTGTACTCGTAGAATATGTTTTAACGTATTTGCTACTATGGAACAGAAAACTTAGCTATTATATATTTAGAACATTATGATGTGATGATTTTCAGCTTTCTAATACAATTTTGACGTAAATCTACTACTACTTTATCTGTAACTGTACCGATTTTGTATAAAATAAATAGTTTCTTTAAGAAACTCGTAACTTCTTGATATCTTATATCCAAAAAGTATTTTGTTGTTAAGGTAATTTATTTGAATAAAAGATATGTAATTTTCCAAATTTTAAGTAATTAGTTAAGTTTTTCCTATCTTTCAGGAAATAATACTTTTCTTAGTATATTACAATAAGGATTTTTTTTCAAGAAATAGATTTTTTTGCATTAATATTCACGTAAAACATTTTGTACATTTACCTCCATTGAATGCGGAAAATTATTCAAAAAGGTAATTTCTATTAAGAAAAATTACCTACATTTTTTAGTGTGTGAGTGAGTTTTTCACAGATGATGCTGAAATCATTTCAGCGTGCATGCAAGTTGTTTTGGATATTCCATGTTCAAATTGTAGCAGAGTGCGTAACAGATTTTAAAGCAATTAATACTAATAATCAGTATACTTCTAAAATAACACGAACACCGTATCATTTCTGCCTACGTCAGACTTGAACCAGAACATTCTAAGTTAAGGTATGCGCGCCTGCTTATTTCCTTATCATTTGAAAATTACTATACATATGACTATAATATTCACGTAAAATAGGGGAAATTATGGGAACATTTTGACCTTAAGTTTCTGTACATTTATCCCCATTCAGTGCGGGAAATTATCAAAAAAAGGGATTCTTACCAAAAAAAAATTACCTAATTTTTGTGGGTGTATGGCAAATGGTAATAATAATAATCAACCCTAAATGACATGTATGGGCACAGTTAATGTAAAATAACATTAATTAAAAGAATTCATTTGGAGATTGCCTTCGAAATCAAAAAAATACTTTAAGAGGTTTTTAAAATTATTTAAATTTTTACATCGCTTCAGGTTTGAAAGATTAAATAGCTTAATTCCTATGCGAATACGCAAAACCCTAGATAATTTAATCTAGAAAAAGGAACCCGAAGTCCACCAGCCCTTTTACATACAGTAATCTGGTGTACGAATAAATATAAACGCATATGCCAAAAATATATATAATCCCGTTAATATTAAAATTAATTAATTAAAATTCATTTCTGAATAAACACAACTTTTGCAGCAAGTGAGCCTTATTATTATTCCTTATCGTAAGCTACTCTCGACCAAGACACAGTACACAGAAACTAGTTATTACTGGGTTAATATATGCTTTAGATTTTAGATTACGGAAAAGATATGTAATGGAATTTAATTTGGTAATGATTTCGTTACCGTTAAAGTTTAATCAATTTGTAAACCTAGGGATTTGCAATATTCTATACATATTTGTTTTTCAATAATATAGAGGCTATCTCTCGCTGATGACAATGAGATACTAGATAGGTACCCTGTGTTTTTCCGTATTTAATTGAAGACTGCTGTGTTCGCTTAGCCAGTGATTAATGCTATCACGAAAATCATTACATTTAAATTGTAGACTATATCTATCCTTATCAGATTTTGTAATAAATGTTTCATCAGCATAGAAATTAATATGAATACTTTTATCCAGCCTGTACACATTTCATGTCTCAATATATAGCAAAAATAAGATAGGACCCAATATAGAACCGTGTGAAACACTGTACTTCGTAGTTGTCAGTTAAAAAAATAAATATGACAATACGTTAATTAACAGCTGAGAAAAAGTGAACATAAAGAATACGGTTTTTCCTAGTAAAATTTCTGTTTTAAAATTTGGGGTTTGCAACAATTTGGCACTAAATTTTACCAAAAATCGTAATATCTTAAAAACAATTGAAAATAGGTACAGTACAGGAAATCCTAGTAGTAATCGTCATAGAATTTTATGGTGTACTCAAAAGTGTAATAATATATAGGGTGTTCCATTTAAAATAACAAAATTCATGGCAACTTCCTACCCGGAAGTGTTAAAAAGGCGAAAATATTTTAGTAAGAAAGTAAGTGCCAAATTCTTGTAACCTCAAATTTTTAAAACTGAGGAATTTCGTTAAGCCGCAAAACTTGTAAACTAGCTACTTCCGTGGAAAACACTGCATACAATCTCCAAAACAAATAAATTGACAATTGTAATAATTAGATTTTTTTTATAACAATATTATGAAATACGTTTAGTGAAAAGTTGATGAAAAGAAATGAATGAATAATGGGGATACGTTTTGGCAATACACATTATGCATAGAAAACCACAATTTCCCATAATATTAGTTTCCTCTAATATTCGGCTTTCTTTACAATAAAATAATAAGTAGTTGTGGTTTTGTATTTTTCAACAATAACGAATAAAAAACAATTGCAAACAGTATGCGTCACGTGCTTCCACTTAATAGACGTAGGATTTGTCGTGTGGAGACATTTATTTTCTTTTTATGTAATGTTTGGATTTGTGGTTTGCAACGAATAGATTTACATAATTGATCTCGATCATAGAATACGTTAACTATCGCTTGTTTTTGAAGTAATAAAAATTGATAATAATAGTCACACATCACACAAAAGAACATTATCGCTTCTCTGTCCAGAGCTGGAAGCTGGAAGATTCTCGAAGCACAGGTATGTAAGAAAGCAAACTAATACCAATAAGATTAAGGCAGCAATTGTTTTTTTTTCATTTTTTTTTAGATATTCACAAACTGTACCTATATTGCTTGGGTTGAAGAAAACGTAATGTCAGTCTATATGTATAACTTTGGGATAATTTAATTATCAGGTATAGTTTACACTATGTCAACTTATATATAATATCTTTCAATGTTTATTGTTTACTATCTTCGCTCACATTAAGAATTAATACCCTTCTTTCCATACAAAATTGTTCCAGCTGCCAAAAAAACAGGTACCTCATTATAACTATAAAACCTTTGACCGGATATGCCATCCTAACTTGAATTTATTGTTTTCATATACATATTTCTTTCCTAGTTTTCATCATTCCTGCCGAAAAAACCGCCGTTTAAGCTGCAATCTCAACGTCAGAATTTTTGAATATTTTTCCGCGTATTTTGAACTCGAAAACCATACAATAACAAATTTTTATAATTTTGGCCAACTTTATAGACATTTGGTCTCATTTTCCATAGCTAGCAATAACATTTTGGAATATTTCTCTTATAAATGTTAAAATATATATGCATAAAATACAGGTAGCGTATTGCGAATATATTGGCATGTTGTTTGATCCTAACTGGTATTATTTAAGAATGTGTAGTTTCCTTATTTTAATTCAAACTCATATTATTTTAGATACATATTTGAGGTTTTTGGTTTTAGTTTATTATTTACACTACTTCTTGTTTACTTAGCCCTGTATTTTTTTATGTTTATATGTTGTTCTGTAAGTGGATATTATATCTGTTGGACAATAAAGATTATTATTATTATTAACATTGTGTAATTCTAATGTTTGTTCGGCACTGCAGAATATAGAACCAGAATATAGAACCAGAAATTTTTTATTGTTGTTAATTTATGCGCACGGGTCTATATACAAAAATATAGTAATGCGCAGTCGTTCCAAAACATCGCCAAGAGTTGATTGAAAAAGGATGTAAACATCACCAGAATTTAATTGAAAAAAGATATATAACTGGCCGTTTAAGCATGGGAGTGAAACTTCTGGTTATTCTCTATTCTGTGTGGGGACTGTCGGAAATTTCTCGATAATCAAACGAAACCGCAAAACAAACAGATTTTTTCCTGCTAAACCAAGCCTCTAACCACAGAATTTCGCTAAATTGGCAATAAAAATTATAATGAGGAACTGATACTGGCCGCTTATTAACAGCTGAATTGTTTTATTTGCACCTATCGAATTACGTAAGTATTTAACTATTTTCACGCTAAAAAATGTTCAGAGATATACGCAGTTGTGTCTATAAACAAAAGCCTATGACAACCTTGCCCTTGAGGACGGGTAAAATCAATAACATTGGTGTAAACCGCCAAAACTGAGTTCCACGAGTGTTCCCAGGACACAACCAGGAATGACCTAATTCTGATGTATAAATAAATACGGCACAGTAGAAATCTCCAAATTTTGATGATTTATGGGATTGTTAGCAATGACGTGTTAATCATATATAATATACCTGCATGCATGCTAAATGAAAGAAATTTGTAATATTTGTAGCATTAGCTTAGTTTTTCAATCTTATTAGCTGAATTCATTTTCTTACATTTCTTATTTATTAATAAATAACGTAAGGAGTATTACGCCACACTTCTAAACAGGTTGGGCAATTTACTACTGATAACAACATATTAAGTTTTTTCATCATTTTTTCACAATATAATGTGCTTAGTAAATTGTTTTTTTTATATGTACTGCGTACATGTGAATTATATCGTTTCTGCATAAATGTACCGAATTATTTGAAGTGAGTTGTTTGCTTTATTTCGCCGTCACCCATTTCCAATAAGTAGGGTGTTCACAAAATTATGATTTTTTCATACTTCCTTATTCATACGGAGTTTCAAGGAAAAAAGTAAAAAAGTAAAGTACATATGCATACATAAAACAAAAATATTACATTATGTATTAGGTATTTGACATAAAATCACATTCTCTATAAAGAAAAATGTCGTATATTTTATAAAACAAAAGAATCAATTCTCGTTTGTTTTAAATTTCTTAAATCTCCACCTTGTTACAAGTAAAATGTCACTTGCTGTGGCATTAGGTTGTTGCTCTACGTATAATTATGCTATGTTTAACGCATCAAACGCTTTCGCATGTGAAATTTTTGTTCCTTCTTCCTGACTCGTTATCACTCTTTTTTTTTCATGTTCTCTTTCATTAACAAGTTCAATAAGGTCAACGTCAGTTAGTTCCTCTTGTTCTTTGTTGTCAAATGTTATCCACTCCTCAACTTCTTCTTGGCTAATATCATCACATCCATCTAAATTTCTAATCATTTCATGGAGCGGAACTACCTCTCCCTCATCGTTATTTTCTGGGGGGAGATCTTCTTGGTGTATTATCTTTGCCCAAGACTTTTGTAATGTTGAACTTTTCAATTTGTTCCAAGCATTTGCTGCCCAATAAACCACGTCTTTCAAATTATTTTAAACAATCCACGAGTTCTTCACCATCGTCTACTCTTTCCAGAATTGATTGCGTTTCGTCGATAATATCTTTTGGAATTTTCTAATACACCCTAATCCATAGGCTGCATTAACGAAGTTACATTCGGTGGCAAAAACATAACTTTGAGATTTTCACTTCTTAATTCATTTTCACTTGCGTGAGATGGTGCATTGTCTGTTAACAGAAGAGCTTTTTCTAGGTTGACCACTTTGTCTTAAGAACCTCTGAACTCCAAGAACAAACTTTTGATAGAACCAGTTTTTGAATAATGTTGAGTCCATACAACCACTTCTTGGATTTCGGTAACAAACTGGTAAAACATTCGCCAGCACATTTTTAAAAGCTCTTGGCTTTGCCGATTGGCCAATGCACATCAATCGCAGCTTATGTCGTCCTGAAAAATTACCACAAGCAAGAATTGTTACCCGGTTTTGTAACCGGCTGCAGCATGCTCATCTTTTCCAGCTAAAGTTTTGATGACAACATATTATAATATAGACCGGTTTCGTCGGAATTATAAATTTTATCTTGCGCATATTCCTCTTCTTCCATAATTTGTTTAAATTTTTGTTTGAAATTTTCAACTTCAGCTTGATTAGTATATAACTTTCGCCACAAATATTTAGTTGACGTATCCCATGGTGCCTTTCTCGCCTCGATAACCAACCGTCACTTGCTGTAGATGTATCAGGCGCTTCGATTACGGAAAGATTTTCACCAATCTCAATTGCAATAATATAGGGCCCGAAATTGGAATACCACGGTCGCGTTGTTGTGTAAACCATAAATACAATGTCTCGTCAATGTTAGTGTATTCGTCCTTTTTCATAGTTTTTCGCTGTGGTGCAGAAGATGCTAACACGCTACACCATTGTTCAATTTTCTGCCGATTTCTTCTTCATTCAGAAACGGTGCTTTAACTACGCCACAATCTTTAGCAACACTTTGCAATGACTATCCCTTATCAAGAAATTTAATTGCACTAATTTTTTTTTCTGAACACTAATTACGCTTTTTGGCTTTTATTGTGTTGCTCGTGGTGATGTCAATTTAAAACTGAATAAATAAACCCTAAAATGCGTTTCTGTTGCAAATGAAATTCGATTCCGAAGTTAATTCCGGTGAAAACCAGATTTTTATTAATTCTAAGAAGTACACGTGCAAAGTTCGGATAATCGGAAGTTTCATCTAGACTTGCTTCGGTTAAAACGGCGGATTCAAAATTTGCGTTCGTTTCGGATAAGACGGCGTTTCGGTAAATCGGGATTCGGATAATCGGGAGTCTACTGTATATCATTACGTGATTGCATTGCATGCTGAAAAACCTAAAAATGCATAACTATGCTTCGAATATTAAGTCTGAACCATTACCATTTGGCAAACTAACTAACGAACTTTTTAAGTATACTAAGGATTGTAACTTATTTCCTATAAGCAATTACAAGAAATTATATTCTCGAAAACATTACATCAAGATCAAGGTAAACGGTTAAATACTACAGTGATAGACAGACGAAAACAATTTAATAAAGTAGTGATAAGGGATAGAGGTCAAACGTTCCAATTACCGTTGTATGTATTACTAAAAATAAATAACAGCTTGGCGCGCTTAAGGATTCAATGATAAAAACTAATTAATTCAAATCATAAAATTACTGGAGCCACAGAATGGTAACAATTACATCATTACATGTAACAATAATAAGGAAGTTCAAGTTTGTTCGATTCTTTGGTATCGTTTGAACGCCGTTCATGAAAGAGATGCTGCGTGGGCAAATGTCTAAGGCCTGGCGCAAAAGTCTATCCACTTTAACATGTAAACACAATCCAGGCAAAAATGGAGCGTTGTTTATATTTTGCCGGCATGGACAAATGCGGTTCAATAAAGGAACAAAACACAACATTCAATTCATAAAATAGAGAGAAATAAAGAAAATATATACATATTTTCTTTATTTCTCTCTATTTCTGTGAATTGTGAGGATATTGTTTTAATTCCAGGAGGAGATATGTGTTCACATCTGTTCATGTGTGTATCTAATATAACGTTATGCCACACTGCGAGAGTTAGCTTTCCACTGACAGCAATAAAATAGAAAAAGAAAAGAATATTCTTTCTTATAGTTGTATTTTATACGATAAACTGTTAATGAATGGTAAACCAGTATTAAGAGTTAAAAAGAAAAGCTCTTTTTATAATCATGTTTTTTTTTTGTTCTGCAAGTACTGTATCACTTAACTTGCTTTGTTTGTACTCAGAAAAGCCTTTTAGTTTGATTGCCATTTGAAGCCATACCCAGAGAGGTTTATTTGCTTGCTTTCTATTTCTAAGTACTAAATTTTACATACTATTTGGTTAAGTTTAATATGTTTTAGCTTTCTGAGTTGTTTGTTGATTAAGTATTGTTTGGGGGGCATTTCGGAGATGTGTTACCTCATCTGCATTATTTTATCATTACTGCATTATTCTCTACTGCATAAAACAGTTGACGTCAATTATGTCTAGGTAACTATAGACCAATATTCATACTATATACACCATTACATACAGGTACCTCAAAAATATTTGAAAGGTATGAAACTTTAAGTTATGAAGCATTTCGAAAAATACAACCCTTTCATAGTGTGTCAGCAGCTGTTGTGCTACATTAAAAACAATTAAATAACTTGGAAGGACGTTACTTCCTGGCTATTACATTCCAAGCAGCATCGATGTGACGGCTACTGAGATTGGAACTTCGACTGGGTAATTATTACTTAAGTATTATTAAATGTCTGACTTAGTAGTACCTAACAGTTACTCCAATTTACACCTTAATTGCAGTAGCGACGTAACCCTTACCAGTAGCAGGTCGTCTATAATTTTAACTTAATTAGTTCACTTTTTGGAACCACATAGCTGCCAAACAATTTATTTCAAAATTCCTGGAACTTTAAAGAACTTAGTTAGTTAGCTTTTTACGGTTTTTAGAAGCACATAGCTGCCAAACAAATTTATTATAATAAGGAATTTTAAAGAAAATAACGATATTGACTAACGCCATGTGGTATACAACTGTAGTTCGACTTTAAAGTCGACCAGTGGCGGCTCCTCTTAAAGAGCCAGTCATAGTAGATCACAGTCATTAAAGCGATTTTATTTTCTGTAAAAATATCGACAAAAACACGTATACACATACACACACACATGCATCCTAGACGCGTCATCAGTATACGTCAGTGCTCGGCACTGTCGGGGAAGGGCGTCTTCCCCTGTCACGGTAGGGACTTCTTCCCAGATCCTCCCAGAGTAAGGTTTTTGCCATGGTTTTCCCTTACTCCGTGGCCATTGATTTTATATAAGTATATTATATATAATCAGTGTCCTTGGCGAATGCTGGGAGATAACGAAAGTCGTTCCATGGGCGCATTTAATAATAACTGATAGCTGACTGATTTACAGTAGACTCGCGATTATGTGAACTAATCACATTTTACATTTTTTTATCATTTTTCAAAAGTAATATTCGTATGGTCGCGAGGCTACTGTATTATATTTTGTTATTAAAAATCATAGGAAGTATTTAGTTAGAGTAGGATCATTTCAATTGTTATGGAACCCATATAGTACTTAGAATAGGTAGCCTCGTGTAGTACCTTTTCAGGTGGAGCACGGGGTTAGGATGATTTGTAATAATTTAGTTTTCATAAATAAAGTGTCACGGTAGGGAAATCTAAAGCGAGCGTGTGAGTCAGACGACCATCGAAGATCGTGTATTGAAAGTCATTGGTTGAAATGCGTTCTTTTTTCAATGATTTCAACGTGTTTTCTGTGGTGACATAGAACAGGATAATAGATTTTCGCTACACGTCTTTACATCAGCTTTGCTCAATATGTTTATGTTTTTTTTTTTTTAACCTAATCGATCTGTAATATTATTTTCCTAACAATGTTTTAATTTTCCCACGTGTCCCCATTATCTTTATAATTAATAAACAATATTATTTTTTTATGTTTTAAGCCATTCAGACATCAACTTTAAATTAAATAAGAATAAAAAGCAAATTATAAATAAATTTTAATAAATGAGCAACAATTTTACTCCTTGTTTCTGAAAATGTTTCATGACGTTGATATCCAGCCATTATTAACTTGTAATTACGAATTATCAATTATCATTATACAGGATGTCCCACAGAACTGGGTCATTAGATTTTTTTGAACTTCTAGCAGTAGTCATGGCCCACTGTGGTCTATTTAAAGAAAATATTTTCAACTTTATAGCACTTTCGGTATACAGGGTATTGATATCAACTTTCTTATTTTAAATGGAATGGTACAATTTTTATCGTTACAATGAATGTATCGAGTCATTTGCAATTAATTTATATCAGGGTTCCCTATCCCTGAACTCAACCGTTTTTGAGATATTTGCAATTTTGTTGATTTTTTGACGTTTGTAGTATTTCAAGTGAAATTAAATAGTTCGCCTCGTTGAGATCTCGCCGACGTATAACAGGTGCGATTTCCCGAGATCTCCATTGAAGCCTCGTCCACTGCGCAGGGTACTATTAACTATTAACAATTT
The DNA here is from genome assembly GCA_004143645.1 of Protaetia brevitarsis. Classification (NCBI taxonomy): domain Eukaryota; kingdom Metazoa; phylum Arthropoda; class Insecta; order Coleoptera; family Scarabaeidae; genus Protaetia; species Protaetia brevitarsis. The sequence continues at coordinate 904,373 of RXPK01000276.1, forward strand.
CCGATAATGATGTTAGCACACAATACACAGCTGTTATCGTTTTTTCTCATTATATATGTTTATAATTTATCTCTTTATGAAAATCATAAAACAAATACCGAAATTTATAAAGCAAAGCGTTATAAATAAAAAGCTACAATATTTTCTGGGCATCTGCTATAATAATTACATATACTTTGTCTAACAATGTAAAATAGTTCCATACAATGAACGTTATGATTATTTACTATTACTGCATTTTGCAAGCAAAAATTAAGTGCTATAACACCCGCACGAATTTGTATATATAGTGAATAGATAATGTATAAAAAGTTAGAAAAAGAATTATTGGAATGATTTGTTTTAGCAAATGTTATTCCTACTAACTCGTTCCTGTGTAAATAATCTATCTACCTGCCATTCAAAAACAAATTATGGCAAAAAAGGATTCAGCCCGATAGCCGACGCTTCGTCAATGGAATCTAAGCGTGGCCGCGATGACTAAGCAAGAGCTAGCTCGTTCGATACACTGACTTGCGGTGTATCGGGATATTCCCGAAATCTCTGCCTCATCTGTTAAACCCTAGTATACAGGGTGTATCAAATAAAAAAGTAAATTTTGCTTGGGTGTTAACTACACGACATATAAAGCACAAACCCGCCGAAACCGGATTTCATCATTCAAAAATAAAAAAAAAATATTAAATTATTAAGTATTATTCTTAATGTATGCCGTGAGTTCATTTAACGTCATTCTGAATAAATAAAGGCCAATCGGCCAGTGTGCCCTTGTAAAAATTGCAAAACATTTTAAATTTCTTCTTTTTATAAAATAAACATTCCTTATTTGTTAAGAGCATTCTACGTAAGTCTATAAAGTATTATTTTTAATATCCTGATAAGACGTTCGAGTTTCACCGGATATACGACTTCAGTAGTTACAAAAAGCGTAAATATTTTTCTTTTGCTTTGTCGAATCGAAAGTTAGTTGTTAATAAACGGTACCACATGAATCTGAGTTATTTCTTTTGGATTTATTTAATCAAATAACGCAAAATGAATTGAATCGAACTACATAGAAATAAATGTAGATACAGAAAATTTGCAAACACGCCTTTTTACTATGATGTCGCGCGAAAATGAATCTATACATTCCCGCGCTTTTGCCGATGCATCAAGCTTCGATTTTCTTTATATGAAACCATGATGGTCCTGAAAAGGATCGTTTTTTTCGAGACGAGAAGAATTTAAATAAAATATTCGAAGTGGCTTGCACTCCAAGCGGCGATCCACACAAAACTAACTAAGCCGTAATGGCTGAATGATAGTGGTATGTGAGAGTATACTCGGGACAGCATTTAGGTTGGGCACAGGTGCGGCTCTAGCCCACGCCATTTACAAAATATTTTTTTCTCGTTAATGCTTACAGATAGACCCCCTGTGCATTAAGACTTTTTGATCGTATATGATTATAGCTGCTACATATTATTATATTTACATCTATATCTGATACACCCTGTATACTTGCCTTCAGTTCTTTTCACGACAAGCTAATTTCTTTAAAAAGTAAATTTTTCATAAAGATGTAACGTTTTGTCGTAAGATTAATAATAAATTATTTTCTTCCTCTTCTCGACTACGTGTAGGAACACGTTGCACAAATATATTTTTTTTCTGAATTATCATTCATTGCATTCAATTTCGCAATCTTCGAATGTTTTTTTTACCGGTTCTGGGCGCTCAGACATTTATGCCTACCCAATGTCTGGCGAAATAAATCATCCCGAACACGTGCCAAGCGAAAATTTTGCCAGTTCGATGCGGCGGCGTGGTCGCTTATCGGCGTGACATTAATTCCGGCAATCAGAAACGGTCAATAACACATTGTCATGTGTATAATGTGGATAGACGTTAAGAAAAGGAGCTGATTCAACAAGTCTAGGTCATTATGACGATCGCGACGGAACATGTCGGCCGCATATAGTATATTATACGTAAGCAGTACGGCTATAAATATAACATATGTACTTATAATCTATTTTTGGAGTTACGATATGAAAATATTTAACTATAAATCGCATAGTATGAGGTGTTTTAGATGACATTATTTAGGAAGAAACGATTCGAGTTCCTTTCGCAACTGATTGTAAGATTTTTGCATCGTATTCAATGCCGTAGGTTACGTAATAATTGATATGCATACACGAATGCGATAAACATACAAAATGCTTTCACTTTCATTGCAACTAACTCTTTAAACTATAACACTTTGTTTACAATTAAAACAACTTTTTTCGTGAAATATAGGTTTTTTTTATACATATGCAGTTTTATTACATAATTATGAAAAAATTATACGTTTCGACTTATACAAGTCTTCGTCAGTAATGGGTATTAAGTAACATACATGTTAAAATGAAAATCCACAAAAACCAATTAGTGAAAATTTTGTGATAATGCCAGTTAATGAAGTTCATTATTATAAAAGTAACTGTCTTCTTTTTTAATTTTTAACACTGGTCTTTTATTATGTCTCGTCTACAAATGCATTTTTTTTTATTTTTGTATTTTTATTTCAGTAATTACTCCAATTTTCCGATTTGTCAAAGAAAGGTTATTATAATTTATATTTTTTGTTATTTAATGGAGTAAAATTATTTATTTACTAGGGTTATTTGAACAATTAGGTATTGTATAACCTACGATATAATAATAAGTGCTCATCAAACAGGTATCTAACTACAACCGTAGTGCAAACTAATGGTGCAAAAGATAGTAGATGATTACTGAAAAATACTCCAAAGTTTACTTTTCCATATCTGATTTTGCCAATTAATAATTATTTTTTTGTACAGTGTAATAATCCTTTTTTATACTAAATAGCACAATATTCAAAATCACTCAAAAAGTATTAAGTTTAGTTATAAGAAGTGTTACATGCGATTGAAAGAGAATTTAATTCTGTATATATGGCTGTGGTGTTCTATTTGAAAAGAAAATGAGATTCCTTCGTTTAGAGATCCCCAGCTTTATTATGGTTTTAAACGTTGCCACAACTATACTCCAAAATTATCGCAAAATTATTATAGGTAATGGCGGAATTGGTTTTTCAAGCGAAACTCGTAAATACAATTTTTCTTTTAAAAAGTGGAATATCTCCGAAATCGTTCCGTGTTGGTGTAGGGCATGTAAATTAGATCTGATATATTTTGCATCAAAGAATTAAAAAAAGACCCATGTCTACATACATAATACTACATACATACATAATACTTTTGTAGGCAATTGCTCTTAAATGAAAATGATACTCTGTACCAAAAAATAGAGTGGATCAAAGGAGCGTGACATAATACGTTTGTTCTCCAGGCTGGTACCATAGTTAATTCCTGTCCACTATTCTCGGAACAGGAACATCCGTTATGCCAGATATTACATTTTTTTTATGAAAAGGGCCGATATGAAAATCTGCGAAATTCCAAGAAATTAGTTAACAAGTTAAGTTAAATCTATAGAATAATTCAGAGTAGTCAGAATTGCGTTGGGGGTAAACTCCTTCCAGTTTTAATAAAATAAATTTCACGACTCTTTAATTCCTGTAATATGAGTCTTGGATACAAATCAGAAACCACACAATGGAGGTATAATCGAAGTTTCAACCAGTGCGTGATACAATGGATAAATATCGTTAAAGTTGGTGTAATTCTTCTAAGATTTAATTATTAAACGCAGCCATCTCTGGGTAGCCAAAGTTATGGCAGTTATGTAAGTGCTAAAAGCACCCTTTCTGTCGAAAATGACTCACAGAACATTAATGGTTTCAACCGAGGTATAGGAAAAACATTTACATTGTGTTGGGTAGGTATCTAGGTATACTTATATGCGTTTTGGAGTAACTAAGGAAGCAGCACTTCTGTGCATTTAGGCGGAGGTTGTTGTTGGTGCATCAGTGGTGTATAAAATCCAAATTCGTCTGGAGTAGATCTGAGTCGGGAGCTATCTTTATGCAACTGAAAATTTTAAGCTTATCTGCATATGCCGACTCGGAACAGTCCAGAGAGCAGATAAGATCATTGATGAAGGTATTGCAAAAAAAGAGGCACCAGGTTGGAGCCTTGCAGTGCTCCCGATGTGGAAATGTATAAGTCTGATTGATTGATTTATTTAATCACTGAGTACGAATCAGAACTTCTTATTGTATTATTTTGTACTAAGCGTATTTCTCTACATCAGCAGGTTAGTCCTTTTACTTACTTACTTTACTTTTATCAAATGAAGTAGCCTTTGCGGTAAACCCTTTTCCGGTAGCTCAGTCGTCAGATTGATTGGTCCCAACAATGGTAGACTCTGTCGTTCCATTTCAAGGCATTCAAGAACAACGTGGTAGGCTATCTCGTCGTTGCATAGTCTACATATGGATTCACCTTTAAAGACGCCTGTTTAAGGAACTATATAGATAGTTCCTTAAACAGCCGTGTTCTATCAGCAGGCTCGTTACTGTTCTAAGCTGCACTAGGTTGAGAACCAATACATCCTCAGCTGATTGTCGAGATGATTGCCTCATCATCCGTTTGCTGTGTATCTGCCCTTCTACGCTGTTCCAGTGAACCTGGTGTTTTCTTACGAACCACTCCGCTACTGAGACGATACTGATCCTGTGAATATTATTTCAGAACCCATTCTTGCAAACAAGTTCGTTGCTTGCTATGCCGTTATGATTCCGCACCCACGACCAAAATGATGTTGTGTCTGGAAGGACTTTTAGGGTGTCTAAGCAATCCCAAGGTAGTTTCGAGGTTATCTCATAAGTTGCTAGTGTCCTTAGGGTGGCATGACTATCCGATGAGAGATTAATCCGCTGACGCTTTGATTATTTTCCAACCCCCTACGGACACATGCTTCCATTGCTATTATTTCCATTTGTTGTATATTGTCCCGATATCATATATTCTTTATGATTCAGGGTTTCTCCACAGAACCTGTACTTCTTTTTGACCCATCTATATAGCAGTTTTGGTTTTGAATCTCTGGTTTTTATTAGACTTTCCACTCATCCCCTTCTAAGACAACCTTGTACGGTTTGTCAAAAGATAGTATGGGTGTCATCATGTTACTTCCAATTTCAAAGATAGGATTTTCGATTTTGGTTGTTATTCTGGCATGCCCAAAAGTATTCTGGACCTTCTAATTTCCATCACTTTTCAATCTGTATGCCTCCATTCTTACTTCCCCTTTAATATAAATATAAAAGGGGGAAGAAATAAATTAACTAAAGTTACGAAGGAAATTGCCAGAGTTTACAGTTCTGAATAGATCTGGAAATATGGTAAGGGACCCAACTACGATCTCAAGAACAATTTATAATAAAACCTTCCAATATTCACAGCGACTATTGCAGAGCAATTATTGCATTAAAATAAGTATATAATAATAAAACTTGTTATAGCTAACAGCGTACTTTACCTGTAATCTAGAATAATTAGAGAGTCTATCCATAGATGTTCTCAAAAATTCTACTACTCGAAATCAATTTTCTACTCGATTTTAATGGTATAATTTTTTCGCGAATCAAAAAAATTCGTTTATAATTCCTTGCTTTTCCAATCAATGACGCGAACGCAGGATAATTGCTGATCCTTTATCGTATCGAAACAAGTTGTACGTAACCTTTAACTCTCTGTCTGGCAAATACTAAGAAAGAACGTTAACATCGCCGTCAATTTTATCGTAAACTCAATACCGGCGACATAGTAACACTACTGATAATATAAGGAAATTGTACCGATAAAAGATTCAAGGGTCATCACAAGAGGCACAATAGATACAAAATTTTGGTTATTGGCGGAGATGTTAAACACATTAAAATATTTGTTCACTTAAATTCCGTTCTGATTGAATTTTTATGCACATATGGAATGCTTACTTGAAGATTTATGGGACAAATTTTAATGATATTGGGAAAAACCAAAGGCTTGCAGTACCTATGTGTATCCTAATTGAATCAAATCTAAATGGGTATATGCGTATATGGTAAATGCATATTGAACTTTGGTACATAATTAAACGTGTTTAACACACGCTTACATGATAGCAATTTGTTTTCTTTGAATTGAAAATAAGAAGTATATAATCACTGAAATATACGATCAAGAAATTAAAATAGCAAAAATAGGTCAAACAACTCAGGGTGACGCTTGCGCACTTTTGGGGTCAGCAAATTTAAATCATTTTACAATTAAAGATCAAGGGCATTCAGATTATTCTAAAAAGTTATCTTATCTATTAAATTATACTCCATATAAAAAAGAAAGATGATTTACAAAGTCGTTTGTTGGAGGTTCAACGAACTAGCACGTGTTTTTCGATAATTTCAAAAAAGAGGACTATGCGGTATATCAACACCAATTTACAAGATTTCCATGTTCTCGGAAAAGTAATTGCTAAAAATAATAATTACTATCTAACTTAAGCTAATCCAAGAAAATGTGTAGCGTAGTGGTAGCTAAAAATAAATCTATCATCGCGTAAAGGCATATTAGATAACTTGACCCTGAGGATTTGCAAAGCACATGCTTCTGTAGCACATATTATCATTATAAACAAACGTAAACTGATAAGGAAAAAATAAATTGTAGGTCAGTTTACATAAGTATATAATATCTTGTGTGTCACCTGAGAAGATTCTAACGAAAATATGTTAATCTACGCATTTTTACCCTACTGATAAGAAATAATATCTCATTTTACCTTTATACACGGTATATAGAGTATGAAAGCTATTGCATCAAGTAGAATAATTTGCTTTTAGAATTGTCATAGATCACAGCCTATATTTTTAAACGGACATCTGGTCGAACACAGAGTATTTAATCTAGATTATTGGAATAATATATTGCTGGTTATTTTAAATTTTATTAATGCTTTTATTAATGAAGTTAATTACATGTAAAATACAAATATAATACAATCTGTTGAATACTACCTATCAAAACTGTTTGTCAACTACATAACTATATTGTATTTCACAAATTGTCGTAAGGATGCCGCTTATTTCACTATCTACAATCGGGATAGGATAAATATGGCACGTGACCGATCAGAAATGACCTCATATACTAGGCCAGTGATTATATACATTTGTATAGTCACTGTACTAGGCTGTTGTGAAATCCGTTATCTGTCATTGAATAGAAGCATTAGGTTAGGTTATTTACAGTGATCTGTATTACCGAACGAAAATATTTTTGTTATACAAGCTGATTAAAGAAAAACCCCCACCAAATTTATTTATTATTCTCTTATTCCGAATTCAAAATTCAAGCATAAAATTGAGATACATTTTAATTAATATAGAGTAATATAGTAGTAATATAGAGAGAAAAAATATTAATAAAAATTTGATTTATTCCAATACTTGTTTCTCTTTGCACTTTCTATTGATAGATAGCAAGAGACTCAACATTCGCGATTTCAACATTTTTTCTGGAACCTAACCTCCGCGTACATTCTAGAGAATTGCTGTAAAAAAATGTACCGACCCAGCGTGAAAGACTGTCGTGACACTTTTCGTGATGGGTATATGAATATTTACTTCTAATTACCGTTATGAAATTACCAGTACACTGTTTTCTACAGTATTGTTTATTATATTGGCATATGTTCTTCATCTCGTACGTGAGTTACTTTGCCGTGTACTTCACCTGCAAATTATTTAGTGTACTACCAAGGTGACGTTGGTGTATATTAGGTTGCATACACATAATAAAATTAAAATCGCACGCTGCTGAATTATGTTGGCTAACTTCATCGGAAATAATAGATGTAAATAGAAAAATATAGATTACGGGGAAACTAGAGAAGGATCAAGACAGCGCCTTTCGATAGCTCGGTGACTACTAAAATTTAAAAAAGGTGCGAATTCTTTTTTATGTACTTCAGAACCTTGGTATAGAATCGTTTTTTGGAGGTTTCGGAGTTTTAACCGAGAGATATATACGACAGTTTCAGAGATGGAATTGACAGGATAAAGTACATCTGGTATCACATGTCTTTCCTGATGATGACACCAGAACCACTACCAAAACGTTGGATTCAAGTAATGCCGCCATAGCATAAACGACAGAAATAGCCCGAATGCCAACTAATAAGCAATCAATAACTGGTCGAAATTTGATGTGAAAACTAAGATCGTTCGATTTAGAGAAAAGCAAATTTGCTTAAAATTACTAGAAGTGTCAAAATTTTTGATTCGATTACAGGAAGGTACTGTACTATTCAATATTTAAAACAAGAAGAAGACTTTATGTGTTTTGAAAAATTCAAAAACTGTTGTTCATAATTTTCGACTTGTAAAAAGAAAATATGACTGGATCTAAAAATATTTGTTAGTCTAAAAAAAAAAAACATATAGGTTACCTTGTTCCAAAAGTCGATCGCAAGTGGTACTCTTTCACTCTTTTACTCTTTCAAATACACATACGAAATACAATAGCATACAGAATACGTTACTGAACAAACTGCTATTAAGAGAATTCGATCAGCACAAGATTCGCCATGAAAAACACATGCGAGCCTTTATTTTATTAGGTGTATATTCTAGCAGCAGTAACTATAAGTCGACATTTTAGTAATTAAACCAGAAAACCAAAAATAATTTACTGGATACTGCCATAGACTTTGGTCCACTAAGATAAAAGGATCGTCAGAGATCTAGCAATGCATTTATAGTTGCCTGATTTCGTTTACCGTAAAAAAAAGAAATACTAAGTATATCGAAAGTGGAAATAAAATCCTAACCTACGCTGGGTTAGATAAAAGTTTTCGTAAAGGCATTCTTCTTTATAAGTGGTTGCAACAGCCTTTTTCAATATTAAAGAGTGATGTTTTTTTTTTGCACACCTATCTCCATTGGATTAGCATTTTACAGCTCCAGTAAATTGACCACATTTGACAATATGTCATTGTGGAAATTACTATGCTACCAGTACACATTTTCTTTTTATTTTGAATTACTACTACCATTACAAATTCATTTTATCAATAGATATGTACCAATATATAACTGCCACATATGTATATATTTATATTGCACACTGAAACGAATGGAATGCTTCTTTCAATAGTTTGTGAAGTCGTAAGATATGAATCATTGATTTGAATTTATATTTATTGCTAAACAAAAACGTCACTTTTGAAACAATCACTCATGTACTCTATTATGATTTACTAAACTTACATTTACATACATAAGACAACCGACCAGTCCAATTAAGTCAAATCTTTGCTAGTCTTTCTTGAGAAGATTAATTATCTGAGTAAAATATAGATCATATATGAAATATATATGCAAAAAATCAAGTAGTGTGGTCAAATTACTGGATTGTCATATCTGAACCTTTTCTGACGACAAAGAGTCTCTCACCCACCCTATTAAAAATACATGTCCAAGAATCATTACTTAAATAAAAAGGAAGAAATGATACTGAAATGGGCATTAGAGTTAATCAAAATTTCTTGACAACCGTCCCATTTGCAGATTACGATGGCGAGTGTCAACTTAGATTACATATTTAGAAAGTTAAAAGATGAATGCAAATAGTGTTGGAAACGAAGCTTTCATTATCATTCACGGCAGATCGCAGTTATTTCATTCATTGCATGAATGAAGCGCTTGTGCATGAAGTAGATCTTTCACATTGCCTTCACGAGAATAAATGTGTATCAACGTGTTTGTATGTAAACGATTTACTATGTATATTATCAGTAAGTTATTTGTTTAAAAATTAAACTGCTTGCTCCTGCCTTTCACGAAATGAAATCGTGAAAACAATCTTGAGCATTCGTTTCATTCATTTTCTGATTTCGCACTGCAGTATTTACTCATAGGTACGCAGGAGAATGAAACTGCGTTCATTATGTGAACATAGAGAAACACTAGACTAAAATATGAACATAGAGAAACTCGAACACCTGATTGAAGTAAATAAGAGAGTCAGAATATCAAAAGCTTGAAATTATAAAAATAACAAAGCACTGAATATGAATGTTTGGAAAGCATTTTCTCAAAAAAAGGAGTAACACAAAAGAGCATTCACAATACGACAGAGGATGGAAAAGCCATACAACAGCTTTTCGTGCATGCATTAAAAATAATTATTTATTGAATTGCAATAATTTAATATACTGTACATTTTCAAATAACACGTCGCAAATGTATTGTTCATATTTCAAACTAAAAGTGTTCGTACTGCAGTTTTATACTGCCTGACTTTTAGAATATAGTTTATTATTTACTTTTACTTCCTGTAATTTTCCAAATTCTCACATACTAGGTACCCAAATAATTATATCTTATCTTACATATCCAGAGCTTTCAAATCGTTTTACATTAGAGTTTATGATCAAAGCGAGGACAATTTAGGGGCGCGTACCGTAAATATAAAATTGTAACCAAATGTTTGGTTGCGATTTATTTGCGATTAGTGATTGTCGATTATTTCAGAAAATTTACGGGACACTTTGGTTGATCTCAAGTATGTTAAGTTTTTTTTTGTTTTGTACCACTTTTAAAGATAACCACCATCGTCCATGTGGTTTTAGTGGATGCGACGCGCTTTGATTGACCACGTTTTATGCATAGATAAAGTAGGTTGGTTTATGCACAGTATATGTTTCCGCAGTGGAGGGGATAGAAAAATCAGAAAAATCGTAAAATGAGCGAGGTTGTTTTGGACAACTAAAATAACCAAACTTCAGCAACCCGCGTTCCGTAAATATCATAATTTTCAGGAATCTGCTATATTCGGGACACAAAACCTAGAATTTGGTTGCTATTTGTGAATTACGGTACGCGCCCTAGGATTGTATCGGATCATCGGTAGCCACTAAAGTGCAACCGCCCAGTAACAAATAGAAAAAGATTCTCAACAAGTAATCGTAACAATAATGAAATGCAGAAAGAACACTTCGAGTGAAGGATATTTTGACTCCAAATAACACAACTATTATCAATTACATACTACTCGTATTTTATATATAAAGCGATACAGAAAGCCAAGTTGTAAACCAAACGCCTCTGCTTAAACACATTTAAAACGATAGAAGCCTATGTAGATTGTCCACACTTTATTTATGATATACATTTTTATCGCATAAGGAAGCAAATCTTATATAATTACATAATACAATTGAAAAGATAAACTTGATACTAAAATTTCGATTACCAAGGAACTATTTGTAATACGTCTAAGTGATAGGAGACAGGAATCGAAAAAAAAAGTGGAATTTTTTTCAGCTGGCGGCCTTGAATATATTAGAGTAATATAATATGAAAGCAATCTGCTGCTAATTTCGCTAATTTTATTCAAAATCATTCAAAAAATAAAAAACGATGTTAAAGAAACAAAAATCATGGTGTTAGCAAATCTTAACGAAAATAAATAATGAATTTTTTTAAATAATAAACATTGGGTACTTATATGACATCGTACGTAACCTTTGTATTAGAATCACCTATGTATATTGCAGAACTAATTATTAGGTTTCTTTGCCTCTGCTTATCTTGGTCTAACGATAAGAAATGACTAAATTTCTGTTTGTTTTCAGTTAGATAATTTTTTGAATATTATGCACATGAATAATATGGAAACAAACACAGAGATATTGCTGATTATTAGTAATACATTTACATAAATGGATTATTTAAAATTCTCCACAGTACACTATATAAGCGATAAATAAAACAATGCAGTAACATAAGTTTGCGATATTAAAAAAAAACGTTTCGAGTTCTAACAATACAAAATGAAACCTGGTACTCCCTAATTTCAAATTTTCTTTCAAAATTGAGTTTATTTATTATAAAATAAACAAAAGCCATTCCTGCAAACTTAGCAGAATTTGGCACTGATGTGAGCACATTTACATTATTTTTAGAAAGTCATAAAGAAAGCTACAAAGGGACAGATATTTCTAATAATGTAATGAAAATACCAACAATAAATCTATTATTGGGTAAACACTTACTTTTTACAAAATTAAATTGGTATTGAATATTAAAAGCCGACATTTAAAAGGAATATTTCCGCTCAATTTCAATACGCAAACCTTTTCTATAAATTTGCATTCCAATGTAAGGCAGTGACAATAATAATTACAATAACTGAAATTATTTCTTTTCATGAACAAAAGCAGCGTAAAATAAAAATAATGATACCTATGGTAGAAAGACTTAGATTGTTGATCAAACTATTATTAATGTTTCTAATAAAAGAAGTGCTTAATACTAAGATATGAAGGGAAAAACCACAATTTCAAAAAATAAATATTAGGTACATAGAACTGACATGTTCTATCAAAAAAATTAAAAAAAAACACAAAACTCACCTCAAAACGTAAGCATCTACTTGTTCATTCCTGCAGAAACTAATGATTTCACATCTAACGATTTTCAAGAGACTGTCCAATTTATTTCTGTAAATATAGATTACCACGAATTAACAACACTTCCTAACCTATAATAGATTTATACTTTAAGCATGCTTAAACAAATTAATTAATTTTTCGTAAGGAAACTAAAATAAGCATGTACAAACGTAAACAATAATTTAATTATGCGTTCATTTATGTTATAATGCTACAAGTTAATTAGTATGCATCAGCTGATTAGTGTGTATATACAAACTGAAATGATCTTGGAGGCACTTTACTAGTATTTGAATTAAAAAATAAAGAAAAATCGATACAAAAGGGTAAACTGGACATACAGATATCGCAATCGCTTACAAAGCGAAGTCTTTTTATGTATAAAAAAGAAGGCTAAACAAGAGGGTTTTCAAAATGTTTAATTAATTTTGTCACAAACCTTGGGATTTTTCTTAAGTCAGCACATTTGCTGTTATTGTCACTCGATGTAAACCAAATTTCGAGGAGTTTTTCAACTCCCTCGAAAAACTGTACGCTATCACTCATATTATCATCCGTTGCGGCCATACCTACCGTAATTCGAACTTGGAATAAATGAAAATCCGATTTTGCCGGACACCGGTACATATACGATTTTGCGCGCGCACTTTAACTCATGTGGCGCAGGCGCATGCCGCTGTACACACACAGATTTTCCAGATTATTCCACCGCCAACTTCAAAACCAACAACCAATATAGAAAAATTCCAAACTTCTTCCTGGTAAATAAAAATTTAACCACATAACGGAATTATCCTTTACATGTCATACAAGTTCCTTAGAAATATTTCATATTTTTAAAGCAACAGATATACATACATACACTTGTGGAATAACAAAATATTGTGTTCTCATAAAATATTTGATCATTTTATTCGGCGGCCGCATTTAAGAAAGCTAGTTTACAAAATAGATTCACTTTATACATTTTCAACCACTCATTTCTAGAAAATTTGCTAAATCACGTATTTCCCCGTTTTTGTAATTTTATGGTTTGAAAATATCTTTTCGTTTCCTTATATTTCTCTGCTCTTTTAATATGAGCTCTGATGAGTTATGTATTTTAGTTCCCAAAATATATTATAATTTCGGTTCTCGTTATCTTTTATTCTTTTTTTCCGAAATTAAATATGCATCTAAATAGCCCATTTTACTGCCAATGCATAAAGAATAACTAATATGAATAAAATGTTGGGCTAGATCTAAGTAGTAGGTAGATCATTTTTCATTTTCGATAACAAAAACTGGAATGATGAAGATAAATAATAAATAAATATCCTATTATATAACTAATTTGGACATTTATAAGTTGATATGCATGAATGAAAATTACTGTATAAACACGTACGTGTTTTTTTCATTTTTATTTGACTATATTTTGTACGTTTGTTTAGCGTAATGACAGTGTGACACACCTTTTTATTGCACCAATCCGGACACTATACAAACTCCAGCGCAATTTATTTTTTTCAAACCTCTTATTAGAATATGTAGGTAATATTACTCTATCGAAGTTTCTCAACAGAAATCTCTGATAAAAGCTATTTGACAAAGAACTTTTATAATTTTATTCATTAAACTTAGCATTTTTGCAAACAGTGGGCTGTCCAATAACTAACACAAAAGGAGATTTTTTTTTGCTAGTAATTAAAAAAAAAACTGACAAAAGTTTTTACTTGTGCTAAAACCCACAACTAATACCAAATTTCAAAATGACACATAAGATTGAAAGTTTTTATATATTTCATCTGAAATAGCAATAAATCTAAAACGGGGGTTTAATATTTTTCAAATATAAATACCTATATATAACACATATTTTATAAATATTTGGTGCTTCTTGGGATATTCTCAAAAAATTTTTTTTTAGAAGTGAAAATAATGGAGCGCTAAGCAATCTCCAATTTCTTTGACTCTATTTATTTTTATTATTAATTAAAAATATATAATACATCCTCTGATTGATGACGGAACACCGACTATCTACTCCCCATTTTTGACACTGCCATAACAGCATGCTTTTTCTTTAAATTTTAAAAATAAATATTGGCTTTTACGCATTGAAAAAAAAAGATATTAAATAAGATTTTTTTTTGTTGTTTTATAATTCTGTATGCTATACTATAGAAATTCTATATGAATAGATTTTTTTTAATGAGCAATAATACTTCTTGCGGAAACAGTGGAGTAGAATTAAAAAGAGCATAATAAGGACTCAATCACGAGCACATAATTGTTCGGATCAATATATTATTTTGGAAGAAAACATATCTCTTAACCAGGTTTTGAAATATTTGGAGGTGAGATTTCTTTCAATGAAGGAAATTTATACATTTCTTTTTTCAAAAATTAATTGCTGTTATATCATTACGACTTATTTAACATTTCTAATAAATAAAAAATAATCAAATATGGAAAACATTTGTGTAAACTTGGAGACTAACAATAAGTAATATACTTTACTTTTAAAAAGTAAAAAAATAATAAAAAATATAAGGGAGGTCTGGATTTTCTGCCCACCATTACTAATTTTTTCAAAAATAGTTTATAATTCTTGCAACTACAATATACTTAATATACTACAAATGACATTCTAAGAGAAAGAAAATATTTACAAATATTTTTAAAAAAAGTTTTAGAAGAAGAAGAAATTTCCATTTACATTTATATTTTTTATACGATTTAAAAATTTTGTATTATTTGCGGCAGAACAAGCAAAAACTTTTATAATTTTTTTTTTGAAACGAATAGAAATACATTTTGGCAATTGAGAATTGCAATGCACTAGTTAAAAAAAAATGTGAAAAAATCTTCCGCTTATTAAAATATGAAACAGATTAGTTCGCAATTCTAATCAATTTGTTTATCCACAATACATATATACTTACGTGTATACATATATCACATTAAACCAACATATGCGGTTTCTTTGTGAACATTCCGCCGGCAATGTTTCTAGGGACTGTGAATATTTTATACAAACTAAATGTCTAAAATTAGTGATTTGCGTTTATTGGGTAAAATAGTGTGAATTTGTTACGTGCTGTAATAAACGAAATTTATTTACTGAGTAATCAAAATTTTACAAACCATCAGGAACTAAATTAACTAATTGTGGCTTCCTTCTGCAAGTTCCCCTAAAACAATTATTACAAGAAATTGTCGTACATGAATCGTTGTCGTCACTGACATTTACATTATCATAGGGAAATACTCTGGCTTTAACAAATATTTCTCCCATAGGTTTTATTTTCCATGAAAATTCATGTCATCGAAATTTATTTGGAGATACCGGTAATTTTTATTAATTTAAACTACTTTAGGTTTGAGATTTTTTATTCCATTTTCATTTTAAACTTAGTTACAAATACGTGTTTTATGTTTAAAATTTTATTAGACAAATATATTTTAGTTTGATGATTTCTGATCTTAATATCAAAGGTATATAAAAAAAATTAACAATTCAACAACAATGTTTTTGACAATAGAATAAAAAAAAAATCGAAACGGAAAATAGTTTCAATTAATAAAAATTACCGACATCTCCAAATAAATATAGATTACAAGTTAATTATAACATTTTTTTTCTGCCGTTTCATATTATTTAATTAATACGGTGATATTCCTACGTTTAAGTTTAAAAGTCTTGAATAATGTTAACTGTTGATGCTTTTGCCCCAGTTTTCAAATATTTCAGGTGCGTTCTGAGTTCAAATTTATATTATTCATATATTCATATTATATATGCCTTTATTGCGCTTACGGAAAACACAAAACAAACAAGTAAATACAGAACTTAAATGAAAATACAATGATGTGGAAATAATTAAATAACATAAATTAATTTCTATTTATTAAAGAAAGGTAAGTAATGAAAAAGAAAAGACGTGTGGCGCAATCTCAGGGTGCGGGTCAGTTAATGCTGTTTTTTACCTAACCCTGTGTTGAATTTACGATTCTTTTTTTGAAGTAAAACCTACATACTATAACTTAAGCATAAATTCAGGTATATATAAATTGCCTCCCCACAGGTAGTAGGGAAGAGGATCGGATTTAATTGGTATCATAAATAGGTAAACTGCCTCCCAAACCTTTTTAATCGTAAGCTCCAGCCATTATTGTGTTATTTATTTATCAACTCTGGGACGCAATTTACACATGTATATCAGGTAGCTCAAAATTGTGGGAGGCAATTTACATATACCCCTAAATTCGGCTTGCACATAATAATGATCATAAATAATAATAATGAAAATGAAAAGTATATGTTCTGCAAAAGTAATTGTAACTGCAATATAAGAATATTAATTCTACTATGCCTGAAGCATTGAAATGAAGAAATGGTAAAGCAATGACCAAGTAAGCACAGTATGAACTAATTAACAATATCCGTAATTTTCACTTAAACTGTTGAATAGTTTTAATTGACTTCATATCGATAGGTAAGCTGTTATATTTATTGTAGATATTGAAGGAGAATGAACGTTCGAAAAGAGCCGTCTTATGATGGGGTGGGGATATAAGTCCACGGAATCGGGTGGTGATGTTATGTACATTTCTCGCAGGAAAAATCGGGACACCAGCAGTCGTCAATTTTAAAATTTCTTGGGTGTAAATGCAGCTTTTAGAGGATATATTCACTTATCAAAGCCATAAATCACATAAATGTATAGAGAGAAAAAGGTTTATATATAGAATAAACAAATCGGAGTTTCGGTGACGGTGTTAGAAATACCGAATACGGAAATACTTCATGCAAAAAAAGATTCATAACAACAAAAAGGCCTCTTGAATAGACGGTTTCATTTAGAAATACAGTAAATGTATTTAACTTGTTTGATGTTATGCAGAGATAATTATTTTTTAAGAAAACATTGGTTATGGGATTTTAAAATTACATTACTTGTTAGTGCTACAATGTGATTTTTACAGATTTACTGATTACACTATTATTGTTTAGTATTCTTAAATTATTATTGTTGTTTAGTATTCTTAAATCTTGTATTACTTTAATGTTTTCGTTTATCTATTAAAAAAAATACCAAAAACAGTTTTAAGATTTAAAGCAATTAAGTTCGCAAAGAAATTATTTTTTTGTATTAACTCTCCGTTTATTGTATTTTCAAGAAATATATCTTAGTTATCGCATGTGTAGTGTGTAACCCAATATCTTTATTCTATTTCATTGAAACACTTTTGGTTTGTAGCACAGCTCCAGGCAATAGGAATGAGAAAATATTAAAAATAAATGAATCAAGCCCAAAAACAAATATTTTAGCACTAACTGAGATTGACGAACAATATGCTTTGTTACGATGTTTGTAATGTATGTAAATGCAATGATATTGTAATAAACCTGTCCTACATAAAGTCAGTTTGTAAACAGACTAAGCGTAGGCCATATTTCAAGAAAATAGAACGACATTGGATTACACAGACCATAGCTGCAATATGTTTCTTGAATATACAATAAACGCAGAGTTAATAAAATAAATAATTTCTTTGCGAACTTAATTGCTTCAAGAATTTTATAAATAACCTTAAAATTATTTTTAACAATTTTTTAATGCATAAAAACTTAATAGTAACGCAATATTTAAGAATATTAACCAACAATAATAGTTAATACATCAATAATTGTGTAATCAATAAATCTATGAAAATCACACTTTCCCGAAACTAAGGAGACTGATTGATTGTCTATTGCTGAAGTTATACTTGCGCGCATAAATCGAACTAAATGACTAATATCAAAGCAGCACTAACAAGTAATATAATTTTAAAATCCCATCACCATATGTTTTCTTAAAAAAGAATTATCTCTACATAACATCAAATAAGTTAAATACATATACTATATTTCTAAATGAAACCTCTATTCAAGAGGCCTTTTTGTTGTTACGTATTTTTTTTTGCATGAATATTTCCGTATTCGGTATCTCTAAAGGAAACGCCGCCACCGAAACTCCAATGTGTTTATTCAATGTATAAACCTTTTTTCTCTATACATTTATATTTCTGTTTAAAGCTGCATTTACACCCAAGAAATTTTAAAATTCTCGATTGCTGGTGTCCCGATTTTTCCTGCGAGAAGTGTACATTTGTCCTAAATTAAATTTTATTGTACAGATATGGAGGACACTTGAAAGTAAGTATTTTGTATCACAAAATACTTACTAGTATTTTTCAACTTATGCGAAATTTGCTCGTATTTCCCAATTCCGTGGATATACCTAAGGCACGCGTTGTGAACTTTTTGGATGCGATTAATGGAAATAGAATCTAAGCACGGGTGATAGACCTCTGCGCACTACATGAAACAAGAAGGAACGCCCGCTTCACACAGCCTTCTCTTGATATCTTTGTTCAGAGTTGCTCCGTGCGGATACAGTTTTTTGAGAGTCAGATATAACGATAGGACGCATCTTTTCACATGCTCCCAAAAGAGAAAGGAGTTGTCCATCATCAATCCCAGATTTTTAACGGTCGTAGCCATCGGTATGGGTATGATGGGTATATGATACTGCGTGGACTTCGACAACATAAAAGTGGTAGCTACCACCAAGAACTACGGGAAAAGACTCACCATGGAAGCCATAGAAATAGAGAAGAATAAAACCGTCAACAGAGAAGAAGGGTACCACCTCAGGAAACACGTGGACGAGCCTACTACGGAAAAACTTCACGATCAATGGAGCGGAAACTACACGGTTGGATGCACCAGAGGCGTATATAAGAAAAATGTCGAACCATGGAGAATCAGTTCAGTTGTCCTGAAGAAGCTGTCAGTATGAACAGCGAAACGTCGAGCGAAAGTTTTGACTCACGGGGAAACCCGGAAAAAGTTTTTAGTAATAGGTGTATGATACTGTCATGGATCCGTAGTAGCATTTATAGTATACACGTCATTAGGGGGTTGTTAAAATGGGGTATGTTGTAAATACTAAATTAAAAAAGGATAGCTATAACACCAATATAATTGTAGACAATTGTTATGCATATCAATTAATGGCTAGGAAAATATTGCAACCATAAACATTCTTGTGGTTTCGAGAAAAAAGAAAGATGACTCTGGTGATAGTATTCATGTACAATGAAAAAGCAGAGCAACAAGAAGTATGTATATGTGTGTATGTAAATGGAAGGGTGATGTTACACTGCGACCTAAAAGATCTGTTGTGTCCCCTATTCTTGCTGCTTTACAACTGGCCTTCCAATCCTATTCCTTTCAGCATATCAGAGGGCCCCAGTCCAGATAAGTCTCCCTCTTCGATTTCACATGCTCCCAAGTGCAACGCCCTCGAGTTGCACAGTGCTACGCAGTTTGAGAGGAGATGGATGGGTGTTTCATCCTGTTCCCCCAAATCTACATTCGATTTCCTTTTCCAATTCAAGCTTACTCAGGTGTCCTTTTCAGTCTACAATGGCCTGAAAGTATTCCTGTAATATGCGAACATTGTTACTTACTCAGGTTGATGCATTCTGTAACCTCTTCTAGTTATAAGTTCCCAGAAGAATTTTACTTTGCCTCATTACCTGGAGATTTTCGCAGTAACTAGATTTTCTCTGCTTCATTTCTATTTTCAGTTTCTTCAGTATTGTACTGCTACTAACGCCGCAAAGGGTTCAGGCCCTACAAAAGGTATTCCAGCCCCCTTTTTGCGAGATTTATATTTTCGTTTCCTTCCACTCCTGTGTGATCCGCGAACCCCACAGGAGGGTTACTTTATTTGTCTTGCTATTTTTAATTTTCCTAGGCATCCAGACATCTTGGAACTGTTTTCATATGAGTCGCGCTTATGGCTGCTTGACTATAGGCTGATATAATCTCCTGCTTCCGATAATTCTATCAATATTAACTGAACATCTTTCGTGTTATTTCTGCCGAAATATAACTTTCGAAATATTAGTCTAGCCCATATATCCTTTTCAGCTCCTTCTGCGGTTTTGGAGCATCGGGGTACTTTTGATGCATTTCTTTTCTAGAAGTAACTGGGGCTTATTCGTAATTTAAGTATTTTCGACTGCGCGCATGCACTGTCTGCACTTATGCGCTATTTTAAAAGACTTTTTGACATCCAAGCCTAACATTTTAAGAATACGTTTGTGGTATCCATGTTTTTTATGTTAATAGTTTTGGTCGAGCGTCACTGGTGCACGTTGATCGAATGTGTGTTAATAATAGTTATTTCCATTTAGATTTTTCTTTTCAGTTCGCTAAGCGGGACATTCTAAAATACCTATTTTATGTTAATAATTAACATTATTCTTATATTTATCCATATCCCAATAACTCAAAGCACTTGACACTTATACCGATTGTACACGACGTTCCAAACGCCAAAAAGTGATATCACTTTTCAAAAACAACATATTCGGATGTGTCGCAAGTGCTTTAAAAGTGACACGACAGTATATTGAAATGTGCACTGTTGGTAAGTTAGTGAATCTGAAAAGAACTAAAATACGAAAATTTAACATTTCGACACGACGCGAAAAGCGACACTTTCATCCCTTACAGAATAAGGCCCCTAACCAGGTAAATGACCAACTGCATCTTATGCACATGTGCATAAAGACACCGTTCGTTGGTACTTGCACTTGTTACTCTAGTAATGTAATTTTACACTATACCGTAAAATCACTGTAATACCAACAAACAAATCTAGTTTAATCTAAAAATTCCAATTTCAAGATACTATAAACAGTCCTGTACTTGCACTTGCACGTTACTTTTAAAATTTTATAACATTATGTTTCATTTTCAAAAGCAATATGAGTTATTCTAAAAGCTGCGAATGAAAACAAAAAGTAAATCCAAATATAACATTTTAAATAAAATGATAAGGGAATTTTCCTGTCCTAGGAAAACAGTAATAAGTATTGGAGATAGTATTTCCGAAAGTGAACATTATTAAATAAATAAATAAATAAATAATTAAATTTTCTTTTTAGTTTTTATTAAGAAAATATTCTTTCTGGAGATATATCAATAAGAATTGGAAAGAAACATCCAAGTTTCTAGATAGGTATATCAAAGAACATAAAGATCATCTTAAATGTCCACTAAAAACCAAAATATTTTATCATAGCAAATGACTGAACAGCTGTAAAAATATGTGTACTAAATGTAGCTTCGCTTTAACGTAAAAATATATTCCTTTTTCCTCCTTTATTATAAATTTCATTACAATTTTGCGACATGACAATCATAGATTAATGCTCTACCTGCGCTTTAACGTAAAAATATGTTTTAATTTCATAACAAAACGAATGTTAATCCAATAGACTCACATTTGGTTTAGAGTAATGTACTTTAACTGTCACTTATTTTAGCTCCTTTAATATAAATTTCATTACAATTTTGCAACATGACAATTCATGGATTAATGCTCTACCTGCGCGCGCAGTTAAACGAGTTTCATCCATCTCTCGCCGACTCTTCGGTTATCATATTCTTTTGCGCGTTCATACAGCGAAAAATTCCACTTTACGATTATCCACGTCAGAATCACGTTTAATATTTGGTCGTACACTTTTCTAAAACAAGCCTAGCACTGACATCTATAATATGCCGATGGAACTATTCTTTACTCGTAAATATGTATATTTATATTGTATTTGATTATACTTACAATAACACAACACTAATTTCACTTGCACGGCCAATTGGTGCATACTTTTATCACTTCTTTTTGAATCAAGGTCAAGATAGTGATGTAATCTTTTAGCGCAGTTATTAAAATTGTTTCCACTGATAGGTACTGCCGAAATTCCATTTCCAACTTCTTATACCAAGTTACAAAAATCAGTTTTTTAACATTTTATTTTTGATGCATTTTCTATAAATAATAAATATATTCTCAATAATACCAAAAGAATCAATATCCCTTAAACAAACTATGTAATACTAGACATCACCCAACAATGTTAAGCATCATCTAGCGGGAATGGTGGAACATATCCACCAAATGCCTTTTCCAACTCCTTAGCGACCGCGACGCGCAAATGATCTTTGAAAGGCGCGGCGACGACTTGAATACCAACAGGCAAACCTGCTTCGTTTAGGCCAAGAGGTACTTGAACCGCCGGACACTTCAACGTGTTCCAAAGGGCATAATAGCTAAAATTAAACGGCCGAACTAGTGAGGTATAATGGTAACCAACTGTGTACGGCTCTGATGGGAATAACAGCACCCCATCATCTCCGAGGGTGTTCTAAAAATCTTCTATTAACGTTATTATTGATAATATAGCAACAACTTACGATTACGTCTTGTTTCAGTTGCTTCAAAGCGCTTTAGGAGGCCAGTCTCCACTCGGCCGTGGTAGAATCCTATCATTTAAAATATTCAGTAGTGTATAAAAGTAAATTCTGATTGGAAAGTTAAGAATTTGATGAGCTCTCCAATAGCACTTGCCTGTAAAAAAAAACAACAAATTTAAAACAACTAGCACTTTCTATAAAGCTTATTCTCAAAATAGCATAACAATTAGAATTGTCACTCTCGCGCAAGAGAATCTTTGTGTATTCTTAGGGAGCATCTGAAATTCGCAATCTTCTTGGGTATGATTCTACTTCACTGCAATCGAATAATAGCGAGCCGGCTAGAAACTGTCCATTATTAACGTTTGTTTATTTCTATGGCAATTTTCAAGTTACATTTATATAATATACAGTAATTCTATAGATTAGTTCGTAGTTTAATACATTACATTGGTCTACATATCAGCCCAGATAACATGTAAACTCACGACAAGCTTTTCACTTGCTTAACTTTCAATTGTCGACGACAAGCTTGATAGTAAAAGGTTATGACAATGTTATTGTAACACTTGCGGCGACAAGCGCAACCGTATGAACCTTGAGACAAGGTTGTCGTAGCATTTACGGCAACAAGGTTTACAGAACCGTCACAATGAAAACGTTGTAACAGGTTATTTATGTTTCGGTGTCTCGTAATTTTCGAATAATCGCTTCAATCTCGAGATTGATTCTTTTGTTTACCGCCGTCCAGTATTCTAGCAGCCGACTGCATTGTTTGTTTGTCGTTGCGTTCGTCTGTGTTGAGCTGTTTAATCTTCATGCAAAAGTAAGTCTACTCTAATTTTTACACTGCGTAGCTTTCATGGTGTACTATAACTAACAGCTTCTTGCGGGTTTCGCCGTGTTCAAAACTTCACTCACGTTCGCTTCATGACTGACAGCTTCTTCAGGATAACTGAACTGTTCAGAAGTTATCCAATTTGTGCAATTCAAAATGCACAAGTTGCAAAAGACAAAGCAATGGTCAATACTAGAAGGTAAGGTTCTAAAATTTACCTCAGCCTTGCAACAAGCTTACCGACAAACTTTTTCCCTTGTCAAAACAACCTTAAACAAAGCTTTTGTAAACCTTAAATTGTTATCTGGAAAGTAACTACTGGTAGGTTTCAGAGAATAATTTAAAATGAACGCTGTGAAGGAGCAATTCATACTGTGAAGGGTTGTAAAAATAAGAATTATAAATATTTTTTGGATTTCCCTTGATAATAAAGAAACGATTTAAATGTAAAGCACAAAAATAAAATTTACAAAAGATAAATACAAATATTGTTGTATTTCGATTTATTTTCTTTTCCGTTGTTTCCTTCTGACAATATTTATGTTCTTCGTGGTTTTAGCTGATTTTGTTTTTGTTGAAATTTAAGCAAACACGAATCTTTTAAAAGTATTATATTTGATGTTTTGCTTTTGGATACAAAGGCTTTTCCATTAACAAATTAACTTAAAAACATATTTTTTATTGAAATTTTAAATTATATCCATTTCCAATTATCCCAAAAATAAATTTAAATGAAATTTTACAGTTTTAATTATATTGAATTAATTAGATCATGCTAAATAATTATCTAAGATTTAAAAAAAATAATATAGGAAATGCAAATTGGATTATGGGTAATGCATTTATAATTTGAAAGGCTGCAGCCGGGTAAATGAGCATAATTTCAATCTTGTTTGTCCTATAAGTTGCAGTACATTTCTCCAAAATATCAACAAAAAAAAACCATAGTTTTGGGGAAAAGAGTTGATTTAGTTTTTAAACAACAATTGTTTTCTCGAAAACTACTTCTTATATTTCATTCATTTTCATATATGTTGTAGACACTTATAAGGTGCATTTATGGCTAAAACATCAAACTTCTATCTGTTCTAACAGACATAGAAGGACGGTATTATTGTTTTCAACACTTTTCTTAGGAGCCTTTTGTACATCCACCATTTTTTTGCACAAATAATACTCATTTACCCTTTAATAACATATATTAATTTGAAAAAAAATAATTTTGTTTATTCCGCTCCTGCTAATTTTTCCTGCTAAGATGGTGTGCGTCAAAGAAATATAGCTTGAACAGATCGGAATTACGAACCGAGAGTCATAATAAATTCTGATTGTTATGCTATTTTGTGTCGCATTCAGTTAATAAAAAACCAAGCGAGTACAAAAATAGGCAACTTAAATAACGTCGGTCGGCTGCTCTGAATTATCAAAATTAGAAATTTATTATTCATATCCAACCACTATGTACATACCTCTAACACAAAATAAATAATATAAGAAAAATTACATTGGTGGCAATTGTGCCCTGGCGTGAACATTAAAGCTCTAGATTGTCCATATCTTCAAATCATTGATTATGTGGCTATCAGAATAAAATGAAGGCTCTGTATAATGTTATATATAGTGTGCACGCGAATGACTTATCCATGGGGAATGACTGGTCGATTGTAGGACGGGTTTTCCTCAAAGCATTTTTAATTATTAATTTAACGTTCGCAATAATTTTTTATTTGATTATAAGGCTCAGTTTTTGTTGTCTCCAATAATAAGTAAGTACCTATACAACTACTGGAATGCCAAGGGACAGCGAATTAGAAGTTATATAAGGTAAAGTCAGGTAAGTGTGTAACCGGGGCAAGTGTGTAGTTTGGCTATATTTATTTTTAAAATTGAAATACGGACGTCCTCTTGTTATAATACTAATGTACTAAACTTCATACTAGTTTTACAAACAAACATTTCGCATCTCATAACGTGTAATAAACTTGAATATTTGTGAATATATCATACCTTATTAACAGGCAATCAGTTTAGTATTAGCACTCTTGGCCGAACTAAAGGATAATGCTATTAATATATAAAATGCGGAACGATTACACACTTGCCCCATTTTGCTGGGTAAGTGTGTAGTATTGACAGTGTTTAAGATTTCTTTTTTTTTCTAGTAAACCGTTGATAATTATAAGGAGTGTATCTATTGAAGGCTTTCAACTGAGCATATATTACGTACTTCTATGTGTAAAATTTATCAAAATGTCTTATTATGTGAACAGTGTTACATTTTCTTCGCACTATGCAATTTTTACTACACACTTACCTGACTTTACCTTATATTAATAAATAAAAACGGCCGACTACTTTTATTTTTTCTTTTTTCAATATCTGTAAATATGTTTACTGTAAAGATTTTTTCGCTACGAATAGTACGTTATTGAAATATAATTCGTTATGATATTCATTAATAATTGGATAACATTACAAGAAAAAGCACCAAGCACTAATATTTTTTTTTTAATTAATTAGGTTCATATAACTACAGTACAGATTCTAGAAGGGCTTAAAACCGAAAATACAAAAATCGTCATGTTTGGTTTTATTTCGAATAACGTTCCAATTATTTCACATTATTCCATACAGGAGTAACATTCATCGGGAAAAAGTTCTTGTAAAGTTGTAATTTTGTTACTGATATTTATCATTACGTAAAATCTTTTCGACTTTTTCTTTTTTTATTTAACTGCTGCTAAATTCGCGAGCGTTTGTCGAGGTGACAGGATTTAATTCTACCAAAGCACGTATTTCAATTTTGAAGTCACTTACATTCTTATCCGGAAAAAAATTGTTTGTGTTACTATTTTATTGAAGAAAATGTTGCGTCAAAACGTCGAATCGTATTACATTAGTTGGGCTAAGAATAAGGTTCTCGGGATAGTTAACTGAAAATTAAAAAATTTGGAATTAGTTATTCCCGCAGAATTTGAAAATTGATTTATCATAAACGCTCCTTGTTTAAAAATTCGTCAGGGATGAGTGAATGATTAGATGTAAAATTAATTGATAATGCATAAATTTGCACATATGTTTGATTACTGCCTCCGATCATTCAAGGGATAAGAAATATGTCTGTGTCAGACAGGATTGCCATATATATCAATGTGCAAGATAGAGATGGAACAAGTCTAGCCAGTACTAAAATAGTATAATAGTGCGTATACTCTTTTCCTGTTCTACACTATAAAGGACTATATTTTTCGTTCTCTACTTTACCAATCGCCAGCTCGCGTGCGACCACTTGGTAGAGTGAAATGCTCAATAGCTCATTCATGTAATGACAAAACCATTTACCCATCTATTATAGATTTCAGCGAAAATTGTACAAAAACGCAGATACGTAAAAAACTTACCTCCCCCCTATTATTCGTAATTTGTTTAGTAAATACGTCAGCTTCCTTCCCAATCATATACATCCAAAGTCGGATACTATATCTGAGATATTGGAAATTAACTTCTTGTGGAGTTACCTCTGAATACGAAGAAAAATAATCAACACATCTAAAAGCAGTTTGTTCATTCCCAATCTCAAAATATTGCCTGTCAGAACTTTACTTTAAAATTAATTTCTTCAGAGGACTTGATATGGGACTAGAGCGGAGACATGTTGAATTTGCTACATAATAAATCCTCAATTTCTTGACATCCACATCTTTATCTAACTCTAATTTATCTACATTATCACCTAGGAGTACTTTCGTTAATGGAATCAAATCTTCTGCATGCGCTGACATGGCTCCTGCAGTTACTATGGTTGGAAATTCTGAACCATCTCTAAATGTCATGCCTGCAGATCAAAACACACAAATTTGTAACGATATCTTAAGAAAAAAAGCATGAAAAGTTACCGTAGGTTGAAATTAATTCAGGTGTCGGTTTATACCCGAATATACCACATCTGAAGGCAGGTATGCGTAAAGAACCCCCAATATCGCTACCTATAAACATGTAATAAATATATACTATCTGTCTATTTTAACTTTTAACCAACGTCATCGATTTTTGTCCGTATGAATCAAATCGATACTTCGGAGTCAAATTAAAAACCGTATAAACAGGATATCTTATGCGCGGTTTTTCAGTATTGGTTTAAATTCGATTTTGAGTTTACGTTCGAATTTTACGTTCAAACCATATTATACTACTGGTCACACGCATTAGTTGAACTTGAACCGAACAAAAAAATTGTTTTCATTTGAGCGGACTTCTGTACGAAGCTTAAACTTTAATATCTCCTCACATTGAATATAACATAATACATAACCTTAAAATAATTGTTTGTGACATCTGATGTCACTCTGATATTAACGAATTTACTGGAATTTTCTGATGAAGACGTTATTAATTGAACATTTTTGGCGTGTAAGAAGACCAAGAATTAATCGTGGGCATCCGACTAATATCGAAATTTGGGATGAACACGATTGCTTTGTGAGATACTGTTTATAGAAAGATACCGTAATGCGAATGCTTAACCGTATTACTAATAGGTATTAGCAAATCCTACAAATTTGTAAGTATATTACACATACATATGATTCGGAGATCCCATTAATGTATTTTATAGAACCACATGCTTAAGACCGGAGGAAATGTTATTGCTGATATCATATTTTCAACATTGCAATATCTGCCATGATTTTAACGAAACACCTTTAAAAACAATCTTAATCAATTACGCATGTTGAAAATTTAAATAACAAGGGACTATTCAAACACGTAATTGTGACGAATACTCATATGGTGTTTGAAAACGAATATTCCAGTTAAGGTAATGGTGCTGGATTACAAATGCAACTATTTAGTGTGTGGATGACCATTCTATGCAAGAATAGAAGTATGTGGTAACATAATATATCCTATTGCCACTGTTCAATTTTACCTTAATAACATACACCAATAATACACCAGCTAAGAACAAGTGCTTTATTTTGTATTTGCTAAATATATTTCTTTTGTTGCTCTTTTATTTGTAATTTTTTGAATGGTTTTTCATTTTGAAGAAACCTATTTTTAATTTGTTCTTCATTTAAGCACATCTAACTGGCAAATATGTCAAGTGATGTTAACACAAGTTGGTAGATTTTCTGTTCGTAATGTATAATAATAAACATTTAACACAGTAATAACGTTTAATAATAATAATAGTTCCTTAATAAAAGATATATAATAAAAGACTATTTTTTTTTTCGCAGAATTATATTTTTATGTTATAAGTGATTTAAAATTTCAATCAGTCATAAAAACAGAATTCACCCAGACGTCCATTGCTGCTTGAAATTGAACCATACATCGTTCAAATGCATTTCGGCCAATTCAGGCCTCCAAATCCGACTTATCATGTCACGACAACAGTTCCTTTTTTTTTTCCAATTAATTATCGTGGTCTTCTCAGAACTTGAGGATTCGTTCGGATTAACAATTATTATTGGCTCGATGTCCATCTCCATACTTTTTTTTCCCGTTCATACCAGTTTTTATTAAATTATTTTGTGTGCCTCACACAGTTCTCCCAGGTGTTGGGTGTGCAATGTTGTAGTGGCTTCATTCCACATATTCAATACATTTTGATCGCGATACCCATCCCTACCAATATTTTGATTATAATATCGTTTTGCTGAGGCCCAGATCAATTCTATTGCATTAAAATCGCAGTGATAAGGAGGAAGTCTCGGCACTTCATGACCATGACATTTTATAAGTTCATCAATAGCATACTTTTTCTCAGCTTATTTCCTTCTAACTATATCTAGCAATTCCATTTTAGTTGACTCACTTGAGAAATTCATGCCATTGTTCCTTAACCAATCTGCGATATCTTGTTTTTGGACGAACTATTTGAAGTTTTATTGATGACAACTATGGTAGGGAGCATTATCCATGACAACAGAGAATTTGGTGGTAAGTTGGGGATTAGTTGTTTTGTTACTCATTCTTCAAATTTTTTACTATCCATTGCAGAATGGTAGTCCGCAGCTTTAGAGGTAGACGCAAATATTAGGCTAGCGCATTAATAAACCGTGTTCACTTTCCAGCATGAACAATCATAAACGTGTGCCATCGTAACCCTGAGGCTTTTAACACTTTTAGCAGTGTCATCTTGCCCACACTTAATTTGAGTGCCTTTGGAATAAATCCAAGTCTCATCTAAAAACACTACTTGTTTGGCAGAACTTGAGCTAAGATTAGCCATATACTTTTTAAGAAAAACACTTCGCAACAATGCAATATCATGTTTCTCATTAATGATCTCCTATTGTCTTCTTTTGATATTTGAAGCAATTTCTTTTAACAAAGTGCTCAAGGATTTGCTTGCACAATTCAATGATGCCTTTGGTTTTGAGTTCATCTTGAGAGTTTGCAAGTAACATGTTCCTAAAATCATACTTCTATAAAAAAATCATAAACCAATTATATAACTGCTGTTACTTTGCTGATACATGTTGTAAATAGTATTTCGCACTTCCATTTTAGTTGTCTCTCGTAGATCTCTTGTTTTCGGCTTAATATGCGGTCTCTTTTCAGGATGAAGTGAGGAAACAGGATTTTGCAGTTTTCTCTTTTTAAATTCCAGACAGTCTGTCTGCTTACACAAGTGCTTCGCTTACTTTCTGAAAAAATACATACTTTATAAACATAATTATGAGTGTATTAGAATATCTACCTCCGTAAACAGCACTTAAAGGTAATAAAGGTCCCCATTTTCTTTTTCCCTCTCGAAATATGCCAGAGCATTAAGCACAAGCTCCTGTGCCTTAGAATTCAACCGCTTTCCAGGCATTTTCTGTAATAATAATAACATTAGTCATTGTTTGATACATTCTCTTTATTCAAAATAACTTACCTACTAAAAACTTTACAGAAGGCTCTGTGCTCTAAAAAGAACAATTTTTTCTTGCAAAATACACAAAGAAAGCGAAAAAACGGGCGAGAAACAACTAATAATAAACCAAATACACAAACTAACGACGCTATAGGTTAGATTTGATAACTGACAGGTGCCATGATAGAAACCGGAAACGATGCACTATTTTAAATATTTTACTTAAACAATGCAGTAATATGGCTATCTCCTATCTGTCACATTCATGAAATTACTCCTTGTATCTTTTTCTGCGAGACAAGCGGAACTTTGCTTCTTTTTTCAAAGTAATACTTGAACAAAATACTCAAATCAGAAGAGTGTCTTTACTTGTATGACATATCAATGACGTTGGTTAAAACACTAAATAGACAGACTTTATATACAATATATTTTTTTAATAGAGTGTGTTTAGTTCAAATTTTCAAATTCTGAAATTTTACAATAAAAAAAAAATTAATACACAAAAATCTTTGAGGTATCATCTTTTTTTTATGACCAAAATACTTTTCAAAATCTTTTTTGTAGGATTAAATTTTCTATAAGCAAACACCTTTTGTGATAAATATAATAATAAACCTATAATAGCCAAAAAAAGATCAAAAAAACCTTCATAGAAAATAAACGGTTTACATTAAAGAAGCCTTCATTCATTTATTTTTTTTTCTTATTAAGCCATGCCATATGAAACAATAAAAATCAACGAATCAATGAGACATTTGTATCCATTAAAACAACACAAAACAGTAAAGAAATAATAATGATTGAGACCTTATTTATCAACATATTCATTTACATTGCAGTTTTCTGAAAAATCGAATTAATTTATTTATATTTCGATTGTTTTTAAGACTGTGGTGATTCTCTTTTACTAAAAAATAATAAAATTTAAACAATGCAAGCTTATTTTTAATTCTGGAGGAATTGTGATTATATATTATAGCTTCCTGCTATAACAGAAATTTTTAAATTGATTGAAATGAGCCTCACAATAGGCGATAAAAAAATACATATTTCAAACACATTATAGTTAAACTGGATATATGCATAAATATAAATTGAAACCTACAGAAAATAACAAAAGCATTGTTAATGAGATTGTGATAATCTCTAGATGCTAGCAAATAGATACAATACCGTTTTGAAACATTTTTCTTATAATATTTTGAAGTATGCCTATAGTTATACGGTAATAGATTCGTACCAAATAAATTTCACATACAGCATACAAAAATTTGTATTTACCAATTCCAATTGGAGACCCTCGTGCTGCTATAATACATGCTTCACCACCTGATGAACCACCCACATTTCTAGTGGTATCGTAGGGATTATTTGTGGTACCATACACAGGATTGTAACTTTCAGGCCATCGATTTAATTCTGGGACATTTGTTACACCTAAAATTTTAAGTTATAGTACTTGAGAAATAAACTTGTAATCTGAAATACCTACCCAATAAAATACCACCTGCTTTTTTCATTAACTCAACTACTTTCGCATCATCAGCGCCAAATTCATGCTTCCTGGATGCTAATCCGAAAGTAATGCTTAGACCTTTACATATAATAGATTCTTTGGTGGTAAACGGTACTCCCAAGAATGGTTTTTTCGTGAAATCATCTTCAGTAATTTTACCAGTTTTAATGCCTTGATCAATCTGTCTGGCTTCTTCTAAAGCAATGTCAAATCTATCATCAACTACAGCATTTAACAGTGGATTCACATCCCTGATACGGTCTATAAATGCTCGTACTACCTCTTCTGATGTGATTTCCCTCCTCCGTATTTTTTTCGCTAACGACGTGGCACTTTCCAAAATCAATTTATTATCAGGTTGATGGATAGTTTGTTTTCTTCTTTTAAAATATAACCCCAGCATAAAATCAACTACATAATCAAAAGCTATGTGCATCCAAAAAATGATCTGTATAACTGGATTCATTATTGTAATGGTAATTTAAACTTATAAGTGTGTTAATACGTGGCCAACAAAAAAATTAAACATCGCATGAATATGCAAATGCTGTTTTACTTCATTAAGCACTAAATATATATACTCCTCAAGCCTTCACATTACTTTGAACTATTTTCATTTTATATTCAATAAATCTTATCTAAGATGCTCAAAACGATTTTATCTGTGGAATAATAAACAGATATATACATATATATGAAAATTAATTATTGAATAGACTATAAAATTTAGACTTAATGACTATTTTTATGATCTTTTATGACATTAACATCATTTACAAGCACGTTGTGATCATAGTTGTGATCACAGTTTGGAGGGGTTAGTTCGTTAGTTGTGTTGTGTGTTGATTGTTGTGTTGTTTTGCTTGTTACCAACCTCAACATTTTAAAATTTGATCAAGGGCGGCAATAAGGGTTTACGAAAGTTGTATGGAAAATTGGATCGGATACATAGCAATATACCGAAAGCGAAAGGAAATCATAGCATTTACAATGACCTAGAACATGATAGAAAGTCGGTAAATACCTTACGATCCAATTTTCGTGAATCTCACCTTAAATACTAGTATGTGTCAGCGCTATCTAAGAATAAATTTACGAAACCAAGTACAATGAAGTAGTATATGTAGGTATCTTTTATTGCAGGTGAATGTCCGTATGAAAATCCATTTTCATTCTTTTTCTTTTACGTGTTTATTTGGCAGTATTTTCTTATCATCTAAAGAACATACGGCGCCGTCACCGAAACCACATAATATGTAAAAAGCTTTTGCAATCTATTTATGTTTCTGTTTTTTCTTGCAATTTCTACATAAAACGTGGATACGTTTTGATTTTAAAATTTTAAGCTTCGGATTAATTTTAAATTTAAAAATATGAACAAAAAACCTATAATACATTAAAACTGTTTTTTTGTAAAATTATTTTACAAAGTTATGTAGTTTTAATTATTCTTACGGGGATTTTTGCACAGGTTTGCTCCTTCAACTGAATAAGAAATAAGCTATTAAACCGCTCGTTTTGCAATATTCTCACTTTTAATACTTACATATATCATAAATAACTACCCTCTCGGCAAAATTTAAATTTCCCACAATTATTTTTAGTAACTTCAACAGAAAGACATCAAAATAACTAGAACCTAATACAAAACCATTGGTAATTTCGTGTTTCAATGTTCAAGTTACTAATAATAATTTAATTGTGGGGAATTTAAATTTTGCCAAGTGGGAGTGTGTGTCACGACGAGCTTCCATTAAAAGTTTATGGAGAAGCAAATAAATGCGAGATTCAAAAATGTTTGTAGTGAGCCCGTGGCTGTAGATTAGTTTAGCTAAAATATTTTCGATTTCCGGTAATGTTTCCTAATACTGGAAGTAGTTGCCAACTTTGTTATTTCAAATAAAAGTATAGTAAAAACATCTGCTTATCCATATCGCATTAAATTTACCAATTTCACATCCCTACAACTGCTAATATTAATTCATTTTAATTTATACTGATTATACTGTTACCCGGGTCTTTGCGTTGGTAAATTATCTTCTCATTACTAGATATCATATCATACGAAATCGTAATTTACTACCTATTTATTCATGCGGCCGCTAGATCGCAGCATTTTACGGGCAATTCTCGCTGTGAAATCGTAAAATCATTTTTCCCTATCTCATGGGTTCTCCATATATACATCAGTGGCGGTTTCTGTATAGGAGCACATGAGCACGTGAATAAAGTAATAAAATCTATTACTTGATCTTAATATATTCGTGAAATATAAAGCAGCGAAACGAGTAAACGACGCGACGTTCCTTTCTATACATCGCGAGCAAGCGACCGATGACGGAGCACGTGCGCCGAGTAGGCGGGACTACGTCGATTTTATCCAATACCTAGTCCCATAAAGGACGTAGCGGAGGTGGGGAGGGATACGGCAGATTTCATATGAACGGTGCACAAGTTGAGTGTGCTCCTGTGCTCGCTTTCGTTGCGTTCTCGGGTCATGTTAACAAATCGATCGACACCAACGTTCAGATATCGTGTTTCACGGATAAACTATATTATATATGTTTTGTTTATGAATGACTCACCGTTCACAGGTCATAACTACCATAAGAACTAATACTGTTTGTTGGTGACAGTTTTATAATGAAACCAAGGGTGCGTAATTATTTTAATTGATTACATAACATACTGCTGTAGTTTTTTATTTAAAAAAAACAATTATTTAAATAAATTTCTTAATTTAATGTTATTTTCATTTGAAAGTTGTTTTGATATTTTGGGATAACGGTGTATTTCTTTATACTTTAAGTTTTAACAGAATTTTCGTGACTATATATAACATTATATTATTTATTTCGCTATTGCTATATTTTTCCGTTTTGGACGGATTTGTTTCTAGATTTTTTGTTTATTTTCTGGCTCTCTGCTTCGTACGTGCGAGCGAGAGAGCCAGTGTGATATAGGTATCGGGGTGGCTTACATGTGTTGCTTTCTTTTGCTTGGAATTTAAAAATTTTAATATAATCTATTAATTTGTTACTGATATTAGGCCAGTGCTCAATGTTTAATCACACTCGTGCGGTTTAGATGAGTAATTAATACAGGTTTGTATTAAATTTAATTTTATATTTTAGTTTTAGGTATAACAAGATTTTCAAAGAATTGTAGATGATAAAAGTTGATATAATTAACACAATAATCATGGTTGTAACAATTTAAATACTTAGTATTAATTCATAAATATCTTAAATTTAACTTTGTAAAAAAAAGAGGAAATTAGACAATATATTTGTTTAAAAAAATCTATTTTATTTAAAACACTGATTTAAATTTTCGTTTGAGGTACTTCATCTACAGCAATACGTTTATTAAACCCGCGCACATAAACTCACAAACTTAAACTCGTAAATTTTTAACTGTTCCCAAAAAAACGTACATTTCCCTCAAAGATACAAACAATAATTGTTTTTTTTAGAAAAACAAAAATAAATTGGCAACAGCGCAGCCGCAGTTAAAAACTACGCAACACGTTAAATCCCTCTGCAAAAAGCCGACAAGGCAAAGCCGCCACTAATGCGCTTTGGTGCAGCCGACAAACAAAAAAGAATATATATAGTAAGTAAAAAAAGTAATGAAATGAAATATACAGTACGTAAAAAAGATAATGAAATGCACACAAAACAAACAAAGTAGTATTGTAAGTAAACACTAAACAATATATAAATAAGAACTATGGATGCGAACAGTTTTACTGTGCAATATTTGAAAGACAATTTTAATTCGTTTAGTTATGAACAAAAAATTCAAGTTAAAAGTACGGGCAGACCAAAACCAGAACTTAATTTAACGCCAACTACAAAGGGCAAATTTAGAGATTTTACAAAAAAAAATTAAGAAGGACATGTACGAAAAAAATGATTGGATTTTAGTTAAAAATTTGCATGTTCTTGATTTTGTGAACACCCTACGTTTCCGACCACGAACCGCCACTGATATACATCCTTGTATATAGTCACTGGACAAGTGTATAAAGAATCGTGGAGATGACATTTTATTGATAATTTTTTAGTGATTGTTGGTATTTATTTTTTCCAATTGTTGTGATTTACTACTTGAAACTTGCCAAAATTTCAGCTTTGTGATTCTCAGCTCTTTCAAGGTGATGCAATTTTTTTGGAACGTAGTTTATTTTATTGTTATTTATTATTTATCTTAAGCTACAAATAATTAACAATAATAGCTTATCTAAAATATCTTCAGTAACGCTTTTGTAAACTATGTATTTTTTTATTTCCTCTCATATGATTTTACTATATACCTAAATTCAATTCAAAAATTTATTTAATTTTAATTATTTTATTACTTAAAAAAGCAAGATTTTTTGATACGTTTCCTATCATTTACTACTATCATCATTTGGATTCACCCCTTCTGTCGATGTCTCAGTAGGTTCTTGAGCAGTATTCCATTTTAACTCTGTGGATTTAGCGTATATTGTAAACACTGCAAATTGAAAGAGACAAATGCCAATAGTAATCAGAAAAACTATTTGCCAAGCCCGAACCGAAGGCTAAAAATATTTTATGTTTATTTCGGTATAGGCGTGTTTATCAGCAAGGGTATTACATCTCTTTCGGTAATCCATCCGACGAATAATGGAATCGCTATTCCGGGTATGGAAGCAGAAGTATTCGTTAGTGATATCAACGTGCCCGCAAAGTTGGGCGCTATATCCATGTGCATTTGTAAGATTCCAGAGAATGTGGAACTGAAGAATACCATAGAGAGAACCATCAAAGCGACAACCTTGATCTTATCTTCCTCTGAGAGGAAGATGATTACCGCGAAACACCCCGCTGGACCAACGCTAGCAATCATCGTGGAAAGTTTTCGTACGCGCGTGATAGTCATCATATTTTTGTCGATCAAGTAATCTGCCAATTTTCCATAAATTACGCCGCAAACGACCATAGCTACGAATGGCAGGGAGGCTGCTAATCCGTTTTCGTCTAGTTTAAATTTTAGTACCGCGTTCATATAAATCGGCAATTCCGTGAGGGCCATGTACCAACACCAAGTCGTGGTTGTGTGCGTCAGTGTCAGTAACCAGAACATACCGGACTTGAAGATTTTTCCCCATGGAACTTTCAATCTTTTCTGAGACAGAGTAGTTAATTTACTTCTGAGATTGTCTATTTAAAATCGCAAAAACCAACCTTTTCTGATACTCGGGTCGCGCTTAAAATGTAATCCAATTCCTTTTGCTTTATTAATTTATGTGCTTTTGGAGTATCGGTAATAAAGATTGGCCAGAGTATCATCCAGGGGACCGCTAATGATCCCGTGACATAAAATGATGCTTCCCAACTTATGTCCTTAGATATTTTACCAACTAACAGTAAACTTAACTGAAAAAAATCCGATTACACTTTCTGTAAATGATGTTTCAAATACCGACATCATAAAAGTGTTTGTGTTATAAGGAAGGAAAAACCCATATGACCAAAAAAGGGTTTTACTTGTAATTGACAGCTTTTTTTTCAGTTTCCTCTTGGCCTAGTTAGAACGAATGTATGGCACTTATCTTAGTGCCATTTGCATACTTACTAATGGTGTCATCTACGTACATCTACATGCTGATATTTTATAAATTTATATTTTATGGTAAACAAGAAAATACAGGGTGGGCCACCACATTCGCGTCGGTTTATATACGAAAAGTGGTAACATATTTTCAATTTTTTTTTTTTTGTTAAAGGTTATACAGATTCAGAAGGACCACATTTCAAAATTATTTTGAATTATACAGGCTGACTCAAAGAAAAGTTACACACCAAAGTTGGGAAAAATTAAATGGAACACCTGTATATTATGGCATATTTTGATAGTACAGACCAAATAAAGGCAAGTTACTGTTATGTTTTTTATACCTAACTTAACTCGTTCACGAGGTAATTAACTATTCTTCAAAATGTAGACTAAAATTTAAGAAGCATGCTTGTTCTGCATATTTAAGATAAATACTTATATAATAGCTTTCTTATTTTAAATGGAACATCCTGTATTTATTATCCTATTCAGATTCTAATTTTAACGGTCTTTAAGATTGTATTAATGCTTCTTATGTATGGTAAACATTTTGTGCTGTGTGGGCGTAATTGTAAAGGGCGGCAAACATTTTTACCCGGAACGGCGAAATAACTGCATTGCCCCAATACTACACATTCTTTATGGTTTAGGGTTTCTCCACATATGTCAGCCTTAGAATCTATGATTCTTCTTGATCCATCTGCATATCATTGCAGTTTCGGTTTTGAATCCCTCGTTTCTGTTTTGCTCTCCGCTTATCCCAGTTTAATATACGGTTGAAAAGTTTGTCTAAGGAGTTTTTCCTCCCCTATACACCGACTAATTTAATTTCCGAATGCTGGCTGATACGAAACAATGATTTTCGAACATTTACCGTACATCGGCACATACCCGATCCAATTTTTATAAACCCCTAATGACAAGTTTATCACGTGAAAATTCTTTGATAGGGCCCGTCGCTAGTTATAGTCAGGGAGTCGAAACCGTTTTAAAACCCGTAATATAAGCGGTCATTATTTCGGGTTTTATTCGAGTATCCTAAATCTGACCGTATTTATCCGTTATCCTAATTCTAACCGAATATTCCTTGACCGTATTTCTATGACCGCTATTCCTAATCATATTTGAATTATGGTCAGACTTTCGGTGACCGTTTATTGACCGTATTCAGATCGTGCTTGACCGTCTCATAAATACGATCTTAATAACAATCACCCGTTTCAACCTTTGAAGAATATATTGTAATTATGCCTGCTAATTCGAGCGGGTCAAGTAGTCCCGTCCGAGGGGGCTACATGAGGAGGAAAATTAATATAATGACTGACAGCCAGGCTGTCATCAAGGCAGTCTCGAACCCAGTAACTAGGTCAAAACTAGTTAGAGACTGCAAACAATCCCTCAATACACTGGGACGAGACAACACGGTGTCTCTGATTTGGGTGCCGGGACATGAGGATATAAAGGGCAACGTAACAGCCGATGAACTAGCCAAGGAGGGCTCTAAGGGACACTTCATGGCTCCAGAGCCCGTATGTGGGATTACTAAGGATTCCGTAAGAAGGGAGGTCTGGACCTGGTTAGATAAAGAAAGTACAAAGAAATGGAGGTCGACTGAAGGTCAACTCCATACCAAAACGCTGATAGGGAATGGGGATGGTAGTTTCTCTGATAACCTACAACCTACTCAGGCACAGTAAGAAAGAAGTTAAAACCTTTACTGGGTTGGTAACTGGACACTGTCCTCTGAAAAAGCATCTATACAACATAGGCCGGGTAAGCGAACCGTGGTATAGAAGCTGCGAACTGCAGAAGGAAACGAGTTTACATGTAATCTGCACATGTGAGGAACTGAGTGTACTTAGGCAGAAACTTCGGGAGAGATCTATTGGAGCCCTCGAAGGTCCTCAAGTTTCCACTGGGCAAGACACTGGGCTTTATAGAGAACACCAAGCCGCTCGAGTGAAAATAAGAGAATCAATAGGGATGGTACAATGAGCACCTAGCTCAAGTGCCCGGACATCAAGTGACCACCCTAACTTGAATGAGTGAATGAATGAATAGTCCCGTTCGACTTCAATATATTCCGGGACAGCGTTTCCCGTATCACAACATGGGAAGCGGTGCCTGGGGGCAGTTAAAATTTTGTATTTATATACGGTCAAATATGGTTTACAAAATTTATTTGACCGTATTTATATACGGTTAAATACGGTCTTAATAACGGTCACTGGTTTCAACCTTTGATGAATATATTGCAATATGTTCCGAGACAGCGTTTCCCGTATCACAACATGGGGGAGCGGTGCCTGGAAGCAGTTAATATTTTGTAAACCGTATTTATATACGGTCAAATACGGTTAAATACGGTCTGAATACGGTCACCGAAAGTCTGACCGTAATTCAAATACGGTCATAAGAGGTACCCTGACCATATTTAATGTTGGTGTAAAAGTGGAATTTCGGTCACGATAATGACCGTAACCGTTATAATTGCGGTTTCCGACTCCCTAGTTATAATCGCCGGGAAAACTGTTATGTGAAAAAAAAACAGTAAAAACCCAAAACCAATTATTTTTGCAATAAACGCCAACCCAGTGCAAAGATTATTTAAACTAACCAGCAATTCGGATTTTGTAATAATTTGGGTAAAATTATCAATACTTACAACGATACCTAGGGCACTTCCACTATATACACAACTGGTGATTATACTTCTCTCAGCAAGTGGGGTCCATCTGGTTAAGAGAGCGTGCATTGCCGGAAAAACAAAGCCAGCGGTAATACCCTGCAGTACCCGTATTGCTAATATGAATCCATAGTGTAAATAGGTGTGCATAAAGGAATTAGAAATGTACCGATTATTTGTGCAGAGACACCAGCGTAGAATGTCCACATTGGACTAAACTGTTGGGACGCTATTCCACCTGG
The DNA here is from genome assembly GCA_004143645.1 of Protaetia brevitarsis. Classification (NCBI taxonomy): domain Eukaryota; kingdom Metazoa; phylum Arthropoda; class Insecta; order Coleoptera; family Scarabaeidae; genus Protaetia; species Protaetia brevitarsis. The sequence goes on from RXPK01000276.1 coordinate 944,823, forward strand.
TATCTGCCCGACTAAATATCCCCAAAAGTACGAGCTTAAGATTATACCTTGCTGTTGATTTGACCAAACCATTGGACCATCCTTCAAAATTTTTAATTAAACGGTATAACTACTCAAATGGCAGCTTACAGTTACGACCAGTTTCCTAAATACCGTCCTATACGTACCTTAACGTGCCCAATCTCAATGGAATTATTAGACATATTTGGCATGGGCCCAAAAGCTGAATATGGATAATGGACGCGAAGGATACTTCTAACAGTGTGATTCCGTTGAGCTCCTACGGCAGTATGATTAACCATACTGACGATGGCCATACTCATATTTGACTTAAATGCAAACGTGATTATCACACCGAGACATCCAAGTATCGCAAAGAGATAACGCAACGGTATAACTGAAAATCAAAATAATAATTTCGTCGATTTGCGGAAAAGAAATATATGATATTTTACTCATTTGGGAAGATTTGTCTTAAACGCAGTCCTTAAAAGATCACATATTATACAAACATATAAGTACTAAAAGAAAATAAAGTTAAAAATACGATATGTTTTGTCGAAATGACATTACAAATTGACATACGTGTCACGTTGATTTGAAGTTACATTACATGTGTACAACAGAGCTCATATAAAAATCCTAATAAACCTTTAAGAAAATTATAAAACATATAAAGAAGAAGATATTAGTATTCAGCAGGAAAAATAGCATGCACATGGTTCAATGAATCGTCCCGTCCATTACGGCCTCTTCTGAAGTAGAGGTTATCTTAAAGTTTATGGTTCATCCAACAAATTCAGCCTTTTAAGGTAGGTCAGATCTTGTTCAATTAGCTCGTTTTTAGATAAAGGTCGGCCTTCCCAATGATCACATAGCTGATTCTCATCGCGGCAGAACACTACATAGAAAAGGTGCTCAACTCTTTCCTGATCCTCTAAACACAGCGAATTTCCCAGACATGTACACTATGTCAAAAATTAAATGCTAATAGAGGGGGCGTTTTAGGTAGGCAACCAATCCAACAAAGTCATTATAGTTGTGATCCGTAATGCACAATTCTTCTAATACCTGATATTTCGATTTTTATTTCATTATGCGCTTAAAGCCTTTTTTGCCGACGAATATCCTTAAACCATGTTTGTAAATATTTGAAACTGTGCATTCTGTGTCCCGCCGCGGGACGGGTTTTTAAGATGTTTTTGGAGATAGTGAGAACAACAGCTGTCAAAGCTTGACGTATTTTAAAATAAAAATGACATTAGTATCTAATATTACTGTATTTGCAGTTTATTGTGGGGAAATACAACGAATGCATACGAATAAGATTCACATAGATGCATTCAAATAACAATAATTCTTTAGAAGAAGCAAATGTCAACGTATGTCAAAGATACAACAGAGAAAAATGTTCTGGAAGAAAATAGATTTGCATCAATGGTAACGCCGTCTTTTCTAGAATGGATAAACTTTAATAAGCAGTAGTGAATAGTAATCACAAATGTTTTATATACTGGAAATCAACAATGGACCAAATATTAAATGTTTTTGCCATTTTTAACTGGTTAACTGGATCACGCCGGTTATAACCGATCTTACCGGTTATCCGGTTATGTACATACGGTTAACCGGTTATGAAATCTGTCCGGTTGCACAGCATTAATTGTAACCTTAGTCATCTTTCCAAGTCTATTTTAGAATAGTTAGATGTAATAGAGAAAAGTTATATATCGGCAAGTTAACATATTGTCTTCACGAATATGATTTTTACAGGTTTATAAAACTTTTTTTTTTGTTATTTTTTAATGTGTGTTAATTAATTTAAATAAATTTGAGAAGATTTCCATCTTACTTCACTTCATTTTCCCTTATGTTGTAGTTCATTTACCTATCTATAAAGTCATATTATTTTTTAGCATAAAATTAAAAAAATAAACAATACATAAGCGGAGATCTAACTTCTTTTGGGACACTGCATGTGTAGTGGAAAATAATTTTCAATTATGCAACATTAAATTCTATAAAACTTTTGTAGATAGTATTTCCGTCCAAATTGAGCTTTAATCAACACTTTAATATGATGTAGGTACTGATACAACTAATATTTTTGTTGGATAATTTGAAAATATTAAGTAAAAGTCGATTATTAAAATATATAATAGTTTACTCTGTAATAATATAACTTAACAAAATAAATGAATTTCGATCTTACAATTAGAAGAAAATAAACGTTAATTAAAAACAAATTAAAAAAATACATATATCATACAACAGTATATACCAACAGTAAAATACTACATACGAGGTTTTTATGAGTAATAAGCGGAGCTGCGACTTTTAGTCGGGGACACAGTGTCACTTCGTTTGCGGGTACAAGTGGAGATAGTTATCTACCTTCTGGTCAATCGTTAATTGTTGAAATGCTACAACCTACCGTGTATTTTAATACCAGTGTTGTTGTTTAATACAAGCGTGTGTAGAAATAGAAAATGATCTCTTGCTGATCAAGTACGCAAAGTATAACATACATATATGTAACTGTTACCTAGCATTACGCCTCTGGTTCACCAACAAAAATCCGCAGCTCTAACAATAAATATCGACACACTACTGGATTTACGACATACATAAATATAGAATTTATATGTAGTGCATAATACGATTTTAGTATAGAGTTGGGAGCTCAGTTACGATTATGGATTACAATCTTCTTACATTTATTAATGACTTAATTAATGTCTAAATACAGTCGAATGATGTTGAACATAAGTTTTTGAGCAGTTAACTTCTTTTCTGTTGGTTGTTATAGAGTTACTATCTTTATATGCATATAAAATATATATCTTGATAATACAACATTATATATTTGAATTTCTTAAAGAAAAAGAAAATCATAAGGTACACTAAGATAAGCAAACAGTTTGTCAAACTCTGGATTTTTGTTTCACATGCTGGTGGATAATAATGAATCTAAAATCTTTGGTCGACACCCTGTGTATACTTATTATAACTAATTTTGGATACGTTATTACGAAAAATTCTTAAACCCGTTTTTATTTTATACATTTGTACAAATGCAAATATTATACGTACAGAGAGTAAGACACATAGAAATATAGTTTTAAACTATCATTTACAAATGTCATATAAACATATAATCATCGACACTAAAGACCCTTTGCACCTTAACAAAGAATATAGAAAGATATACCGTATGTAAGGTCCAAGTATAGTCAGCCGATCATGCGCGAACTAGACGCAATGAAGTACATAGCACATTCGGTATAAAATTATATGAAGATTACTACTAGGGTTTTCGTGTCCTGTTTCTAAAACATTACGTTTTTTTTTGTGAAAATGTTGACATTTATATACAGCGCGATGATAAAGTTCGGAACAAAATTCATAATTGTGTTATTTAATGTTTTCGTGAAAAGCGCTTGGACACATCGATTTTAGTTTGTTAAAAGCCAGCTTATGATGTAAAACTTTTAATGATGACATCACATATTTTTGCGGTATGACGTCATCATCATTTTCTTTAAATGACAACCCCTATTTTTTTCTGCCGTTTTTCATAGACCATCTTACCACTTCAACCATGATGTAAAAAAATTGTATCTTAATAACGAATTTTTGGAGAAAATGATGATGACGTCGTACCGCAAAAATATGTGTTGACACGATTAAAAGTTTTACATCATAAGCTGGTTTTTTTTTGTTCCGAACTTTAACATCACGTGTATATAGTTTTACGTAATTGCTTAATTTTCACTTGTTTTAAGAGCCAGAGGTCTCCTATTGTAAATCCACTAAAAAAAACCTAATAAGAATTTCCCATCGTATCATACAAAGTGTCTAAAAATTAGTGACGTAGGAATTTTGAGCGCTGCAAAATTTTTTTTCAAACAAAACACCATATATTTATATATTTTTATGCTGTAGGGTGTAGAATTAAATTCTGCACCGATTTGCTGTAGCATTTCCTATATTTATCTTCAGTAGATTCCCTTTAATCTTCTCTAAAAATTAAAATAAAGTGTGCCACCACCATAGTAAACAAGTAATCAAAACTAACTCTGGTGTTCTACTTTTTATCAACAAATTCTATTTATTTTACGTTTTTTCTAACTAGTGGGTTTCATGTGCTATCCACCGGCTATACTTGAATCTCGCATATGGTAACTACTTACTTGACAAAGTTTGTTTTCTATGATATGATATGCAACCACCCACATTAATTTCTGCAAAATACATTAATGTGAGTATTTTTTTGTGTAATTTATATTTCCTTGAAGGTGCAAACGATCTTTAGATTTTTCTCACACAAGAAAATTAAATAGAACAAACGCTCAATTATTTTAAAAGTACACACATTGTTCTACAGCACATATCATAAGCAAACACCAATTATTGGTAGATTACCATTTGCTGTTATTTTTGTTAAATTCTTCAACACCAATTCTCCGCCATTTACAGCGAATTAACTTTGCTTTCTCAGTTAATGCTCCATTAGTCTTAAATCACTGACTAGACTAACATTTAGACGAATAAACACTTAAGTAGTTTTGGTGGATTCATACCCTTGCTTTGCTGTAGAATCTGGGGATTGAGGAGACTTCAAAGGTTGTATTTCCACATTTTGGCTGGAAGTACTGTTCCACTTTTGAACATCACCAGATCCGAATAGGGCATATGCAAGGATCTCAATGAGGTAAAGACCCGCAGTTACCCAAAATATGATCTTCCATGATCTCATCGTTGGCTGTAACGAGATAGAAGAATTAGAAATTAGTTCTTGCCAGAACAATATTCTATTTGATTTGGATAAAGTATCAAAGATTTACTCACATCAGCTTGTGTTAAATTGCCGACGAATACTGGTACCACAATTCCCGGAATAGTAGCTACAGTATTGGTGATGGCCATCAATGTACCAGCATAGTTTGGTGCAATATCGATATGATTCGACAAGAATCCGCAGTACATGCCTCCTATAGACATAACAGCAATAGTCATCAAGAAAACAGACAAAGATCTTTGACACCCGATGTAGCAAAGTAACACGAAGCATATAGTTGGCACAATGCTGGCGATTAGAGTTGCCGTCTTCCTAGCGAACGTAGTAGATATCAATTTCTTGGCCCTGAGCGTATCTAAGGTCTTGCTGAGCAAAATACTGAAGATCCACATGCACAAGAACGGAACAGCAGTTAAGACGGCGTTTTCCGCTATCTTGAACTTCAGAATCATTTTCATGTAGAGCGGTAGCTCGATCAACACCATGTACCAACCCCAATTTGAGCAAGTGTGCGCGACCAAGATAGCCCAGAATGCGGTGGAGAGGAAGATGGATTTCCAAGGTACGGGTGGATGTTCCTACGAACGTTAAAATGAGGAAATCCACGGATTCACAGAATTTTTGGCTTACCTCCTTCTTTTTGCCTCCAGCTTCTGCGTTCAAGGCGCTGACGATGGAGTTTCTCTCTATTTCGCTGATGATAGACAGCTTTTCTGGACTGTCTGCTACTAAAAGCACCCAAAGTACCATCCAAATGGCGCTAAGGCCGCCCATTATATAAAAGACAGCTTCCCAGCCCAGAGATCCTGCTATAACTCCTGCCGTTAGCATACTTATCTAAAATAAAATAAACGAATATTAGAAAATACGAATTAAAACCGTAAGAGGTATATATTTTCACAATGAGAAAGTAAAACAACTTAATTTAAGTTCAAAATAATGTGGGAGAGGTTAAAAGAATTTTGTTTGGGCTAATAATGGCCAGTTATCTTGATTTCTTCCATGTCATAGAAGAGAAAATCTATATTCTATAATTCAAGGACAGACGAAAAATAGACAAAAATCATTTATATACCAATATTATACAGACACCACAAAAATATTTCAACATCGCATTACTAACGAACTGGGATATTGCACTAATATTTCCACGAAACCTAGAAGCGATTATACGACACCACAATATTGTTGTAGTATTGCTGCAATACTACATCTCTTTCTATTGTGTGTGTGATGATATATCACAATAATCTATTGTAGTAATGTTTCTCTGATATTTCAGTTTGATCACGCTGTGATGTAATGATATTCTAAACTACAATTTCGCGGATACATACTCTAGTTGTGTATTTTTGTGTAAATTCACGTCTGTTTATTATAATTATAAAATAAATTATGCCCGCAATAATTATGCAAAGTTAAGATTTTTGGAGAAATTCATCTATGAATCAAAATCGATTATACTTCTTCACTATGTAATTAATGTTACTAAACACTATAATCGATGAATTCATTGATGAATTTAAAAACTCTCTATTTATTTTATGCCGTTCTTTATTGATTCGATATTTATTCGATATTCGATATTTAAAATATTATTCGTAAAATAATTATGCAATGACTTTAGTTAGAGTTTAAATTCATTTTAACGCGTCGACATATGTACGAACGAAATAAATAGACAAGTATATAAAAATAACATGCCTCTAGAACCAATGGTTTCTTATGCACAAAGTTCTTTTTACAAATTATCATTCAATCATCAAAAGACTCACGGCAAATCAAAGAATTTATAGGTAATATTAAAGTAAAACCAAATATCAAAAATAGACCATTAGATCTAGCAAAACAAAAGTTCTAGTATCATTCCGCAAATTGTTCCATAATACAAAAAAGAAAAAAATAATAAATAAAAAAGATTTAGAAATAATTTTCTTCAAAAGATATGTAGATGACTGCATAAGAAAAAATAAATGAATTTTACCCAAAAACTTTCATTCCCATATCATCAAAGATTAAAATTTACAATTTAAATTGAAGAAAACAACACAACAAAACCCATTAAAATTAACAACAAAATTCTGACTAAATCGTAAGTATATAAAACAAAAGTAGTCTGGACATCATCTAAATTTTAAATCACCATAAGCTTTTTCATGAAAAGTTAGTGTTATTATTAGTTTAGCTGACAGAGCAATAAAGCCCAGTTCTTTACTCAAAAAGCATCAGTAAAAATACTCGTAAAATCAAGGCAACTTTGTTACCATTAATTTTACGACTAAACTTATTGCGACATCGGTAAAATTGAATAACACAATAAAACAACACTTGCAAATTTCATAATCCCCCCAAAATTTACACTTGTAAGTATTTTTGCGCCTGTAAAATTATTGGACTATTCTAAAATTCCCTAGTAAAAATACAAGCACAGGCGAAATGTACCAAATTCTATTGCTATTGTTTTATTGAGAATTGTGGCCAAGGATGTGTTAATCTATTTTTTTTTTCAAAAAACCAAAAGAAAAAGGAAAATAAATATTTTAATTTTGCTGTTGTAGTATTCCAGCACTTGGTATTTTAATACTGCAATAAAATATTTAGCGGTAGTACCTGGGGCGCTTGTAAACCAAAGCTCAAGGAAATTTACGTGCAACATTTCAAATTTTACATCGAGACTACTTTACGCCTTAAAATTTCTTTAATTTATTTGATATTTTATTTACACCAAATATCGGTGTAAATTTGCTTTGTTAATGCATGTAATTTTACTCTAACTCATGGGTAAAATTACACCAATTTTTTAGAGAGTTCGATCTGATATGCTGTATTAATAAAGCAAGAAATATTTTAATAACAACAAAATAATTATCCAAATTACCATATCAACAAAATATTCAAACAAACCACATTTATATGGGGATTTTTGTCCATAATTAGGTATATTCAATAGTTTAAAGAGGTAGTAGAAACAGTTAGAAGTACTACCTAATTATATTTGGTATGCTAATTCTATTTACTGCATTATTTTTAATCAATTTTCAATAATTTTATCTTTACCTCAATGTAACTTGAAAAAGCTTTAAAAATTAAAATAAAACGTCATGATGCATTTCTCTTTTATATGCGTAAAAGACCCAAAAAACTAAGAAACAAATATAAAAATATTTATTGGACAATTGGTAATTTGAATTTTATTAAAATAAATGGTATACTTACTACTGTCCCTAAAGCAGAACCTGAATAGACGATACTGCTCATCACACTTCTTTCGGCGGGTGGAGCCCAATGGGCCAACATGACGTGCATTGCTGGAAACGTCACTCCTCCGCCAATACCTTCGCCAATACGCATTGCCAACATAGCAGTGTAATGCCATTTTGCAGCTATGGGTGTTAATATTGTGCAAATCACATTTATGGCAACAGAGAAGAACATGACCCATTTGGCGCTAATCAGTTCGGCGATTCTACCACCAGGGACTTGAGCTACGATATATCCCCAAAAATACGAACTCAAAATCATACCCTGTAATGTACTGGACCAGGTAAATGGACCATCCTAAAAACAAATTACAAAAAAAAACATACTTTTAATGGTCACTACACTACCTTAATTAAGAATGTAGTTGACCTATTTATTTATAATTAAGAGTTATTAACACCACCTAGGACTGCATCTAATAAAGTTCGGGTCAAATACCTAACTATATAAGGTTAATTGATGCATTTCGCATTGATGTCTTATTATAACCAATAATAAAAGTTGGAAAAATACTGACCTCCAATGTTGCAGACGTAGAATTTGTCGTTTCTGTGTCATTGAACACACAAACAACGTCACTGTCGTATGATAGATTATGGCTTTTGGATCCTTTAACTTCTTGGAACTCTAAAGCGGTATGGTTGACCATACCAACAATAGCTACGCTTAAATTTACTTTGAGACCATAAATTATGGCCAGAGCAATGGAGCCTAACACCGCCAAAATATATCGACATGGTATAATTTCTACGAGAAAAAAGAACAAATGTGAAATATTTACTACGAGTACTATGACAATATATCAAGAAAGTGTTTGGACGTCTTCCAAATTTTAAAACAATGTCAATGTAAAATAACTTCTGGTGGTCAAATTATTGTTTTGAATTTGGAGTAATTGCGATGACTTCTAGAGTATTTTGGAGAGAATTTTGCCAAGTAGGTTAGCTGCAAGCGTATAAGAATAAAGTGAAAATGAGTGTTATCGTATATCTTATGCGATCGTGAATGTTCCATTTTTAAAACCTGAATAATTTTCGAGTCTAGATTCGCATTTCGCCAACTAAAAATACACATACAAATAGGACGCGAGAGATGACGATGCATATCAATTAAAACAGATGCTGCACTGCACTCGACTGCATTGAGAATAATGAAAATGCGTATACATAAATAGAATTATAAAAAAGAAAGCGTTTGAAAATAGTACGAGATATAATAATTGACAAAATATTTTTGAAATGTTGATTTTGGCGTTTTAGGAAAACGATAAACGTTTTATCCATTCTGCGAAATGTTTTCATTAACTTCTCTACGTATCATAAAATTTGCGTCAATCGTCAGAAAACCTCAGTCGTCATTTCATGTAGAATAGTAGGAAAAGCTAATTGTTTTGTAAGATTATTGGTCAAAATTCGTTTATAACGTTCATGTAATAAATTTGATCTAATGATGTGTCTTATATATAGAATGGGCCATCTCATATAGCACGGGCTTTATATGAGAAAGCATTATTTAGTTTATTGCCAGATTTTTATATCTACAATTTAAAACTATTTTGAATTGTACACAGATGTTAAAGAAAAAAGATCCATAGTAAAGTTATGCCTTTTAAATGAACATCCTGTATGTAATGACATATTTGAAACCTAATGACCTAATTAGGGTAAATTTACGTAACAGTTCACATATCGGTTTTTGAGATATTTTAAAATTTATGAAATTACAGCATAGAATAAAACCAATTTTTATTGCGTAATCCCCACGTTAAGCACATCTAACTACGATGAGCATTCAGCTAAGAGGGCTGCGCAATGTAATGAAGTGAAATTTTAGTCATACAGTTATACTGGGTGTTAATAAACACTTGTTTAAGTATGATGGCTTTTGCAGTAAATTAACTTCTTTATCTAATGATACTGTCTAATCCAGAATTTAATTGCCTTTAACAAGGGTTCCCTATATCTAATCTATAATCTATCAATAGTTTTCTCATGGTTATAGTATTTCATTTTACTCAGGAAAACCTTTAAATTTGTATGAAATCAGCAACGAGATTGCTAGCAACGCTCATAGAGCAAACAAAAGTATGTAGATGGCCGGAAAAAGTTAAATTATGCATTCGCAACAAGTAAATGTGAAGATTAGCGAGTACATAATGTCTATTTATTGTCTATATTTGGGCTAATACTCTTTCGTTTAAGATGTAGGGATGAATAAACTGTTCCTATGTACTCCCTAATCTTCACATTTGCTTGTTTTGAATGCATAATTTAAAATTTTCCGGCCATCTACATATTTTTGTTTGCTCTATGAGCGTTGCTAATTTCACACAAGTTACATTTAATACAATTTATTTAATTAGAGGCGGCCTTGCAGTGGCGTAGTGTAAAATTTTATTAATCTTAGTCAATTCTTAAAATAATGTGTTTTTTACACATGTAAACAAAACAAAATAAGTAGAGATATACAAGGTGTATCAGATATACAGGTAAATATAATAATATGTAGCAGGTGTAATGATATACGATCAAAAAGTCTGAATGCACAGGGGGTCCATCTGCAAGCATTAACGAGAAAAAAAATATTTTGTAAATGCCGTGGGCTAGAGCCGCACCTGTGCCCAACCTAAATGCTGTCCCGAGTATACCCCCACATACCACTATCATTCAGCCATTACCGCTGTTAGTTTCGTGTGGATCGCCGCTTGGAGTGCAAGCCAATACGAACATTTTATTTAAATTCTTCCCGTCTCGAAAAAACGATCCTTTTCAGGTCCATCATGATTTCATATAAAGAAAATCGAAGGTTGATGCATCGGCAAAAGCGCGGGAATGTATAGATTCATTTTCGCGCGACACCATAGTAAAAAAGCGTGTTTGCAAATTTTCTGTATCTGCATTTATTTCTGTGTAATTCGATTCAATTCTTTTTGCGTTATTTGATTGAATAAATCCAAAAGAAATAACTCAGACTCATATGGTACCATTTATTAACAACTAACTCTGGATTCGACAAAGCGAAAGAAAACTATTTATGTTTTTTGTAACTACTGAAGTCGCATATCCGGTGAAACTCGAAAGTTTTATCAGCATATTAAAAATAATACTTTGTAGACTTACGTAGAATGCTCTTAACAAATAAGGAATGTTTATTTTATAAAAAGAAGAAATTTAAAATGTCTCAGTTTTGCTATTTTTACAAGGCCCTTTGTTTATTTAGAATGACGTTAAATGAACTTACGGCATACCATTAAGAATAATACTAAATAAGTGCAATGTATTTATACATAATACCACGTTTAGCAGGTGCTTAACATGATGTTTCCTTGCATTAGACCCGGACTAAAGAACTTTTGGCTTTAAATTTTACTTTTTTTTATTTTTTAATGATGAAATCCGGTTTCGGCGGGTTTGTGCTTTATATGTCGGGTAGTTAACACCCAAGCAAAATTTACTTTTTTATTTGATACACCCTGTATAGGTACTCAACCACGATCTGCTTGATAAAGGTGCATCCACACGCTCGGAGTTCGCCGAGAGAGAGCACTAGTTTGGCGAACTCCTAGTCGTGTGGACAGGCAGTTCGGAGTTGGGCGAACTAGTCAGCAAACTGTTTGCCTATTCCCGATCTGCATTGGAAAATGGCGCACGTCAACGTATACGAATGTTCGGCTAGACGGAGTTCGTGCACCCGTCCACACATTCGGGAAGGTATTTAGAGTGAGAGGGAAAGCTGTTGACAGCTGTCTAGTGAGCTCGTCTCTTACTAGTCATACTATTATACCTACAGTTAATAACTGTTACATATGACAGCGGGTAACAGATACAAATTTATTTACTGAAACTACTCTGTCGTATGCTGAAAATAACAGCTTTGCCAGAGATAAACATTTCAACGTGTTTTTTTTTTTTTCAATGTTTTTACATTGATATGAGTGCAATTTTAGTATTCGTTATTACATTAAATTGATGCATTCCAAGTAAATTAAAGATCTTAAGTTTTACAAAAATTAATCTTTAAAACTAATGTGTAGATAAAGTAATTAAATAATTGCAATGTTATCCTAAATATTAAAAAGCTTACCACTCTTTTCATAATGCATCAAATTTCTTAAATTTTACTAAAGAGGGTCGAAATGTATATTGTAATGTGATTATCTGGTTTAAATGCGTATATGATTTTTTGTCTATAAAGAGGCAAATAAATTAAAAAATTAGATATTTATTAATATATAATTCATTTAAAAGAAACCACCCTCCTTCATCACGGCCCTCAATTTGAAGCGATACAGAATCCATACATCCCCGGTGGACCGTGTTTGTGCAAACATATTCGCCTCATTGTAAATATTACTCATACAGGTGTATGATGCTCGTAGATAATTGGATAAAAAAACGGCAAAGAAATTTGAGCAAAAAATATATCTTTGATTGACCTATAATTTTTACGACGAATGTTTCAATGATAACAATCACGTTGGTCATAACAATTATAGAAGGTCAATAAAATTACTTTTTTGTTCGAGTTTGTTCGCCATTGTATACGCAATTACCCATACATTCATCATCGTAAACTTGGAAAATAACAGAAATTAAATAATAGCATAAGTAATTGTAGTTGTCAATATTTTCATAACCTAAAGATGAATTACTGGTGTCCGTGATTCATATTGAGTTTCTGTCATGCCCAACCAAAATGACAGAACTTCAAATATTTATGATTTGCCCGGTTTCCCGTGAAACCAAAAAAAAGTTTCAGTGATGCAGTGACAGCAAGGGTTCATAACCAGTCATAATTTCTTCGCCAAACAAACTCCGAGCGTGTGGATGCACCTTAAGACAAACTGTCAAAATCATCAAGCAGGTGATGCATTCAACAATAAACACGAACGAACAAAATAATTTTTCCTAAATAAGATGTTCAAATTGATAATCTTCTCAATATACAAACGGATTCGCTTTTTAAATGATTGACTTACGTTTGATAACATATCTGGGGTAAAAGTTTGGAAAGCAGCTTTTATTCTTTATTTCAGGTTTTCTGCGCAGGTAGCATAGCATTAGGTGTAGCATATACTATATCTTTATATCACGACAAAAAAAAAGCATAAGTCAAATCCAGAGATCCAATTTTGTGGTCCACCTCTTCCTATCCACTTATTTGGAAAAGAAAGGAAACTTAGGTCTCGAACATTAGACTGGAAATGACAGAAGCACCGTCTAATTGTTGGCACATTTTTCCTCTTCCAGCTTACAGTTAAAGGAATATATTCGAAAAGCTCTCGTAAACGGTAGCGTGGAAATCTTTGAAATTTTTGTCAATCAAGATTTTCATTAATAAAATAAGAACCCATTACACGGAACCCCATGATTCTTGTCCATACGTTAAGAGATTCATCGGTGTGGGTGGTCTAGAATCCGGAAGAAATGCGTAAGGTAAAGTCAGGTAAGTGTGTAACCGAGGCAAGTGTGTAGTTTGTTTATATTTATTTTTAAAATTGAAATACGGACGTTGTCTTGTTATAATACTAATGTACTAAACTTCGTACTAGTTTTACAAACAAAAGTTCGCATCTCCTAACGTGTAATAACTTGAATATCTTGTGAATATATCATACCTTATTAAACAGGCATCAGTTTAGTGTTACACTCTTGGCCGCACTAAAGGATAATGCTATTAATATATAAAATGCGGAACGATTACACACTTACCCCATTTTGCTGGATAAGTGTGAAGTATTGACAGTGTTTAAAATTTCCTTTTTTTTCTAGTAAACCGTTGATAATTATAAAAGGTGTATGTATTTAAAGCTTTCAACTGAGAATATATTACGTACTTCTATGTGTAAAATTTATCAAAATGTCTTATTATGTGAACAGTGTTACATTTTCTTCGCACTATGCAATTTTTACTACACACTTACCTGACTTGACCTTATTTTCATCTCAATAAGAAATGCGTATTTTCATCTCAATCTCAATATGTCTGTTAACAAAACCATTTTTGGGAAACGAACATTAATCCGAAGATAAAACATAATTTAAAAAAAACTTCTTTCATCTTTTCTGCATTGCCCAAAACTCAAAAAACATAAAAGTCAATTCGTTCCTGGAAACTGGAAATCTCTTCACTAATCTGTTGATGCATTTAGATATGTTACGGGTGAAATTTGTATTTTTTTGGTAATCCTAGGAATCCTAGTAACAGCTACTTATTTCTGTTTCCCGACTAATTTTGCACTAATTGGTATGAGCATTTTCTATAATAGATTCGACTACAAGAAACTCGTTGTCTTCATTTCCTAAAATGGGCTTCCAATTTGCCGAAACATTTAAAACACACTTTCAAACGAAATTTTTCTTAGATGTGATCTATCTGTATATTCTTGTGCGTACACTCTTGTTGTAAGAAAACCACATTCATCAATTCTGAAAATCATGTCGATTTCCTCTTGAATAGAATAAATTTTCATTTTTTATTTCAATTTAAATAAAATATATTAAATGTAGTCTTTGGAAAAATAAAATGGTGAAAGCAGATTAAATTCTACGTTGTATAGTATCATTACATATGGAGTGTTTCATTAAAAAAAAGAAGTTAATTTACTACAAAAATCATCGAACAAGTGTTTATTAACACCCAGTATAACTGTGTGACTAGAATTTCATTTCATTCCATTACTCAGCCTTTTAACCGAATACCGAAGACAGTTAGGTGTGTTTAACGTTGTTATGCACAATAAAAAAATAAAGTTAAATCTTGTACTGCAATTTCATAAGTTTTAAAATATTTCAAAAACGGCTTTAGGTTTATGGAGCGTTATATCAATTTGCTTAATTTGGTATATACATTTCAATATTTATTAGATACAGGTGTTCTCTAAAAAAAGAGGTAACTTTGCTATGGATCTTTTTTTCGAACATTCTGTATAATTTAAAATTGTACTTACAAAAAGTTTAACATCCAACGAAATAAAAAGAATTTCATAAAATCCTATGCTTTTTCATAGTATTAGGTGACCCACCCTGTATAAATAGGAAATAATAGTGAAAAATATTTGATTTGACGAGACGTTCAAGGAAAAGAATATTTAGGAAAAAAGCAAATTATTCCGTGATTTCTTCGCTATTTTCAAAGATTAATGCTTTATAATTTAGGTAGTGCAATCCAAACATTTCTTTTAGTTTTACGCTATACTCATCAATCATTTCTCTACTTTAATTAAAATCGTAAAGAAATGCTTTTATATGAAGAAAATATTTCGTAAGGACATACCATAAGTAGCGTATCTATACTTACTATTTAAGAAGCTACCCTTAGCTGGTGTCATGTTTTCCTTCATTTGGAAGCAATTGATTTGAAATTAGTTTATCTGAAACGAACCATACAATAAACAATTACCATTTATAATATAAACCCAACAAATAAAGTATACATATTTGCCGTAATGAATTCATTTAAACAAAAGTAAATAATATTTTAGGTGACTTCGAAATTTTGGCAGTTCGATATAGGAGTTCATAATGTTCATATTCGAAAAGACCTGTTTTCGTAGATATAAATATCATTAAAATTTACCAAAAACTTTCTTTTTGATGTGTTAAGACATTACTTTATATTTGTATAAAATGCATTTTATACTTTTAATGCTTGCATAATGATCGTACATGAAAATATAACTACGATAAGGATGAGAAGTAAAAAAAATGTAGGAAGTAAATCAAGCAGAAGGTCTATTTCTTTACACAAGTTCTTTAGTATCACGAAGCGACCAGTTTAGTTCTAATCGAACATCAGGCCAGAATTTTAAATTAGTTTAAGAATAGTCAAACTTTAAAATTAAATTAAAATTAGATTGAGCAAAATAAATTATCAAACTTGTATGCAGCTTGTAAAACACAAACATTGGATATTGAATAAAACAAACTCACTACACTTTAAAATAATTAAAATATATAAGTACTCCGAACCCACTTAGGACCTAAAATGATTCACAGAATTTTAATTTAGTTTTAACGTCCGACTATTCTTTAAAATTCTGGCCTGCACAGAGAAAAATCCGCTTAATAATACTTACACTTCACTGTTGGACGAAAATTGTAGTAAGAATGTTTACTATCGTGGGAAATTTTTAAATAACGTCGCTGCAGTTTTATATACCACAGTTACAAAAAAAAACAATAAAATTGTTAGAAAATATTGTGAATTGTTTCACAAAATTGAATGGGAGAGGTGTACAACTTCGCGATTCAATAAGTATTTTCATATATATGGTTTCGTATGCGTCTAATTACACATTCTTCATTAATTCAAGTTTTACTGCATGAATCTTATGTCCGGTATCGTTTATACGTTGCGGAACGCTGGGTAATTCAAGTCTCCCATAGCGATCACTTGCTATGCGTTCCTTGAACCTAGTTCCGAGTTCCGATACCATGCTTTGTTTGTCCATGACCTATTAATAAAAAAATAAACTAGCAGCTATTAAGTTTTTGGTGCACTACATCATTAATAATAGACCAATTCTCTTTAGCAGTGTCATTTGCATTTGTTAACCGGTTTTAATAATATAATTTTTTAGCAAGTTTTAGAATTTTCACGTAGGTGCGTCTATACCGGCAAATGTGCTGCAAAATTTGAGGTTCATCAGTGAACTTTTTGATGTAAAGCAGAGAGAGCACATACGTTTCGCCGAGTTACGTATTCCTTTAGTGGTCCAGGGTTTGTGGAGTTTGGTTTTGATAGTTCTCAGGGAAAAGGCTTTGTTGAACATGTGAACAATGTTACCATGCAAGTTAATAAAATTAAAACTTCTATGCTCCTGGATAAACATCGCCATTCGGTTGACGGACACAAATTATCAAAAGTTTTGAAATTACGATTTGAAAAAATTCTACATAGTCTGCAAGGTCTGATGTCATGCTTGGTGTTTAAGGAGAACTTGCTTATTGTTGCTTCATGATCAGAGAGTCCAGAATTAAATAATTATATTGCTCTGCAACCATTTTCAAAATCTTGCAAACCTAATTCAACACTTTATTGTGTCATTTAATTGTTTGCATATAATACAAAAGCATAAAATATTTCAAATCTATTTACGAATCGATTTATTAGCATGTATAGCTAACAAAATAATTAAATAGTATAGTAAAAGTTTTTCAAGCCGTTTATTCAATTTATTTATTTATATTTATTTTTACATTAAAATATGGATTATGCTACAATTAGGTATATGCATTGTATAATAATAGTTTTGTTTCACCTGATGATTTTACCATGTGTTCTCGAATATAAAATTCATGTTGCACTCTTCTTAGCTTGCAGTCCGTATTACACAATCAAAACACGTTTCTATAATAAAATGCCGATGCGTTCGTCATTACAGCGAATAGATCAAAAAAGGCCTTGGTATTGTGCTGCTAGGCACGTAGATACTTTAGTATAGTGTAATACTTACCGAAAAGTACTACCTGCCAACGGCTTCTTTTAAAACTAGTAGCCTTCAGACGGACTTGACCCTTACGTTATTGAAGTAGAAACATGGAATGCGTTTGAATGTTTAGATAAACTGACCAAGGAGAAAAAAAACGATGTGTTGAATATGAAAGCAGAAAAAAGGTTTTTTCTAAAATTTAAGTGTATAGAAATAGGGTAAAGGCGACAGTTAACACATTAGGTTATTATAGGTCTGTTCGAACTTGCAGTTCGCGAACCGTTCACGATCATGTGAACCAATCAGACAGCGCATTCCAGTTCGCGAGAACTGGAACCAATCAAAGAACAGATTCTGTTCTCTGATCGGTTCGAATTACGAATTAAATATGAATAGGATTGCACCGAACAAATTTAATTAATGATTATAATTAAAAAGTTTGTGACAGGGATATAGGTTGGTAGTGCCTTAAGTTTAGTTTTTGGTCAAATATTGTATTTATATTGGGAAGACTGTTCCATCATAATGAAAATTGTCACTGCGCGAATGCGCGATTTTAAGCTGCCAGCATTTGAAAAAGTTATTGGAATTTAAGCTGACGAAAATTGCTGCAAAATTATATATTGAAATAAAAAAAGTTGAGTAGCTTCTTTTAAAATGGAAATTAATATGTGAATGCAGGTTTTTTTTTATTATGGAATTCTTTTATTTGTTTGTTCTGCAAATGCTCCAATTTTTAATATTTTATTTGACTTCTGCTATTACTTGTTAGAATTATTTTATTATTGCCATCATTTCCTTATATATTTTGTTCCTTTTTTAATGAATAAATGGTTAATTACATACACAATATTTCTTTTAAAAAAATCAAAGATAAAACGTTTTTTTACCGTTAAGTGTCGAGAAATGGGTTACTAAAAGGGTATTTACCCTTTTTTTAATAAAAAAAAAAAGATGCAAGTGTGATAATGCATTTACAGTAAATAACATATATTTCGTTTATATAAAAGCCAAAGAAAACAAATACAAAAAAAAATGTTCAAAAGTTAGTTTCTAGCAATGAATTACAAATTTTTGAAATAATCATTAATTAGTAATGCCAGTGTCACAGCAGCTACATCATCAGCAGCGTCATAATTAACCTCATGAAGATGTCCATTTAAAATTTCTTTATTTAATTTTTCTTCATTGATTTCCTCTGGTAATAATAGAGCCTCTTCACCCACATTTACGGCTATATTGTGCAATACTGAGGTACTGCTACTGCCATAAAGGTATCCCGCTTTAAGCGACAACCATATGCCAGTATCGGAAAGTATTTTTTTAGAACTGCAAACATGCTTTCAATAACATTCCGTGATCTAATATGGCTTTCATTATAACGATTTTTCACAACTGTTTGAGAATTTAACAGTGGGACCAATAAAAATATTTTTGAGGCATATCCGCTGTCGCTTTTCTATTCACACTTCTGTTTTAGGCTACTATGGTTAAAAATTGTACCATCATGTGTATTCCCTGGCCATCGTACTATATTCATTATTTTTAAATTAGCATCACGTAAAAATTGTGAATTTATAGAAAGATATCCTTTCCTATTACGAAATGCCTCCAGGTCATTTCCACCTGAAACCACGAGTAATCCTCAAATACATTTATTGCTAGTTTTTTATTTGGGGAATTAATTTTTGATTTGCCTTGGGTTTTCTAAAACCCTTCCCAATATATATTTCTTGCACACCGCTATTCCCTGTCCTAATCTTCAAAATGAACACTTTAATTAGCTAGCTATTTCAGTTTACAATCACAGATATTTGTATTATACCCAACCAAACCGCATAAAATAATCTATAATCGCCTATAAACACGGTTGTAAACAAAGAAACTATGCTTGTGCTAACTGTAATTATGAGTTAATTTGTACCTTCGCTACTGATTAAACATAATTAGGAATTAAGGATTTAATTATTAGTTAAGCAGTCGGTGCAGGAGAAATTAAACTTTCATTAAATATTAATTATGACTTATTCATGAACGGTGCAAACAGCCGTTAGGATTTATGTAGTTGGTTAGTTTTGTTAGTTAAAAGTTGGTAACTTTGGATCTAACGAATATGGATCTATGTCAAAATAGTTTGTAATAAGAGTCAGTGTAAAATTTAAATAAAAGTTAGTTAGTAACTGTAGTGTGGTAATATCAATAATATCAACAAGAACTAACATAGATAGGCACAAATATAAATATTTAGCAATTATTAAACTTAATTTATCTTTAAAAATGAATAAACTATAATAATCTTGTTGTACATATTTATTTTGTCATTTCTTCCTTAATTTTTTAATTGTTTCTAATTTACTTAATTTTGTTTAATGTTTTGTTTTCAACCTGAATCTTTTTTTTTTCTTGCTTTTAAGGCTTGTAATTTTTTATTTTCTTTTTCCTCAACTATATGCATCCAATTTTCAAAAGTGATTATGTAAGGTATGTACTTTCTACGTCTGTTTCGTTTTCCATTTTGTGCTTTGTGATAATTGAAGAATGTTACTCAAAGCTACGCCCACAATACTAGCTGTTCTTCTTCTTATTAGAGATTCTGATTGGTTCATTACGGTTTTTTTGTTGGAACCGCAAAGTTCATGTTATTTCTATAATAATTTTCTAAAATTTGGTGAGTTACATTCTCAGTATCGGCTATTCCAACTTCTTGTTCTGTCAAAATTCAAATTTTGGCACGATGATTTCTGTCAGGATTATTTACAACCTCCCCAGTAAAATAAATTCAAATTTCCCGCAATCATATTTAGTAACTTCAACTTAAAGGTATTCAAATACAAATATACAAAATCGTAGGTAATTTCATGCTTTAATGTTGAAGTTACTAAAAATAATTGCGGGAAATTTGAATCTGGTTTGTAACGACCCAGTTACAAGTTTCACATAATTTAAGCAAGTCTACGCCAAGAAAACTTTTAAATGTTTCAAACCTAAAACAAATTCATATCTACGAGATTCTTAAAATATAAAGTAATTAATAAAGTAAAATTGTAAAGGCGTTTTATTAAATTCTCCAAATAGGCAAATCGTTTCCTTTCTGATTATGAAAATCCTTCAAATGGCTATTCTTACTTGGAAGACAGAGGTAACTTTCAGTTGAAAATTTTTACATAACACTTACACATCTGTTTAGTATGTTTATAATGAATTCCAACTAAAAGCACGCAAAATAGTGTATAGCAAGTATAAATATGTAAATAAACAACACAGAACTTGTGATCACAGTCTAAAGTGATATAAAATTTATATATATATAGATATACTTATATATTAATTCAATTCTAAATGAATAGCAGTTAACTATAGCAAGTAAACAAATGGCAGTTATTAACACCAAGTAATACATCTGACGGAAGATGAGAACACATAAATTTTAAAGTAAATAAAGTAATAACGTAATATTATACACTGGACAAGTACTTTTGGGAACAAACTATGGTCCCATTCGCTATATTTAGCCATATATAATATAAATATAAATAAAAAATCAGGAAAGTAGTGGATTTCTCAGCTTTATTTAATTAAAACACGTGCAATTAATTTATTGATATTTCGACATTTATTGTCTTTTCAATATGTTAAAAACGTGATTGGTATTAAATTTTAAATTTCCTACTTGTAGATGCCTTTCAACTTAACATTATTTTTAACAACAACGTAATGTTTTTAAATTGAAAAATTGAAATGTATTTTAAATTTGTAAGAGACAGATACATAATACATATATGAAGATAAACATTTAAAACACAAATGATGGTATAACATGAAATAATTGTGTTTCAACTAAATAACGTCAAAAAATCCACTGTTTCCCTGATTTTTAATGTAGGTATATCTAAACAAATAATGTGATTAAATAAACAAAACCTGCTATTGTAATTTTTTTTAATTGTAAGTTAAAATAAACAAATACTGAAAATGTATGTTTTGAAAACGAAATAAAAAGAAATTCCGAAACGTAAAATATAGTTTAAATCAATAGAAAATACTGGCATTCCCAAAAAAATATAAATAGAGCTACATTTTTCTGCTGTTCACATTTTGTTTTTATTCAGAACACCTAGAGGAACATAACCACCTAAAACTATAGCGATATATGTATTGTATTAATTATTAATATATAGTACCCACAGCTATTAAGCATTTTTTTTACAAATGTTAACAAAACAAGATTTATAGTATCCTAGCTGGAATAATATTTGTATAAGTAAAATATTGTTTCAGTAACTCAACTAAACGCAAAACTTAACTCCCGCATATTGTGTAGTTCCTGTTGTTAACGGCACAAATAAATCTTGCACAAAACATTTATGGAATCGTAAAATTATTTTTAAAAGTTTCTCGAAAGATCATGTGGCGAGCAATAATTTAAAGGATTCATAGTCGACGAAAAACGAAATACAATAATAAATAATGGGGAATAAACAGCAATTGTGTGAGCAAGAGTTTATTGTATTTGCTATATGTAGTATGACATCTTAAATTTATATAGTTTATATTTAGATAGGTAGAACATCTTGCAACAATAAGCGCACCTACTCTTGTTTAACAAGTGAATTTCCATGGTATAACATGAATATCTGATCTAAAAATTCTGTTGAAGCTTTCTATTTTAAATAAATGAAAGACTTTAAGCGAAAGCATTTGTTGTGAAATGCTCTGCATAACAAAAATAATAAATTTCATAAGCCTTTTAGTAGAAAATCTTACACAAGTGCCAACATTTTTTCTGAAATGTAAGATTAAGTAAGCCAAAATAAATGGTTCGAAAATAAAAAAAAATATTTTTATCTTAAATATTTCATGCATAAATCGCTGAAGTAAAGTATTGATTAATTATATATATGTATAATACTATAAGTATAAAATTATCAATTACACAATGCATATTACATACCAACTTCGTCACCTTTGTATATATTAATAATAATAATTTTAATTTAATAATACTATACAGAAAAAGGTAACTGTTAAGAAATACTAAGAAAATAATACTCCAGAAAAATAGATATTAACAGTCGAAATTTTTTGAACGTATCTATAATAATAATTATTTCTGAAAAACGATATTATTCATGAAAGCAACAGAGTTTTGGAACAGATCTGGACAGCATCAGATGGCTTGTGCAATTGCTGCCCTATTTCACGCATACGCATACATTGTTTTATTTTCACTATTACGCTGGCTCACCAGCACAGTAGCCATGAAGATACGCTCTACGGCTGGGTGAATCGGGAAAACGAAATTCTTTTACTTTATATTAAAGTAATTTGATGTGTTAATATTGTCACTAAACAACCATTCAAATAATAATTAGCTAACTATTACAAACATATTTAATAATAGTCGCTTCTCAATATTTTCAGTAGTTTCCACATGATACGCGCTTGTATTACGATTTCATTTATACAGAGGAGATGCATTGTAAGAAATACATACGGTTTGGTTTTCCCAGTAATTCACATAGTCTCGAATTTATGGATTATATTATTGGCAATACTCTCAATTTATTGCTATTTATAGAAGTCATTCGGTTTGCTTTACCAGGAAAACGTAAATGTTTTTGCCGGAATATTTTGCAAATAAGTTTAATCTTTAGCGTCATCAAAAGTCCCATAATGTTATACGTTAATGTTATCAAATTGAATTAGGCTTATCTCCTATTGACATTACTGCGGTATACAAAGTCGCTGGGTAATTTATTATCGTATACACGCATTATTTTATTGATTCGGTTAAAAAAATTGACACGGATGTGGTTAGCTAGTATTAGTTCCTTTTATAGAATAGAAGCATATTTCAAATACAAGAAGGTATGCTTCAGTCCTTCAGTATTTCATATTGTGTTGATTTAAAATATTGCCATAATTAGTGTAAATGGTAATAAGAATATGCCGAAGATCCGCTTTTTGTTAGAATGGATTGGGTCTTAAAGCAAGTATAATGAGCACAATAAGTACAGTGTGTCTAGAATTTGATGCTTACCATTGGTTTCTCATCTATACAGGACATACAGGAAACGTTAAATAAGAAATGTTTTGTAAAATCAATAATCACAAAAAATATTGTTTCAAATTTACCACAATTTTTTTTATTTATAAACAAAATTTTAATAAAAAAGTAAATTAATCTCTAATATGAAATTAGTAGGTTATGAAATTCAACACCATAAACATAAGCAGAACTGGAAGTATCTTGTGTAAAAAGATACTTAAAAGTATCTAAGATACTTTATATGAGATATTTTTTCAAATATGGAAAAGTATCTTTGCGTAACGATACTTTTAAAAAGTATCTCTATCTAATAACTTAAAAAGTATCTAAGGTACTTTTTGCTTCTAAGGAACCATAAAGAATGCAAGGATACTTTTTGTGTACCTAAGATACTAAAAAGTGTCTAGAGATACTTTTTATACAAGTGCTATTTTGTAAATGGTTAGTTATCTCATTATAAAATGAAGAACATGTGCATCTACATGGGAAACAAAAGGGGTTAATAGAGATATCAGGCACAGTTTTACTTAATATCTTCACTTTCAACCTAGTGAATGAATTTCCTCAAACTTAATCTATATCTTAATATATAACAATATAACCTTCACATATAACGTTCGTTGACTTCATTGGATACTTAGAATATAATTAATCTATATCATTTCATCGATTATAGCTTTGGTCAAATTCTTGAAAATACTTATCAATATTATTTATTTTTCGGAGGTAGATATTTAGTGTGACTTATTAAAATATATTTAGAATGAATGAAAGAATATATGAGTTACTTTTTAATATCTAAGATACATTTTAGTATCTGAGATACTGTTTTAAGTTACTTTTCTAAGTATCTTGTATCTTAAAGTACTTCGAAAAGAAAGTATCTTGGTATTTAGTATTTTCAAATTTTTGTGACGAAGTATCTGTTATTATAACTATTGAAAATACTTTTTGGATGCATCTATTTCAGCTTTAGACATAAGAAATATGGAATAAACAAGATATGTTCAGTCATTATTATACGTACACATAATTGTAAAAATTTAAGATTAAATTACTAACAATGACACAAATATTAAGTTATAATATTAGAGTAAATCTCATATGAGAAGACAGAAAAAGACAGGAGTGTAATATATAGAGCAAGAGGACGAAAACAAAAAATATTCTTCATTAGTCACCGGAACTTGGGGGTTGGGAGTACCTACCAAGCGTGTCCCCGGGGTGGTGGATAGGGAAAAAGCCATTTTGTCAGGGTTCACTCGAGGCAAGAAGGTTAGTGACGGCTATAAGTTCGTCCACTCTGCTTAAAACCGAAGCAGAGTAAATGAAGGCCGTTGTCGTGAACCACTACCCCCTTCATCCGAACTGTCGTGTCGTGGCTAAGGGCTTGCACAGGATTCTACAACGATTATAACGATGCCAGTTGTTGCTTTCGGCTACCGAAAGCCCAACTGTTAAACCTGGTCCCGAGAGGGATGGGGGGTCTTAGCTATATTGCACGGACCGAAGACAACCTTAACAAAAACCTAAATCCTAAAGTGGCGAACTAGGTTGATGGGATGCGTGGCTGGATAGAGCCCAGTCCACTAGTCCAACCTTGGGGCATCTGGCGCACCCCATTGTATTCACCTCTGCATACGGGGCTCTGTGGAAGTCGACCTTTTCTTCCCTAGCTACTGGTGGGATCAACCATGGAGGAAGGAAATATATTTAACCTACTTAAGCGAGACGATACCGCTAGTAAACAGGAACTGGAGCAGAACCTCCATAACAAGCCTTCCACTTCCAAAGTGAGAATACCTCACTAGGAAGGAACAAAGGGAGGAGCAAAACGAGCAGATTGGGGAACAGGATTGATCCATCTCCTATCAAATTGCGTAGCACTGTGCAACTCAAGGGCGTTGCACCTGGGAGCATGTGGAATCGAAGAGGGAGACTTACCTAACCTGGGGCCTTCTGATATCCTACACTTTCTGAAAGGAATAGGATTGGAAGGCCAGCTGTAAAACAGCAAGAATAGGGTACACAATAAATATTTTAGGTCGCAGTGTAACACCACCCTCATATACATAGACAGTACATACATAGCCACCAGAAAATAATCTAAATTTTAGGGAGGGCAAACTAGTGTAAGGTGTATATTACACTAGAAATGACAAAACTTCATAAAAGGTGTTCAAAAATATCTTTAGCAAAAAACTCTTATAGTGTAATATCCGTCTCATAAATAACTATACTTTGCATAGTCTTTTTATTTATTGTATAACCGACCTTCTCATAGGTTCAAATCCAGAAGTATGAAACCATTTCTACCATCATTTTGTTGAATTTTCATGAACCAGCGAACACAATTACCGTCAGAAACTAGTCTATCAGTAGTTGGCATTACTATTTATCTTGAAAGTATTGTAACGAGCGCCAATTTTACCGGGTACCGCAGTACCAAGCCGAAGATTCGTGATTATTCTTCCGAATCTAGAAGCACGCCCTAGATGTTTCCTGAATCGTCTAGTCGGTCCACGCCAAATATAAATAAGTCGTGGGGATTGACCGTAGTTAGTTAGTCAGTCGATACGAGTTGAATAGTGCGGATAACGAGTGGAGATAAGTACGAGCGAATTAGTACGTGTGATATAAATATCGGTGCAAATAAATCGTTTACATAAATTAGGACATTAGTAATTAAGTAATTTAATTAATAAGCATTTTTGATAGTAAGTAGTGAGTGATTTAATTTTAGTGTTTATTTTGATCTTATTTAATAAATTTTAAGTAGGTCGTAAGTATGTGAATAAATCCAGTTAATTTAAATATATCGCCTGTGTATTTTTCTAAACCCCGACAACGTTTTAAGAATAAAAAAACGTTACAGTATGTAAAATAACTGTCAGAAGTGCATACTATGGATATACAAAATACCTGAAGTTCATTGTTAAAATGTGATACTGTTTTTTTTTTGTTTTGTAGAACAACCTTAGTAAGTTGCTATTATTACAGAAATGTTATTTCTAACGCTTACATGACAATTCCGATAGTAATATAAATTTAAACTTAATGAATTGCAGCTTTGACCTTAAACCTTATCTATTTGACAGAAGGGAAATTAGGAAAGAAATTGCTCTAAAACCACATAATATTATTATTAGCATATTCTCTATTCCAAAAGTTGCTAATTTAAACATGTACACTCACCGACATTATTACTTAGCATTCGAACGAATGGCTCCACGCTTCGATGGCGCTAAGTATTAATGTCGGCGACTGTATACATACACTGGAGATTTCATTATGGATAAAACTTATTTGTGAATGCATCCATGTCTTGCAAATACATTAACAACCTTGCAATACCCGTTTAGGTATTTGTTTTTTCAATTTGAAGTGTAAATAAACTTAATGAAGTGTAAATACACACACATAATTTTATTTAATGTAATTATCAATTGTTATACCAGCAAATGCCTGAAATTTAACATATAAAAAACAGCAGGTGCTTACACATATAATTAAATTGTTATTGAAAATTAAGTTAAAGTCAATTATCAATTTCAAAGAACGTAAAATCACAATTCCTATAAAAAATGCATGCGATGCTTCTCCATATCATTTTATCGATTATACAGGATGGTAACATTATGGAATAACATTATTTTTCATGTTTTATCGTAGAGTTTTATGAAAAATGCTGAAACACGCCAATTTTTAATTATAAAGATACGTCTTCTGAATGAAATTTGAAATATACAGGGTGATTCATGTAAGTGCAGCACAAACTAAATGATCTTTTTTTTTATTGAACGCTCTGTATATATTTTTGTATTTGAAGTTTCCTTAATGAACTGTTTTCAATACCGTTTAAACTTATGACCCAAGTCAGCAAATAATTATTTTCAGTGGAGTTGAATTCGGCAATTCTTTAGAGGATTATTAATTTTGTAAAAGCGCAAAAGTAAAAAAGTGTAATTTTGGAAACGGTTACTTGCGAAATGTTGGGCAATCCAGGATACTTCTGATTAAAGATATTAGCAACTTCCACTTGATTTCTAGACTTATCTCCGTAATCGATTATCATCAGAATTTCTATACGATGATAACTTTCTGCTAAATAAATATAGCATTGTTTATTAAGGAATGACTGTCTTCCAAAAACAGATAATTTACAAAAATGTTTCTGTGCCTGTAGACGATAATATTTCATTTTTAATACACGACATAGTATGAATCTCAATTTTCATTACAGCACATTATAAATATCAATTAAAATTAACCCACAATTGTTCTGTCGGGAATTATAATAAAATTCAATACCTATTGAAATTTGTTCAAATTTACTCGCGTGCATTTAAAATTACTGAACTTTAAATATAAAGTATATGAAATAAATCAGCAAATATGATGTGTACCTATTATCTATACAAAACATTATAAAGAAATATGAATTATCTGTCAATTAGTCTTGCTTGAATGTGTCTTGATTAACTTGTCAACGCCTAATTCTAACTGACAGTGGCGTAGCTACAAAGTGAGTAGGGGCCACTTCTTTCCCTGAGCGCAGCTTCCAGTGGGCGCCAAATTGATGTTTTTAGAAATTTTAGAATGAAATATTTTCTATTGCATTTTGACAAACAGGAGGGAACACCAGGTCTTTAGATGTTCTCGGCTGCTGAAAGCTTAAGCTACGCCACTGCCAACTGAAAAAGCATATGTGAATATTCCGTTTAGTAAACTTTCTCTTTATATCCTGCAAATGAGAAAAAAAGGTACTGCAGAAGTAAAAATAGGCATTCCGTTTTTAAAAATAAACACGTATTAGTTACACCTTTTGATATCTCCGGGTATAAATGGAAGCACATTGATTTATTGAGCGACCTGAACAAAACCTTCACAAAAATTTTAATTTCGAAAAAGGTCAACTCCCAATGAGATTTTTTTCTTACACTCTCATTTAACTTTCTTTCTACAAAATGTCGGCTGGTTTATCGACGAACATGGAAATAACAGAGTTTGAGAAGCGATTTTAGGGTAGATAGAAAGAAACCATGCTTACTGACTTCTTATTTAGTTTTTGGGAGATTAAGTCGTCAAGTAACCGTCAAGCACAATATTTTATTACAAACTTATAAATAAAACGTTTTACAGACAACTTATCCGAGGATAGAATTCATCATTATAAGGTTTGTTCGAACATACAGTTAGCGAACGGTTCACGATCATGTGGAACCAATGCATTCCAGTTCGCGAGAACTCTAATCTGTTCTCTGATTGGTTCACCTGATCACGAACCGTTCGCGAACTGGATGTTCGAACAGCCCTATAAAAATGTCTCCAGTGTTTATTTTTTTTATAGGCTTGTATCCTTTCTTTTTCTTTTAGTGTTTGACTTTCTTTTTTTTTATTATTATTATAGACCGTATTAACTAAAGCAGTTTACAGTTTCAAGTTTTAGAAACAAAGTCCTTCACTTCGACATTCTAGAGGCAATTTTTTCTCTTCAAGCTCTTTCTTTATTTCAAGTTTGAGTGTTTCGCCTCATTCCGGGCCAACTTCGATAAAAGATTCATACCGTTCTTTGCTTGATCTGTTATCAAAAGATTAATTTGGCCTATTTAGTTTCTGCATATTAAACTTTTATTACAATCTAAAATAAATTCCTAATACTTTCTCATTTTTTATTCTCATTAAAACATAAAAAAATACTTCAAATATTTTTTATGTCTAAATGAGAATAAAAAATATGCATATATGTAGCGTCTAAAAGATTATCTGTAAGACTCTAAGCACGTATTATGGATGCTTACATTTTTACAGATAACTTTACAGGTGCTACAATTATGCATAGAATCTCGCCAAAACACTATAAAAAAATATCAACAATATTCTTTTGACTTTGAATTACCGGAAAAAAATGTTAATTTAAATAAACGTATATATTGATTAAAAGTAGGTAAAAACTAAAGTTACATCCAATTAAGAAATTTTTAATAGTAGGAAATAGGAATTTCATTGACATCTATATGACGTATTTTAAATAAAAATTAATTTCATTTGTATCATTATCAATTCATCCAAGTACTAAATCAGCGTCATTTTGATAGAAACTTAATCTTTAGTCAATGAACACTAGAAATAGAGCGAAGAGAAAAAGGCTTTTTCAAAAAAAAAATATTTACAATGAAGCTTAATTAATTAAGTCATGTAGTTTGGTAAAATATCGTATGTCTGTTTATGTTTATAAATTTGAATTATTTCAAATATATTTAATTTTATAGCTAAATACAATATTTTAAAGATCTATTTAATTACAATATTCAATTTTTGATATTCTACTAACAACAAATAATCAAAACATACAATATTGAAACGCAATCATTAAATAAAACATAACGATATATGCAAAATTCATAGGAAACAAAACAATTATGATTTTGTGTTCTTAAGTTTGTCTCGACAATGCAAAGTTAAGCAAGTGAAAAGTTTGTTGTAAGCTTACATGTTATCTGGGATACGATCGGCATAAATGGAAAAGTAATGGAAACTATAGCAATTCTAAAAGTGGAAGAGATAGACATATATATTAAATTCAATGACAAACATATAGTCATATACTGTTGTCCTACTCAAAAAAAAAAAATAAGATATCCCCAATTGCAGCTGTCTTGATTTTTCACTTCAGCAACAACACTCAGTGCATTAAAGTTAAAGTATAAACACATCTGAAAAAAAATTGGTTCCCTTATTGTAAGAGATAATTAAATTACATGCGCATTTACTAAATCATGTAAGTGATATAATTTCTAAGTAATCAAAGATATCTTGGAAATTAATTTAAATCTAAGGTATTTAACCTTATTTGTTCAAAATTTACTAATATTTTTAAAAATACAAAATTGAAGGCTGTGCAGAGGTTACGAAACACCCTGCCTAAACGCATATAATTTTAAAATACATACAAACGATTTCAATTAAAACGAGCCATTTCAAATAACTCTTTAGCTGCTGTGATTTATATAGAATTCCGAAATCTGTCAGTTGTTATATCAAGGGAATAACTTTTAATGATGGGCCTGACAATTTAAAACCATTGACTAGGGAAGATGGGTCTTGTGATCACTCACTGAAAAGATCTTTTAATACTCTTTATAGCAATCTATGTCAAATAGTTATTTGGATCACTAGGTCTAAATTACGTACAGTTTTGCAAGTATGAGTACCTACGGTCTGAGGGCCAAGGCGATAGCCAAGACTCTACAAGTACAAATACTCGCAAAAGAGTTTCTGGCCGGGTGATATACATAATTTTTTGAGCCAACAAATCTTAATTTTGGATTGAAAATAGAAAAGAAATTTTGGCGCCACAGAGTTGACAGTACAGGTTGGCACACATGTTACATACTTTAGTATTTTGACGTTTCCGAGAATAAGTCTTTTTCTGTAATGTTATCTGTAGTTTAATACTTATTTATTAATAATAAGTGCAATATGGGGACGCCCATTCATGTTAGTAAGGTGTTACCGCCATATTCATAGTGCTTCTTAAGGTTCTCCTTGATATAAAAATTTTGTTTCATAGACCACATTTTTTCCTTAAGGTTACCTTACATAAGGAAAATCTACAAGGTACCTCCGTAGGTAACTTAAGGATACCTTAGGAAAGAATACTTGATATAAATTTTACACATGTTCTCATTTTGGATGTCATTAATTGTTTATTAAGAAATTAATGGCATGCAATGGCAAATATAGAGGATTTTTTAGATTATGTAAATATAAAATATGATAGTAATAGACAACCGAAACAGTATATCAGGTACGCACAAAAATCCCGTGAAATAATAATGCAGAATTTAGAAAGAGGTATTGTTTTTCTAAACAAATTCCATACATTTTATTGCCGCTTGTTAACGGACGATTACCGAGCATAGAAAATCCTGATGGTTTACCCATATCGCTACTATTTCGCACTATTAACTTCTTGTGCTGTTTTTGTCACTGATATACAGTTTCAAGGTAGGTAAGTAAATTTTTATGAAAGTCCAACAACATTGTATTATCAAATATTATACTAGTAAACGTATTTATATTGTATTTGCCTATAACATACAATATAGTTGATACAGCAGATTCGAGTTTATCCGCATCATTCAAAAACTTTTAATTGGGCTTGTTAAAAAAAACAAAACGGTTTGTATGAATTACGACAAAATGTTTACATTAGCAAATCTTGATGGTAAAATCATGTTTTGAAATAGAA
Organism: Protaetia brevitarsis; assembly: GCA_004143645.1. Taxonomy (NCBI): domain Eukaryota; kingdom Metazoa; phylum Arthropoda; class Insecta; order Coleoptera; family Scarabaeidae; genus Protaetia; species Protaetia brevitarsis. The sequence goes on from RXPK01000276.1 coordinate 976,621, forward strand.
AAAAAATCCTTTGCTCTTATTGTGCAAATAGTAGGAGTTTCAAATTTAAAAATACGTCTATTTAGTTTAAACAAATTTGTAACCAAAAAAAAAACTACAAAAAAAAAAATAAAAAAATAAAATTGAACCAAACCACTATCTAATCATAAACGTCACAAACCAGTCGTAGACGGTCAACAACAAACTTTAAATAAATTAAATATGGAAAATTTATTAAGTACAAAAGTAACATGTGAAGCTAGTCAATGTGGTACGCAGCTGTTCTATAGCAATGTCATTTAATAGAATTCTATTCGTCAATTCTAGAGGAAGCATCCTTGTCCGAGAATAGCCGAAATGGGTCGATATTGTGACTATGAAATAGAAAATTGTTTAAGGTGTAAGGTCTCCTTACGTAAGTCATACTTTTCCTTAAGATTTTGCCTGGACTATGAATATGGGAGTTAGTGATAGTTTATGATGTCGAATATAGTGTACCGACCTTTAGTGACATTTCTTCCAGCCGCTTTAAACAAAATGAGTGTTTCTGGGTGGAGGCCCAAAATGGTCATTTTTTTTAATCAGTAAGCAAAAAGTGGATAACTTGCAACCTGTGCAGTAAAACATGATTAGAATGAAATGGCTTCAAATGCTCTCCCCAAATCACCCTAATACTTTCCTGGCATTTTGCAATTTTTTGTTGTGGTAACCAAAGTAACTCTTGCTTGTTTTTGTCACATATTATTAATATCGTTTTTCTCCGCTTTTTTTGCTTCTATTTTCAGCTTTAGACACTTATTACTTATACGATTGTACGGTATTAGCTTACGTTTGCATTGTTTAGTCTTAGTGGAGTTTACTTTTAGTTTAATCGTGAATTCACAATAAATTAATATGGTATGTTCCATTCAAGAACGTGTGGAATTAGTGACTTTATATTATTAGAATGGAGGTGCCCAAGATCTACACCTCGCTTATTCAATGAAAATTATATAGGCCAAAATGTGCGATACAAGTGGATAAGTACTGGAATTAGTCCAAAATGGAGCACCTTCACATTATGCTACCGTAGTAAGACAGTTTGTGGATCCTCACCTTCGCGAACGCTAGATTAGGTCGAAGGGAGCCTATAGAATGGCCTGCCAGATGGCCGGATCTTATACCACTTGATTTTTTCTCTGGGGGTATCTTAAGTCTAATGGAATATGCCACGCGTTCAGCATCCTTAAAAGAGTTACGCCAAAACTTGAATGAAGAATTCCAACCAATGACTCCAGAAATGTTGCTAAATGTCAGGAGAGCATTTGAAGCAAGATTGTACTATTGTATGGGAGTTAATGGTCACCATTTTATACATTTAATAAAGTAAAATCGGAACCAATTCATTCCAATCGTATTTTATTTACACAGATTACAAATTATGCGCTCTTTGCTTACTGATTAAAAAAAAAAGACTTTGATACATGTTGTCGTAAAATGAATTAAAAGATCTTTTGAATGAGTGATCACAAGACCCATTTTCTCTTTTAAAATTTTAAGGGTGGGGCTTACTGCGCCCTAAGAATGATTTTAAATCGTTTGGCCCGTCATTAAAAGTTATCTCTTTCGATATGACAATTGATAGGTGTCGGAATTTTATATGAATCGCAGCAGATAACGAGTTATTTGACATGGCTCGTTTTATTTGAAATGTCCTGTATAGGAAAATCGAAATGCTATAACATGTTATACATTTTCTTTTTCCTGTCTGTTACTGTTTACGAGTTACAGAGAATTTTCCTCCTAGTGAAATACCCTTCACATAAGTGTGTTCCATTTAACAGTCTGTATACATCAAAATAATTTTAGGTCATAGCCCCTATTTCCCCATGCAAATAAATTTTAGTCCAAACATTTTTAAATCAAGTTAATTTTACAGATAGTTGCCGCCCCTTGTATACGCAGCCATAATAAATTAAATTAAAAAATCAAATACATAAAACTTACAGTAAAAATAGTAGTGTTAAAGTTTATACAGATGCGTGCACTAAAAAATCACGTTTATAATTACTCAATTCAACAGGTATTTTAGCAACATATGCTCCTTTGGGATTCGAGCAATCGTTAGCGGCTACTCGGATGTATATTTCAGTCGAATGAGAGCGGCTACCGATTTTCAGCCTTCATATAGCGCTTCACCGGAAATCGATGCCGAACCGTTCGGAAGAGCCCACTATAAGTTTAACCTCTTCGCGCTCGATTAAGCGAAAAATTGGAAATATAATACCGAACGCATCTAGTTATAGGTATAGGAGTGCGTATGGGATACGTACCGCGGTGCGATAAGAGCCAACAGTCACATCTGCACACAGAACCAGCCACTTCACGACTGGGAGGAAAGCTCGCGACAAGGTCGAACTGAAGCTCACCTCTACGCGTCGGAGTGGATGTACAAAGTCACCTATTATCCCCTGTATCTTCGGGAACGTCTCTTCGTTGACGACGAGCAAGCGGAGGCATTTTCTCTCTTCGCTCGGACAACGTACGCGACACAAATCATGTAGTCCGTGCGACTAGTTAAAATAATATTGTGAAATTTAACGCAACGTGATTAATATGCAGTTTTTTTTTTCTTTCTGTTGCACCGTGACATTATTAACGTAGGATTTCGCGAATTTCCAAGTATTTTCAATATTCCCGTTACTAATAATAATATCTACGTTCGACACGTTTTAGATACCAAGAAGAAAGAACGCGATAACTCTTATCTAATTTCCGTTGCGATGTATTTTTTCCTCTCTTCTTATAATAAACGTTTTTCCTCTCGTCTCATTTGTATTCCGCACTTGATTCGTTTAATTTTCCGCTGATATACCGATAAATGCGAATCCCTGATCTAGGCGCTAGTAAATCTGTTTTATACTAGACACGTGTTCCCAAAATAAAACTGAATGAACACACATCGGATTTTATGGATGCGGGGGAAATGTTTATATAATGTGCAGGTCGGCTAGACCGTCCAAAATTACACATGGAATATGACTAATTACGAGTAAATAATACATCATCGGCTCTCATTGCAAACATTGCTAACAAGTTTATTGAGTTCCATATCTTCAATATAGTGTCCTCTTGCATTATCTATAATTTGCTAAATAATTCGTGACATACAGTACGTTCGACCATCCTAGTCGTGTTATCCGAACACGTCTGCAATATATTATAGACGCGCTTAGTTCTGGAGCAAACGAGACTCGTAATGATATGCTGCAATGCTATTAAATGCAGATACTTAATCGTATGCGAGTACTAAACTAACTAAACTACTACTGTAATGCAATCTATAATTGCTATTTTTATGAAAATAAAAAGAATTCCTAAAACTACATAAGTATTCTCTCATGCATAAGAGAAATAAAACTAAATATATTCCTTTCAAAAATAAAAATAAAACACTTCCAATACTAATATAAACTGTCTGGAGAAAAAAATATTGAGATTTATTGTTTAAAATATTAAAAAAAGAACAAGATTCTATGCCAAAACCAAATAATAGGAAAGATTATAAATTCTCGAAACGATCTTCCAAACTGAAATGCGAAATACACTACCTAGGCTATCAGCAAAATTTCTACAATGTTCCAGCTGATATGTTTTTTCATGTAATTCTGTAATAGAATGAGCTCTTTTATTTTCAAAGCCATAAATTGAAGATTTAACCCCACAAGACAAAATAATTTGGGCTAGATCGGGCGATCTAAGAGGCCAGCCAATTATCGAATATTTCCTGTAGGTACTTTCATGATACAAGAAAATAAGGTATGCTCATCTGAAAACTGTTTTTTGGCATTTCCTTCAATCACATTTGCGTTGAAACAAAATTTTTAAATAATTCACATTTTTAAATATAATTTTCAATTGAATGCAAAATCATTGTAATTAGGGCATTTTTCATTAAGAAACGCAGCTATAAAAATGTTAATGTTATTGCTTTGTGATGAGTGATTCTGCATGTAAAGTATTTTTTGCCTTTAGAGTAACATTTCATGTTTGCCTATTTTAGTGCAATGAGCATTAATGATTACAAGCTTTACTTTAACTGAACATGTCTGCACTTCTTTAGCCCTTACCTTCATACTTGTTTGTACTAACACGTGCTAAAATTTCACTAATTGTAAGTGGTTCATATTTTTTTTAATAGCAAATGAAATATCTATTAGTCTGGTACACACTGGTACAACGTAATGCAGATAAAAAAAGAAAGAATTAATTAACGATTGTGAGTGCAGTGTTTTATTTTTCCTTTTTTACAAATTCATTTATCAATTCTTTTTATTCTACTCCCTCAAACGAAATGTTTAAATGTAATTTTCAATTGAATATAAAATCGTTATTGCTTTGTGATGAGTAATTCTGTTGATGTAAAGTATTTTTTGCCTTTAGTATAACATTTCATGTTTGGTTATTTTAGTGCAATGAAGCAAATAAGACATTAATAATTACAAGCTTTACTTTAACTGAACATGTTCTACACTTCTTTAGCTCTTACCTTCATACTTGTTGGTACTTATATGTAGGTACTGAAATTTGACTAATTGTAAGTGGTTCATATTTTTTTTAATGGCAAATGAAATATCTATTAGTCTGGTACAAACATTAATGCAGACAGTGTTGGAATAAAAAAAATGCAGATAAAAAGAAGAAAGTATTAATTAATGATTGTGAGTGCAGTGTTTTATTTTTCTTTTTTTTACAAATTCATTTATCAATTCTTTTTATTCTACTCTCTCAAACGAATGAAAGTCACTCAAGAATTTCCACTACAACGTTTATAAACAGTTTATCCACACAAAACCTAAAACGAACTTATAACACCTAACTAAAATCACTATATACGTAAACCGAAACTACTACAAGCATAAGCTGACACAAAACATTAAATAAAAACTAAATAAAGTGTTCTAATCGATTTAAAAATAAACTGAAGCTTGTTAAAATAAATATAGTAATTTGGTAAATACATCAACAACAATGGCGACAGCCGAGTGATGACGTATCTGAGGGCCATGCGCGAAAAAGACGAGTTTTGGTTTTCATACCTTATTTTCTTGTATCATGGTATCATGAGTACTTTTGTACGATAACTGCATTATGAGCCGAACAACCGTCTTGCTAAAATCAAACATCGTGCATTACGACATTTTGAATGTTTTATATGTGGGGTAACACAACGTTTTATAAGAGATGTAAATAACTTTCCGCATTTAAATTTCTTTTATAAAAAAAGGGCCAACTTCTATGATCTATAAAACCTGTCCACACATTATTTTTTTGGGAATATTGAGTGCGAGCGTTGTATGTTATGTTTTGATTTTCTTTACCAATGTCGTGTAACAGAGGGATTTCAACGCCCATGCAACAGGTTAGTGAATAAAATGTTTTTTACAAAGTTTTTGACATTGATGTGGTTTTATAACTGCTTCACAAAAGTCGAATCAGTTATATTTGTCAGTTGTATTACTCATTTCCCTACCTTTCGCGGTAATATACTAATATGCGCTTTAAATTTAATTTACCATCTAAAATAATCCAAGATAACAAATTAACAAATTAATGTATTTCTGCCTTTAACTGTAATAATTAGGAGGAATTTTTTCCCAAGAAAATTTTTTCTCCTCACGCAGGATTCGAACCTATATCCTGTCGTTTGCCGGACGAGCGCTTTACCAATTAAGCTAATAGAGGATGATGATTCGACCGTTTAACCGAACATACGTCGATATTAGATCTTGAAAAGGCCGGTAGGACGGCAAATATGCGAAGATTGCAAGTTTTTTACAGTATGAAAATAACAAATTAATGTATTTACTTAAAAATTATCCGTCCTACTTCTCCTTTTACTCAAATTTTTTAAACTTATTCTCTCTCTGAAGCAACATGATGTTCAAAGTAATCACTCAACAGACGCAGCACTTTCTAACTTACTTAAAAAAAATACTTATTTCAACCATTGATCCAGACAGCGATATGCCTTTGTCAAAAGTTTTTTATTATGTTAATCACAGGCTCTTATTTCATAAATTCCCCTATGATTGTATTCGGGGAACTGCAAGTGATTGGTTCAAATCATACCTTCAAAATTTGAAACACTCGGTCCTTCGTTAAAAAATCCTTGTTTTCTTTACCAATTTATATATTTTGATATCTGTTCCTGCCTTTTTTTTTTGTCTTTTACGTAACGATAAAATAGAAAAGATAAAATTATTTATTTACTATTTGTAAATAAATGTTTGGTTAATAAATGACAAAATCATTATTTTTGTTTTAATATACTTTTTCATATATATTTTTGTTTTATATAAAAATTACTTTGTAGTCTAATGTGTTAATTTGATTTTTTGGCTAAATATGATAAACGTTATTTTTTTTTAATTAAATAGATTTCTAAAAAAGAAATATTGTTGTATTTAGTTTTAAAATTAAGTCATATAGTTTGTGGAAATATAGTATGTCTATTTTATCATTAACTGCGTTTTTTTAAATTTATAAATTTGAATTATTACGAATATATTATCTGACTTTGTTCTTTGTTGAAAATTGTTGTATTGTTAAAATTAAAGGTATGACTTTGAGTTACTTCATGTTTTTTTACCTTTTATTTTTTTTATATATTATTATTACTTAATCATTAACATTCCTTTTTGATAATTTATTCCAAGCAAGGTAATAATATACACATTCCCTTACAAAAAACTATAGTCCTGTAGTGAAACAGCAACAATTTTAAATTCAAAATATAACCACAATTAAGTCTAGTGCAGGAAGTCGCAAAAGTTTGTTCTGAAAGTGTTATTTGAAACAATGTCACAAAATATCTAGAAGTAAGACTAAAGGGTCATAAATATTCTAAAAACATCACAGTTTTAAAAAAACATGCAGAATCTAAAGTCATAATTTTGACTTTGAAAACACAGAAAGTTTGGACAAAGAAAAACATAAAAGAAGAAACATATAACACACATATTAAATTTACCAAGTTTATATTACACCATTATTGAAAATTATTTAAAATATCCATTACTTTAAATAGCACACCTATATATAGCCAAATAAGTGGAATATATAAACACAAATAACCGTACTACAAATAGAAAACAAAAATACCGCAAAACACATACACAAACATTTGACATTGAAGTATTAAATCTTTATTAAAATAACAACTCTTTAAACGATATACACAACATGTAGCACATAGACGATAAAATTGAAATTTCAAAGCTTAAAGTAAAAAAGTTGTAATTTCTTTATGAAATTTGACTTTATGTTAATATTATGAACATACAATTAAAATTTTAAGTTTTTTTCTCTCAGGGTATACTGTGGTCGTTTTTTTCCGTTGTTTGTAATTTGTTAGTTTGTCCTTTATCATTGTATACCTTCTTTACATATTGACATGCAAAATAGCCTATTCCAGCGAATTTAAAAAGATGTCTAACCGACCATCGAAACGTTTTTGTTGCAAATAATATTAAAAAAAAAATAATAAATTAATGCCGCTTCCCAAGAAGTTTTTTTTTAATTATATATATTTGAAACAATTATCTCTTAAATGCTAAGTAATAATATAATCACTTGTAAAATAAATACATATGCTTACTCTTTAGCACCTATTTCTATAGTGCTTGTTGATTATGACTTGAAATTGCAAAAGGAATTGTTCTATAGACACAATTGATTATCATGACTTCAGTCTTTTATTATTGGTATTTTCCAGAATCACGTAGAAATAATGAAGGAAATTTTACAAAATTATCTCTGAATGGATGGTTAACTAAAAACTTTTTTAAAAAATATCACAGATGTAAATACATTCGTACTCATACAAAAAAACCGTATACTTAATATTTGTTGAAATGAATCAATGTACAGGGATCCGATTCAACTTTTGTTTAAAGTTTAAAAGTTTAGTAGCATTTAGCTGTCTAACAGCTAGGTACTACATTTCGTAAGCTTCTTCTAAAATTTTGTTTTCCTAGACTTTTGTAGAGTGCCGCTTTAAACTAAACATTTGGTCGTGTAAATGCATGATACTTATAGTTTAGAAACAATTTTGTTTATTAAATATTTTAATAAATCTCTAAACTTTGGGTAACGTTTATTATGTGCAGAATTATACAACACTGGAATACGCATTCTGGTGCACGCAATGACTGGAAAGCGGTTCAGTTTCCGCCATCATTAAATGTGACAAAAGAGACTTTCATTGTTGCACATTGTCAAAAGGCGTAAATGCAATTGTTTATAAAATCAATAGAAACATATATATCGCCAGTTTAACGTAAAAATGAATATCCAAATGGGAGCAATTAGCCTGTTTTGAAGTTATTGATAAGTGCATGAACTCTGTAGCAGATATCTTGTGGATATCTATTCGATGACCATTTGAACAAGGTCGAAAATTGCCGAGCCGAATGTATGTTGTGTTTATACTCATAGTTCATGGTACGTCGCGTCGTCAGTCGAAAAACGACCATTGTTGAATGTGCTGTGTTTATTTACACATTGGTTTACGCACAGGTTTTATTTATATTACAGTATATACTGTCAAAAAAGTTGCGTACAATTTTACCGGTAAATTTGCTTCATAAGGTAAAATTTCTACCATCTAGTAAATTTCACATGCTGATGTATTTTCAAAGATTGTACTGTAAAATTCGCTATGATAATACTTTATCATGAACTGATATATTTGCCGAACGCGTACAGTTAAATAACCTAATAACCAATCACATTGCGGCGTATTCGAAGTAAAAATAAAGATCCATCAAATGTTTACCCAACTTTAAATACTCAAAAAAAATTTCAATTTTACACTTTTATAAATTTGATAGTAAACATAAAATTGTACATGTTTTTTCCTGTATTTTCCTTTCGAATTTTTATTACATCTTAAACTTACATGAAAAAGCTATAAATTTTACTGAAATCTTTTTTTCCATGTTAAATATCCTAGAGAAAACATGTAAAACAAAATTTATATGATTTATTGTGGTAAATTCACAACGTTATTACATGTAATATTCGTAATTTACCATGGCAAAATTGCTGTAATTTTTTACAGTGTAGGTAAGTAATATTGTCTTCCTTTATAACATTTAAAAATTTAATTATTATATAATTTATAACAAATAAAATAGAATTAGTACTTCCTAATTTATTGATGTATTACAGGATAACTTCAGCTACTAGTTTCGACAGTTAATTGTCTTCATCAGGTTGTAGCGTGATCCCATAATATCAGTAATTAAAAGCTCAGAAAACAGCGTAAGAAATTTGAAATATATATGATTTGCTGACCGGACATTGTGGAGAAAAAGAGGGAGAAAATTCCAATGTCCGATAACTATATCTGGCTGTCAATGGTTCATTTTTCTTTACAGGAAGTCAAAAGAAGGAACAGCAATTAAGTAGATTAACAAGAATAATTTGTAATAATGAACACTTTTATGGCAACTTCTCCAAACCGAATGGAATAAGATATCTGGGGAAACTCCATTAAAATTAATGGCGGATGCCGCAAGTAGTCCGGGCAGTATTAAATGCCAAAAGAGAATATTTTGACAGGAAAAAATATAACTTAATATTTTGTAATGAGAATATTTTGCTTATTTTTTTTGTTTTATTTTTTTTGTGTATTTTCATTCATAGCAATAAATTTTTATTTTCTTTTGCATTGTTGCCGTTTTTATTTACGTTTGCAGTAATTTACTGGTTGTTCTAACTTTATAATGGCCGAATTGGCCAGTGGTGTATTCTAAAAAACCACAGTAAAAGTTTCTCCCACTTGTTTCACCTATATAATTAAATAGACATAGTACATGCATAAAGATATATTTACTATAAAAGCACTCTAAAACGTATCGAATTCAGAACGTAGATATCGTAGATATACGCACTTAATGCAACCCACATTCGGTAAATAAATAGATACACAATATCGGATGTTTTATTTTTATTGTTTTACGTATTTATACTTATAGTTGGGTTAGTGGGTCAAATAAGTTGGTGGGCATTCCACCGGTAAACCCGTATCATATAAATTACAGATATAATCAGTGTTCATTACACAGTTAACAATGAAATCAATAACAGAAAAGTTTAGTTGTAGTATGTATTATAATTAACTTGATACCTACTAAAAGTTTTGCTTATTACTTATTTTATTGAATAGCGTTAAAGTGAAAGCGAAAGTTTGCACGTACACAAAGTTAGCTAAAGTAAGGTTTTTGGATGTAATAATAGATTATAACTTTTCCACGAAATGATTATTGGAATACATTTATTGAGAAAAAAAAACAAAAAAAGAACAATACCCCTCATTCTTTGTGTTATTTAATATGAACCAAAATTATCATCCCTAAGCGAACAAAGTATAAACCAACTTTAAACAATGTGTAGAAAAAAAAGTCTTTGCGAAAAGATTAACATCGAAATTGATTTTAAAAGCTAATGTAAATTATTTAGACAAACAAACAATATATACAGGATGATTGGTACAATTTTTGTACGTGAATATTAATTTCATTAATTTCAAAATTGTATTACAAAACTGTAAATCATCACGTCATGATCTAAACATATAATAGCAAAGTTTTCTGGCCTATAGCAGTAAATACGTTAAACATATTCTATAAGTACAGAAATTGCCGTGAAGATGGCGGTTCTCCTATTTCACTATACTAACTTTCCATACTCGATATAAGTTTTCTACATGACAGACATAATTATCAAATATTTATCTATTACTTGTCGGTTATATATTTTTAACAACTGTTATCACAGTTGCCCGATTGTGGAGATACTACGGATAAGCTGACGTGCAATGGTTTTCGGTAAACATTTTATATATTATAAATTTTGTTTGTCTTTTATGTAATAATCAGGCATTAAATTCTAATTAAATACACTCTATCACAGCATTTCGACGATATTTTCTTTTTTGTTAGGAAAAAAAATCAGAAATACTGAGCTTTCCTTTGTAATTTTAAACAAGTAAAACTTCTATGGAAATTATCGCTACCTTAGAAATTTTACTTGTGAGTTTTCCAGACCACATAAAAAATCTTGGAAAAGTTACCCACATTTCGAAATTATACTATTAATATTCCAGGTTACATGAAAAAACTTTCAAAAAATTATAGTTAGAAATATTACTTCTAAAAGTAAAATACCTGTACTGTTTTAGGGGTACAAAATTGCTCCAAATCGTAGAGGAATTTTACCAAAAGTTTTTTAGTATGCATATTGCCCCATTAGACGGTATGTTTTCACTCTAAACAAAATAGCGACCTGCCCATTTTCGTACGAGACAAATTCTCAACAGTTCCCAAACCACCTTGGGAACAAAAACATTGGCAAACTAATAAATATCTAAATAAGTTAAGGTAACTTGACAAACATAACATAAACTTGACTATTATCAATAGGTATTTATTTAAACTCCTCGTCCCCACCTATAAACCTCCCTAATAGATCATAAATTTTCTGCAAAGTAATTACGTGTATAAAAAAAAATATAATAGTTATAACAATGTTTATTTTATACAATTAGTTGCCAATAACAATTATTAGTTGTACAGGTACGTTACCCTAACATCCGATTTTCGTCACCTTAGAATTAACACCTCTTTTCAACGTTGATATAATGTGAGCAAGCTAACGTAGAAATTGGGTACCTCAAACAACTTAAATACGACGTCGACTTTCGGTGCATGATGCGTGTTTGTCGAAAATCAACCTTCAAAAAAAATCTAAACTTTAACTGATTGTTTCGACGAGACCCTGCTGCATGGGACGGCTCTGAAGATGGTTAGTCAGCCGAAACATGTCAGCCAATAAGTTATAACTTCGATTGAGTTTTGCTGGCAGAAATGTAGCAACTGTCTTTCTTATTCCTTCTTGTTTTTGTAATAATTACTGTACTGTGAGAAGCGATTTCTTAATTGCGCAATATCCAAAAAGGGAGAACGTTTCTTATAATTTTTTTTTGCGTCAACATCCCTTACAAATGTACCTATTTTTTCGCATATGTTAGACATTTATATTATTATGTTTTTCCCTTTGATAAAAACGCCAAAAATATAAAAACAGAACCCAATTACAAAAATGAATTGTATGTATCTATCGTAATTGCAAAGGAAAAAAAAACCAACATGTGCGGCAGTCTAAAACTTTCTATGCCTGTTACTTACGTTTACATGCAACGATACATGTTTCCTTTACCGGCAAAGTATCGGTCTTTTTTTCTATACTATATACCACGGTTTATAAACAGGGGTATCGGATATCGCCCTCAGCTACCAACAGCCTCTTTCGAATATTCTGCATATAGTCTCCCCTATAATGAGACACCTACATTTTAAGAGCTGAAGTCACAACGAATAGTCAAATTTACCACATTATTTTATATGAATATTTTGGCGCTTAGAATTTAGACAACCAGCTAAGCGGAGCTAGCTGCTGGCCCACGCCTGCGCGGTATAAAGTACAAATTTGCGAAATACTGTAGACAGGCTTATTGGACACCTAAAAACACCTATTGCCATTGTTCACTTGAATATCACTGCCAACTTATGTTTGTGAATTTTCTTCTTTTAACGATATTTCTGTGTTTCTTGGTGTACAATATCTTACCATGAAAAATTGCAACATTTACAAACGCCGAAGATGCGCCCAGTAAACAAAATTCAAATTTTCCACAATTATATCTAGTAACTTCAACTTAAAGGTATTCAAATAACTATGAATGTAATATAAAATCGTAGATAACCTCATGCTCTAATGTTAAAGTTACTTAAAATAATTGCGGGGAATTTGAATTTGGTTTACTGGGCGGATATTTTATTCATTTATGGTTTTTGCAATGACAGTCCTAGATTGAATATCAACATCGTTATCCAATATAAACGTGTTACTGTTCTCGTTTTTAGATACAATTTGAATAGCGTCATCATGGGACGGAGTAATTACACTAAGAAGAAGGACGAGTGTTTGTATTTCAATGTAAGATTTTAATTTACAAGTATGTTTCGCTGGCTCATGGCGAGGGAAACGGGCAGGGGTAATTACTCCCATTACCCTCCCCTTGTACACGCCCCTGAGAGAGGGTATAAACAATTTCCACAATTTACATCATGGATCAGATGAAAATCCACAATTAACTAGAGCAAGAGGTTACCAAAGAAGATTTGCAAGTACAAATACAAAAAAAATCAATATCTGGAAAACGATGGATATCCTTTAATATGTAGGTTTAAGTACAGCAAGAGAAAAAAGTTTCCGCGTAGCTTGGTAGTAAAAAAAAATATGACGTGAACACAATTTTTACGGAATATTATTGTACATATCGGGCTTTATTGAATAAAACAAATGAAAAGAATTTAGATATATTTTCCAGCTGGTGTATTTATTTTGCAAAAAACAAATGCTAAAAAACTAATACTATTGAACGAAGGAATTGCATAAACATATATTTAAATGACAATTGTCTACTTTTGCATTTTATTCGTATTCGTATATTTAGTAATTCACTGTTATTGAAAGATATGAACCTTAAAATGTACAATCATATATTTTAGACTTTCATATTTTTATTCTCATTATACATTTAATAGTGAATTACAATTTACATCTGCATGTTTAACCTTTTTTAATGAATAAATAAAATCATTTTTTTTTTTTCTTTTTGAAATGGTTTCGTATAAGAGTCTACTAAAAATCTAAACTTTAACTACACAAGTAGAAGCTTATCAGGTTTAATACATTGACTGTCCTTGTCTATGCTATCTCCTAGTAAAGTGTGTACCTAAACGAAGTCCTGGATGGCTTATCTTTTTCATTTTGCAGAAATCAAAGATTTACGAAGTAGAAAGAGAATTTTTATACAAACAACAAAAATCGTCGATTCATTATAATTTTTATTATCATAAATAATATTTACACGTCATAATAAAATAGAGCATCTTAAATATCAAAAAGTATACACACACATATAAATAAGGCAGTCAGTCTCGCACAGTGAACACTGCCCTAAAATCCCTTGTACCTACTTAATCTAGACGACCCAGTACGGTTTATTCTCACATTCTTACTTTGCACCAAATGCGGCAATCCTTACTATTACGAAACAAAAGACAATTCACCGGAAAAGAAATCACTTTTTTAAAGGAAAACAATTAGACGACATTCAGCCTATGATCTTCGGTATAGGTCGATTTCAAGTTACATATATATCTAACGACAACAATAAATAGACATTACTAAAAAACAAGCAATGTAATACTGCTAAAACAGAATCACAAAACTCTCAAAAAGTTAACATCCTTATGGAGCCGTTTATTTTAAACGAGAAAGCTAAAACGTTTTGAGCTTATGATTAGCAAATTTAACATATCATTTCACTACATTTTGACGAATTCAAAACCTAAAGCAATATTGAGTTCTGTAACTATTTAAATGACAGAGAGAGCTATTGTGTTATTATAATAATTCAACTGCCATCATCTTATCAAACCAGTAAAAAAATAAAACAATATATTTTTATCTAATTAAAGCTACTGATTCCACAGCAAATGGATCTAGTTAATCACAGGTACTTTACTTCTAACTACAATTTTGCCAACATATTGGAATTAAAAAGATAACAACTCTAAAGGAATGGCATAAAAAGCAAATAAAAAATATCTAATTTTGTTACTACCTTTGCTTAAAATAAAAAAATAATTCGCATTCGTACTAAAATTTGAAATCATTTTGAGTTCTAGAAGAATATATCTATTTAAAAATAAATAGAGACGGAATACGGCCCTAAAACGTAATATAGTGCAATTATTACTTCCATTCCACTTATGTTATTTACAAATTTACACTTACACACACTAATACCTCACTAATTCAAGATACCTGTAAACCCGTATCTAAATCTAGCAGTTGCTTGCACAACTCGTAAGTCGAAAACGAAACCGCCACCATGGGTATGGCTCGCATATAATTGATCGACATGCCCCTGTACAATCCCTTAACTACGCCATATTCCTTGTAAATATGGGTGAGAGTCGAGAACATCCCCTTAGCGAAGTGTTTGGTGTCCGGATTCATGAGGGCTAACTGCATGCGCCTCCTGGTGACATCTAGCGGATAACTGACGCTTTGCGCTACCGCCCCGGCGAGGCCGCCGCAGATAAGCTTCGCTGGTAGCATGAGGACGAGGCCTCCGGTGTTTTTCTCGCATTTCCTACACGTGAGCGCCGGCAGGTACTTCATACAACCGAATTTGAGGTATTCGAAGCTGTAGAAGGATAACCCGGCGTACGGGACCAATCCCATTAAAGTTGGAACGAAGCCGCGATAGAGGGCTCTGGCGCCGCCTTCTTCTTTGAAGATAGTGACTGCCGCATGCGCAATGCCTGTGTAGATATGTTCCCCAGATATCTATAAAATCAATAATATAGGCATTAAATTAAAGGAAGATTGAGCACTATGAAATATACTGATAACTAACACCATTGTTTAAATATATTTAGTAGTCAACGTAATGCATTGTCAGAAAAATAAAGTATTGCTCAGGGAATGGTGCACTCTATCGGAATGTAAATTGATTTGAAAACGCGATAAATATACAGGTATCTCGGTCAGAGAGAGAGACAGATTTCTGTGTTCTATCTATCTGCGGAAACGACGGAATCCGTATGGTGTGATGTGTGATTCACGCAGCTGGCGAATTGTGTGGCCCGGGGAAAAGGCAGGCTGGATACACGATGACGCTGTGATGACGCACCTCGCGATAATTCTCGTGTTTGTTTACATTAGAAGATTAGTATTCTGAGGTATTCTGTTATAAATATAAAGAAATTGAAAGTATATTGCAAGGCACGTTCTTGTTGACAAAACATTAATTGAACAATTTCTAAATTGAGGTTTTTTCTTTTAAGAATAAAAATATTAAATTAAAACAAAAATAACTGAAAGAGAAAAGTTAAATCTAAAGGGACAAAGAATTCTTCTTTGTTTGACTATACTTTATTACAAACACTGCATTTGATTTTGTAAATCCCAGCACATTTCTTTAAACACAATAATTTCAATATTACATTTTAATTTGTTTCTTAAACTATTAGAATTTTGAAAAACCGGACTAAGACTGTATTTTTTACACAGGTTTAATATCTGGTTAACCCATAATTTATTAAAGTTAAATCTGCAAAACTTTTTCTCTACTAGTTTCTCTGGAATAAGTGTAGTAGTGTTACATTTCTTAATGACCTCTATTTTCTAACTTCTTTCTAATTTTATCTACCACACTCTTCTTATAACCATTCATTTCTGCTACATGGTATATATATTCTAACTCTTTTTTAAAGTTATTTTCCGCAAGTCGTAAGTTCATTCTATAACCTGGTGATTAAGAAACAGAATGTGTATTTTTGTTGATAGCTTGTATAAGATGAGTTGTGTATATAATTGTTTGTGTGTATGGCTTTTCTATATATGTTAAAGTGGAATGTATTATCTTTGATCGTAATTAATAAATCAAGGAATGGTAAACTGTGTTCATTCTCAATTTCGAACATAAATTTTATGCATGATTACTACTGATTATTAATGAAATTAAAGAAAATATCTGTATCAAAATCATGTATTGCCGCATGAACATAATCTACATATATAATGCAAAATTTCGGGAAAGGGGAATTTACTTATATCTTTTTCAAAATAATTTAGGAAGAGGTTTGCTAAAAGCTTTTGTGAGATAAAAGTTTATTTATATTTCGTGTGTTAGTTATTAATATAGGTATTATTTATAAAATAAAAATACATAAAAAGAAGTTAGTTATACACGGTAACCATCGTTACATTGCAAGCATCAAATGTAAAGTTTTATCAACATCAATGCATCTCCACTCAAATTCCGTAGCACTGTGTAACTCAAGGGCATTACACTTGGGAGCATGTAAAATCGAAGGAGATTTATCTAACCTGCAGTTTTCTCACATCCTGCACTTTTTCAAAGGAATAGGATATAGCAAGAATATTCAATTCGAGAATAAGCAATTCTCTCAACTCTTAGGTCGAAATGTATAATCCTCCTCCTTTCTGCATACACACAGGAATTGATTTAGAAGTGGGGCGATATCTGTGTACTGGCTAGTGGTCAGTCTACACAGTTTACCTAATCTAGTTGTAAAGGACATACATAAACTTTTACTTGGAATTGTGACTCTATTGCGAATAAGGTCCGGTTAGATACGGTTAGCCATGCTACACACTGGTCTTTGAAGATGAAGGAACTTAGCAACACATAAGCATATGACGTCATTATAAAGTATTGAATGAAAGGCGGATTTTCACGACTTTATCTGGCTGTATGTTGGGTTAAGTTTAATTACGCCTTACACTACTCGGAGGCCAGGTAATATTAGATTATGCTTAAGCGATGGCGCCATATATATTTTCTCCTTAAAATATCCACGAAAACGCTGGGTCTACATTTACTTCAACATAATTTTCGGAAAAATTATTGTATTCTTCATTATTTTGAGACATTAAAAAAGCGTATTATAAAAACGAAGGAGTTGACGAATTCACACGTAACAACATGCAGTAAATAAATGATAAGCATGATTTTTTAAATAACACACGAGACAAGTGCCTGGCATAATGTTTATAAACATTAATCATTCTCCAATTCAATGCAAGTAAAAGAAATACGATACAACGCATTTCCATACAATATATGTGCATCATAATTTTTCTCACGGAATCTATTTACGTCACAGAAGGCCATGTACTGTGATGTGTCGTTATGAAATATAAATATTGTGTTTTGAAGCGATTAAAAAAAAAACTTGGCAATGACCACTTAAATTAATATTCCTCGCTGATAAGCTCCAAAACATCCGCATATAATTGTTTTTTTTTTAAGTATAAATCAAGAAACACAAAAACATAATTTTAATCTTATACACAATGTATTTTTAACACTTACTTGGAACGCCAATCTTGCTCTAATAGTATCCAAGGGATACGTCAAAGTTACGGACGTCAAACCGGCACAAGCGCCAGCGATGAATTTGTCGAAGTGGGACTTCTTCCCGAAAACCCCATCTAAATATCTCTTATACACCTCGAACGAAGTAAACTGTGCAGCGGCATACGGGAATATGCGGACCATTTGGGCCCCGTTTCCTTTGTAAAGAGCCCACGGAGATTCCCGTTTAACTATGTGAATTAAACCTTGAAACACGCCGTGTCTCCATGATGTTTGTTGTGGGCCTGTAGAAGGATCTTAACCCTATCCAGAGGTGCCACGGTTGTCTTTGACACCATACCTGCGATGCCTGTAAAATGATAATCTGTAATCTAGTAATTTAATTGTAGTCGGGTAATTCTGGAGACGATTTATTTACTGAACATGAATAAATTTAAATGATTATGGTTTTGAAATAATATAACTATACTCCATTCACTTTAAGAATGCAGTAGATAGCGCTGCGATCGGCGCCCAAATTACACCGAAGAATGAAAAATTAGCGGCAAATTCAATTGGTAAATTGTCAGTGTCATAAGCGAAAAAGTTTGGTTATCAAAATTTGTAATAATAGGAAAGATAACATGAAATCACTACGCTTTTAGTATTTTATTTAGAATGTTATAGTCATGATATAAGGTGATAAAATAATACAAATAAAGTAACAGTGAATACATTTCGGGAATCTTACGGGGGTAGTTAACGATAGCCAAAAAATAGTAAATACAATGTAAGTTTAATTGCGTTTCTGGAAACTTCAATTTCAATATATAATAGTTAGAACAAAATGCACGTTTCAATTATCATTCAGAGTCAGATTCTAATGACAGATCTGATGATGATGAGGTATTTGCTGTTATGATGAATTCTTCGATCATATCTTCAACAACATTGTCGAGTTGATACATCTTATTTTCTTCTTCAATAACATGTTTGATGCAATTCCTCCATGCATACTATCTACAAGTTAAGCTAAATAAGTAAGGTTTTCACCCTCAGGTAATTTAAAAGTTTGTTGTTAGCTGCGACATGATGCTTTACTTGAGCCCAAATAAGCTCAATGGGGTTCAGATTGCAGTGATAAGAGGCAATCTTAAAATTGTATGACCACTGTCTTCTACCATTTGATCAATAACATATGGGATGGGATTATCGTTAATATATTTCTTGCAAGTTCAAGCAACTCAACCTTTACAAAGTGTTGTAAACAATAATTCCTTTTGCAAGAAGCCATTCAATTAATTGTTGCTTTTTCCATGCCATGATAGGCTTATTTCTGTGCTGACTGAGTGGTAGGGAGCATTATCCTAATAATAAAAGAGTTTGGTTCCAGAAAAGGAAGCACATTTCTCATCCACTCGTGAACACTTGCTGTTCATTTCTTCGTGATAATCTCCAGTTTTTTGGATTCGAAGAAAGGAGACGTTTTCAAGGAAACCATCTTCGCTACCAATATGTAAAACAATTAAACGTTTTCCTTTTCCTGAAGTGGGTTTTTCAGTCCCGTTGAAACTCCTCACAAATGCTTGTCTTGCAGTGAGTACTGTGGTGTCTGACCATATTTTTTTTGCTTTGTATGACTTGCATTAACCCAAGTTCATCCAAATAATATATCTTTCTACCACTAACACGAAATTTCCGAATGTTGTTTAAATATTGACGCCTCCATAATACAATATCTTGTCGTTCTATAAAACACTATTGCCACTTCGCTTCAATCACTTAAATCCTAATTTTTAAATTTTCCAGAGCGTCGTTCTTTTCATATTGGCAAAGTGTCATCTGCATTAATAACTGTAAGATACAATGCGATGAAGTAAATGTAGATAAATGGATAATATTATATTTACACAATAGTTTTGTGCACGTAGTAATTGTTCTGGCAAGAAAAAGGAATGTACGTGTCGTCTAATTGATGACCTATCTGCTTCGTCCAAGGAATCATATGCACTTTGACGAAGACGTTTTTAGGGGGGAACTGATAACTCCTGTGGTCTCCTTCTTTTTACAATATCCCACACTTGTTCTTTCACCCACCCAAGTTGCTTTGGCAGTCAATTTAATTGCTGCCGATTTAGAACTGTCCCGCTTAAGCTCCAATACAAATTGTAAGCCATTATCTTTTGCTTACTGCCAATATGTTTTCCCTGAGGATTTTTTGTGACCCTGCAGGTAGATCAAATACCTCTTCATCTGCCATACTAAAATTGATGTAAAAATATACTATGTCATCACTATCATTTTATTATAGTTATTAAAACAATACCTTCAAATATTCAACAGTACTCAGTAGAGCTCTAAGAAGAACTATTTTTGTAACAATTTTGCTTATAAAAATTACACTAACCCACGAACGACACAAAAAAGCAATAAACACGCAAATACAGAGCTGAAACCAACACCAGGATTGACAAATGTCATAGATGTCAGAAAATATTTTGTTTTATCCAACTTAAATTTCATTTGCTATATAAAATGTTTTTCGTATGTGTGAATTCGCCTCGTCTATTAGCCAATCGCAAGTCGTAAATCTTTCGCCTATCTAATGTAACGCTGCATTCTTACAGTGAATTGACCTTAAATGTAAATCTCTAGCCGAAAAGGTTGCGGCACCTTTGTCGCATATGGTAAAAAGTATTATCTTTCGCGGCGATTGCCTTATGCTTTTCTTGTTCTTTACTTTAACCATCGATTCACTCGCGGGTGTGCAGCTGGTATAATTTGCAAATACCTAATATGATCTTGCATTTAATTATATTGCAGTGCCGTATTGTATTAAAAAAATCTGTAGAAATAAATGTTGTTTTGTGTGATTATTTGAAGGAAGAAATTTGTGGAAGGCATTATTTTCATTACAGAAACTCTTATTCTTTAAGATTTATAATCCGTTCTCGTGAGTTAAGTATTGGAAATAGAACGACCAGCAAAAAATTAATCTAACTTTGTTACCTTCTTCTAATGCGACGTTTCTACAAGAACTTGATTCTTTTTCTTAAACTAAAAAATATGATAGGAGAACTATAGAACAACGAGTTACCAAAAGCTTAACATATAAATGTAGTTTTACCGACAGAACAATTAGAATAATATCTCGTGATAACGTGTTATAGTTGATAATCGTAGAAAAAACACAGCAGCAATATTTCTCTTGTTTTATTCGGAAACAGCTCTACATAATGTTCATACTCACTGACATTACTTAACGAACAGCTCATGATAAACCACAAAACATAACGCCATACATTTGCGCCTGCGCGAATATTCATACCTTAAAGCACGAAATTTAAAAATTAAAATTAAGATGTAACAATAATTATAAATATTAACGTTTAGTAGCACAATTATAAATGGGATCGAATAAATATCCGTGTAGAACTATCTATATATAGTAAAACTTTGAAAGATTGTATTGTATTTTTTTTTTAATAAAGTTATTTAGAATTTGGTAAAGTTGTTAGAAAATAAACCTTATATTAACAGGTAAACTGACAGAATATATATAAATCGCATAAGAGATTTTTTTTGATCCGTAAACGTGACGGATGTATGAACCGGTCAATCGAGTAAAACTACATTCATACATACAGAATGATATGATATGAAAAAAGTACGCATTTCCCTGAAATACTACACAGAAAAGTTATAAAATAATAACTTATAAGTAGTACACATATTGTTGGTATGAGTTATGAAATTGCAATTTTGATGTAGTTTTATACGGGTTCATTTCAGAAAAAAGTCTCTTTCTACAAATATATTCTATGGCTATCAGAATTTAACAAAGTCAAAACTAGAATGTTCGGCAAGGCCACAAATACGTCGTTTTAATTTTTTGTCCAAAAGTTGGGAACTTTGGCCTATATAATTGACGTCATAAGTCTGGCTTGATAAACAGCATTTCTGATCATGAGTTTAGAACTTGATCTTTCAGCTTAGTATAAATATTAAGTTTGAAGAATTAATATTATAAGCGATCAACCTGATGTCCTCGTCTTGTTATTGTACCTATCTATTTTTTGATCAGTACAGCAAGCGCGACAATTTTAAAACATTTATTTAAATTATCAGGACTACATCCATCGACATCGTTAGTGAGTTGACAATCATTATGAAAAAGTATAAAAAGAATAAGAATTCTTTTTTCATGTTTTATTGCTAATTGCTTTTTATAACGGTATAAATCTAATTGTATTTTTTAAAATTTGTACATTAAACGTGGAATATATGTGGAAGATTACATTAATAGAAATAGTGCCAGAATATAGTAGGTTAGTTTTCTTTCGATGGATAAAAACTGGACAGCTGTGTCTTAGATTCAAAGTCAAATTTTCTTTAAAATAATCTGTATTAACGCAGCTAATAACAGGATAGCAACAATAATCTAAGCTTGGTTCTTTTTAGATGAACTGAGTTAGTGCAGCGGTGCAGTTCAATATGACAGCTAGGGTTGCCACCTTTGAATATACTCAAAACTAGACATTTTTGTAGGGTGAGGAGGCCGTGGTAAACATCAATTGAACTGACCCGGACATTGTTATGGTTGCATACATATATGTAGAGAGATGCTTTTTAATCAATAAGTTTAAACAAATAATTAAAATCTATAAATTAATACAAATATACTTTGCAATGGAAACAATAGGACGCAGAGAATAACATTAACTCTACAGATACAAAATAATTAGAATTTCCATTTATTTTATTTTTTTATGAAATCTAAAAACTCCATGCAAATCATACCGAAATTATTGTTTAGGTTTACGGTCGTCAGACACAGATAAATAATGCTATTGCAGTTTGTGCAGAGTGTCCGGACATTCCTAACCTTTAACCGAACTCCGCACACATTGCATGATATCCGGACTGCCCGGTCGAAAACCGGACGGGTGGCAACCCTAATGGCAACACACTTTCAGAAAGGGAGCCTGTTTGTTACTGCGCTAATGGTTCTTTTAATTTCTAATTCAGATGTAACGCGCAACATAGGTGTCTTTGCTGAGTTTTAGTTCAATACCAGTTAGTTCTAGTACAGAATTGTGCAACACTGTTTGCACTAGTTCAGCCTAAAAAAAAAAAAACAAAGCTGTAGTGTTTAACCAAAGGCGCAATTAAAATTTTCAAAGCCTGCGAACATCTGAAGATTTTGCGTTTCCTCCTGTTTGTCCAAATGCTTTTTATTTTAAAATTTCTGATATCATTTTGACGCTCCCTGGATGCTACGCTCGGAGACAGATGTCCATCCTAAGCTAGACTTTGTTCCATCCAAAACATTTTGAAGCCTTCTGTTATCTGTCTATATTCCTTACTATTTCCGCATGTAGTTTCTTGCCAAGCTTTCTGCATAGCTTCGTACAGTTCGTCTATGTTTAGCCGTCTAAATTATCATGTGTGATTTTTTTTTTTTTTTTTTTTTGTAAAATTAAACATTTTCCAGCGGTTTTAAACTGGGCTTTTTGCACCCTGTAAATCTACCGAGTTCGACTGTGTGACGGTTTATAACCAACTAAAGCGGAAGAATAAGAAATATTAGTTTAATTTAGTATTCAAAGGGCAACTTACCGAATACCTTAATGAAAACTGCTTCTACAGTTTTAATGGATTTTTATTCTACGTAATTGTATTTTATCATTAACATTTTTATTGTATTCAATTTATTGACGTGTTCTATTCAATTGTACATTGTGGCCCACTAAGAGTGGGTTTGTCGAATGTAAGGATAGAAGTGGAAGATGAGCAACTGACAGGTAAAGTTTTGTACCCTTTTATCATTATATTTTTAACTCTAACTTTGGTGTCTACAAAATTATTAATAGTTGGTAACACTTACGGGAAAATAATGCGCTGCGATTGGTTAGCAGAAAATAGACTGACGCCTCGTTTAAACATTTGTTTGTTTGTTTATGAATTGCCTGTGATGTCGTGCTTACTTTATCATGGAATATATCGTAGATTATTTATTAAGTAGTTATACAGACGAAGATGTTGCACACTTATTAAGACACAAACGACGGCCCTGCATAGTAAGACCGAGAATTGACAATTTTGAAAAGTGGGATGACTGCGAATTTGTAAAACGTTTTCGGTTAAGGAAAGAAACAACATTTTTGTTACTGGAAAAAGTCGAACACCACTTAGAAGCCCGACTGATATGTAAAAAATGCAAACGAAAAGGAAAGACAATACTATGGATATTATTTTTGGAACTATTATATAAGACCTATTTACCTACCACTAATTACATTAAGATATTATCCTACTGGTACATTTTTATTGTGTTCTGGAGATTTTTGTAATATCAGCAAGAGTTAAAAAAAAAGGGTTGATCGGAATTATTACTTTTATACACACATATGTATTTCTTTCTGTAAATAAACAACAGGTTCCAATGCCTTCTTTATTTTATTTTAATAAACAATAATTTTGTAAACAAAAATATAAGTAATATCACATAATAAACTAAATTGAGATCCTGTAAATAACTAAATAACAAAAACAAAATTGCTATTCTCATAAATAAAAAGTAAACAAAAAACTAACTCCATTATTATGAACTTTATGAATTTTGTGTAATATTTCCAAATATTTGTCTTGTAATTGCTCAATGGGTTACATTTGCAGGAGGTTATGATCATCAAGCAACCAATGGATATCTATTACATTTCAAATAAAGTGCTGAACAAATGTAACTTCCTATAACCGTTATCTAGCAGATATTTGCACATGATAAACGGTTTAGATTATTTATCTTTCTGCTACTATTTTGTCTATAAGTTAACTTATTTATCCTTGCACTGATAAACTTACCCTAAGTGTGCAACAATGAAAATTCATTTTCCAAAAAGTTTAAATAAATATCCCCAGTTAAATTCTCTCGATGAAAAGGTTCGATTAATATGTCGTTTAGTATACCACACCATACCTTGGTTTTTTGATAATATTAATTTCTGTTGTCAATTACAACATTTGGATTTTCATTTGACCACCAATCTACAGTATTTCCAAGACCTTATCGTGAATTTGAAATAAAAATTTTGGATTTTTAACGACAGTTTCTCAATATTTATATTATTATTGTAAAATATTTACCTTATCAAAAATAATATTATCAAAATCTTAACGTTGAGTTACATATCGTTGCAACAGGCATGAAATTTGTGATTTTTCGAATTTGATGGAGTATGAAAGAAATTGTTGAAGAGATCTTCTCGTCGTTAGTGTAAAGAAGTAATAATGTTAAATATTTAAAAAACAAATATTATACAGAGGTTAAAATTCACGATTATTTAATTTATAAATACTTTGGTATATTCATTAAAATGAAGGTAGTATTGATTTTACAATTCGCAGCTAATAAAGAAAATTTGCGTTTGTTGCACACTTAGTGCACACTGTATAAATGTTATTAAATAAAAAATGCATAATAACGCTAAACAACTGCATTCAAAACCTTAAAAATCAATACGTAAAATAAAATATATGACAGAAGTAAAACTTTTAAAAATATTCTATTCTGTATATTTGTTTTTTCTGCAAATAGATGAAAACAAATATTAATACACCAAGGCCACAAAAAAAAAACTGTATATATACGGGAAATGTAAAAGTTCAAAATACGTATTTCATATTTACATAATCTTCTTTTCTTGGTTATCTAAAACGATAAAAGTTCTGATTGATCGTAATATATTATGGCAAATAATAAAAAAGCACATCATTATGCAATGTTGTCCTACTTACATAATTTTCTTTGCTAAAGCAAAATGTAATTTCTATAGATATACGTATTTCGTGTTATGCAAATCATACTATTCTAATTATTGTGCAAACAGAAATACCAAGAAAAATAAGCAAATAATAAGGAAAATATAAAGTCTGTGAAAGCTAATATGAAAACGTCAAAATTGGAAACATTTTTGCTTTTTCGTTTTTCAAAAGGCTTTTTGGAACGATGATTTCTTCTTCAAAATACACAACTATTTTTATTTCGAAAGCAAATACCGATTTAAGATGGATATTAGGTAGGGATCATCGGCTTCATATACAGGGCCAGAACCTGTTCTAAAAGTATCCAAAAACGCAGCACAGAAGCACAGGAGGTTTGCAGTGTTTCCGAAGACTTCCAGTCAGACGGTTTCCACAACAGACGGATATCTCACTATAAAAGTTCTTTGTAAAAGCTCGTTTATAAAAGTTCCTGACTTCTTAACAATTAAAAGATTGTATCTTATGTGAAATATTTTGTTTTGTAAAATACCGGTGTTATGTGTCAATCAAGGAGCGATACTTGGATAAATTTGCAAAAATGAATAATAGATTCAGTCATCTTTATAATTCTTCGAATTAAATATCTTAAAAACAAGAGGAGCAGAATATGTTGCAAGATTATATTAATATATTAATAATGTTTATATATAATTACCACTTTGCTGAGCTACTTTAATAATTGAGATAGCATGAGAAGCACCGTGGATAAAAAGAATAAATAAGTATGTAGAAGAGTATATTTCTTTTTATAAAATATTCGATGAAAAGGCTAACTATGATAAAAAATCTTTTTTTTTAAGTTACCCCATTACACTATAAAAGGTCTTTTTTAAATATCTTTTATCAAAGAACTTTTAGCTTCTATATTATTTTTGGCACAGAGAACTTTTTGTCTCAAAAGACTTATGGAGAATTTATAATATCAGCTTTATGGCACAAAATAACAACTGTAGCCAATATATAAAGTATTTTGAAAGTGTTATGATAAATCATAAGCAATTATGTGCTTGTCAGTCACCTTCGCCGAGCCAAATCTCCTCCCTAATCATCAGCAGAACCTCGAAAATGGTTATCACAATAGACCGGAGGGGGATTCGAACCTATGACAGCCGTAATAGTAGAGACATTAAGCGAAAGCTATCACAAGCTCAAAGCTAGTTTAGTCATTGTTAGTTTTTTTTTTTTCTTAAAAGATTCCTTTTAATCGTAATCCTATGGTAATTATTTTATATTATCCCCCTTTTTAAAAAACTAATACAAACATTGGATATAGTAAATATGTTAATACACTAAAAAAAAAAACAGGTTAACCTTTATATATGTATATTTTTTTGTCAACACTACTAAATAAGAATAATTAGTAATAATCACTTAGCAGACTCCATAATTATTTATTTATAGAAATATTTATGTAACCTGTGCATAGAAACGTGCGGTGTAAACATTTATTTACGCACATTCATGAAGTATCTGTAGTTCTCTAAATAAGTAAAGTCTAACTTTGATAATTCAAAAACAGCTTGCTATATATACGGAATTAAATGAAGATAGGTGAGGTGCTTTTCCAACTTTGTAGTTACAATATTCTTTTTTAATAATGAAAGACAAAGTTAAATTGTTTTAATTGAACTGGAGAAATATACAAACTGCATCTTTTGGAACTGGAGAAATATACAAAAGATGCAGTTTGTATATTTCTCCAGTTCCAACAATTAAAACAATTTAACTTTGTCTTTCATTATTAAAAAAAAAATTTTAATTACAAAGTAATGCAATAATTATTCAAAATTTAATAAAAATTATTTTGGAAAAGCACCTCATGGCAAGCTTTTTATACTGAATGATTTAGTTTAAAATGTTATACAAAGAATAATTTTGAATCGTCGAAAGAACTTGAAAAAAGAGTGTGAAATTTTGGAAAAGTTATTATATTTTATGAAACAAAGTTTTGAAATAAGTTCCACTATTTTGATATAATCTTGGCAATCACAGCTTGTTAGGCCTACGCACTCTCGTCATTTAAGATAATTAAATTCAATGTCCGCACCAAAAATGCAATCCCGTTATAAAAGTTGTGTTGCTTGCGAGAAAGTTAGTTATTACAAGTCCTAACAATAATTCTAAATAAGTTACACACAAATAATATCGCTATTTAAGTTACTCTATTAATAAAATAGCAAAAGAGGAATTAGAATATGAATATTTCTGTATCACAAAACACAATCATTCGTACAACCAAATATAATACTAGTATTCATATGGTCAAAGACGTATAGTACCGCTGGCGTACTTTAGAGCGGCGCCACTGTAGCTTCTTCGCGGGGGCAGTTAAAAAGCGGCGGGGCAAGAGACGAACGAAAATAAGCAGTGGACCAACCGAACTATGTACTTGATATAGAAGCACTTGAGTATTACAGCTGTGGGTAATTCAGAAATCTATTTCTATTGACAGTAACGTATATAATACGCGTAAATAATCGCGGCAAATATGAATTCTACCCCCTGGCATATAAATAAGTAGATGGTCTGAGAATCGGATGCTAGGTGTTAGTTTTGCAGTTTATATTTATCGAAGTTATTTTACAGGAGGAATGTATGTTTGGAGAGTTGTTCTTTATGAATGCATCTATTATACTTTATCGCTATTTAATTAACGTACTCAACAGAGGTACGCTATAATCGATGATTTTTATTGATGATTTATAAAAATTCAAATTTTATGATTTATTATAAAAAGTCTGCATTTGCACTTGGTTGCATACCTATAAAATTTTCTAGTATTATGTCTCATTTCCAAAAGCAATCTGAGATTTCCTAAAAGCAGCGAACGAAAAAAAAATGAAAATCTTTTACAAATTGTAAATGCAGGAAATTTGAATTCTGCTAATTCTCTCCTTTTTTTTCTATTTTCTAACATTTTTTTGTTACAAATATATAGTTTGACAGTTCTAACCATTATAAGATATGTACAATAATATAATGTCCAACAATTATATTTTCTATATTGATTCTACAAACAACGAAACAGAAAAGTTCAAAAGCTTATGTCTGATGCTAGCCGTACTTGTACTTGTACATTTTATAAAACAAAATTGAGGAAAATACCTTAAAAGTGCAACCAGATAATAATAATGTTGCATATTTTTTTTGTAAAGACCCCTCCCAGTAAACCAAGTTCAAATTTCGCGCAGTTATTTTCAGGATATTCAACATTAAAGCATGAAGTTACCTACGATTTTGTATCACATTAATGGTTATTTGAATACCTTTAAGTTGAAGTTAGTCAATATAATTGCGGAAGATTTGAATTTTGTTTACTGGGCTGTGATTGAAACTTGTACTGTAATGTTTTAAGATATCTACATTTTAAGCAAAATGATAAAAAAAAATTCTTGTTCGATACGCCATCGACTATCCTATGAAAACAGTAAACAATAATTTTGGAAACAAATATGAGCTTATGTTTTTCAAACATCATTTCTGGTATTTCTGAGAGTGAATTTAAAAAAAAGAAAAATTTATAGATTTTTAGATACACTTTTTTAATGTTTTCTGATATTTTTATTTCAGTTTTTAGCAAGATAATATTCTTTTGCTGTTAACTGCAGATATATTGATAAGAATTAACAAAAAAAAAACATAAATTTATATATCAAGAAACAAAGATTATTTTAAATGTGCACTAGTCCACTAAAAGCAAAAATATTTTATCACGGCAAATAATTCAGCAGTAGTAAATAAGATATAATGTGTGCTATGAAAAAGTTAATAGGCATTTGACGAAATTAATAAAAGCAAATATTCCGTGTGTATAGCTTCGCTTTAACACAAAAATATGCTTTAATTTCATTATAAAACGAATATTAATCCATTGAGCCAATATGTGTGTTTTGGTTTATGTTTTATTTACTAAACTGTTACTTGTTTTGACTCCTTTAATATTCATTTCATAATAATTTTGCGAAATGACAATTCTTCATTCAATGAATTCTCTATCACTTCGCTGCGCGCGCAGCTAAAAACCACTTTCATTCGTCTCGCACCGACTCTTCGGTTATCGTATATTTTTACGCGTTTGTGCTACGGAAAATTCCACTTACGTTTAATCACGTCAGATCACGTTTAATATTTGTTTGGTCGTACACTTTTCTAAAATCAGCCTAGCTGGGGACATCTAAGTATGCGCCAGCGGAACTATTCTTTGTCCGTATATATATTTATATTGTATTTGTACAACACACAGAATGATTTTCCAAGTGGCAATGATGCATTAATACTGACATTTATACAATTTAAAAACAATCTTTGAATCGTAAACTTAAGTTAATATTGTTTGTCGTTGTATATATAATCTGCTGTACAAAAAAATAAATTGTAAGTGGTTCCGTTAACAGTCCTCAACGATGTTTGTTCATTGAAGCCAACAAAACAACTTTGATTAAATCAGTTATTTCCGGTATACTGTCTGGAATAGGGGGATTATTTGGCATAGCTTTTTGTAAAAAAATAAGAACATATTTGTATTACATATTAATGTTGCATGTCTTGATAGATATACCAGGAAAAACAAACAAACATGTTATTATACTACTTTTCATAGAAATACAAAAAACCCCGTCCCATGGGTTACAAAAGTCCACGACAAATTGATTTATAACAAGTTCAATCACATTCAAACGTTAAACCTTTAGCACCCGACTGCCACTTTATCTTTAACATAATTGTATTTTTTTTTAAGAAAATGTACTTTGTACGTGGATAGCAATAAGACATGTGCACACACCACGCATTTGGCAGACCAGTTAGCGGTAGCATTTTTCAATGCTGCTATCACATAATAACAACGTTCATCTAATTTAATAGTGAATTAATTTGCATCCCAGTTTAAGTTTCGTAATCTCGTTTTCTAATCGTTCGATGACCTGTATCAGCAATAAAATTGAAATTAATGGATTCTAAAAGAGATAAACATTGAACGTATTCTTATACATGACGGCACATCATGAGAAATTTTAGGGAAAAATTTGGGTATCCAATAATTTTTTTTACAAAATTCCCACTAAAATTACCACGCGAGAAAAACAGCTTCAAACTTCAACTTTTTTTGCTATAATATTTCCATTCTTATTTAATAAAGTATTGCAGACACCTATGGACCTATTCCAAATATATCTCCAATACATAATGCGCAAACACTTTTATTACCATAATTGCTCATTTAATAACAATGACCATGTAGCACGATTTTGATAACATAATTCACCTACATACATAAGCACAAACCATCATTTATTAATATTCTATCTCTCAAACAGTTTCAATTCAATTCTTTTATCAATTTATTTAATTTAACAAACTAAGTATTTTTAATGCATTGTAAATATTTCAAACTAGATTCGATGAGTCCCAGAAAAGTAAGGCACTATCAAAATATTAAACTTACCCCCGGCCAAAAGATTCTTGGTCACAAATTCCATATTACGTCCTTCCGTTTTCAGTGCCATGACGAGAAGTCAGGTGGGACCCAAATGTTTTGTAGGAATATCCTGTATTAAATAAACAAACTTTCACATTGATATTCGAAAATTTTCACCGTATTTAGCTCTTTTACGACTGAATCATCGGAATGAGTGTCACAGACAAGACTGCCGCTTTCTGTTCGTCGCGTGGATTGAGAAATAATGAAAGCATTTTAAAGTGGGGCCAGTGGGGCCTTTATTAAGCCGTGTGTATAGAACGTCCCATTTACTACGTCTGTTCCATAACATAAATTGATAAAGGTAAAGTATGTTGTATTGTTTGTATTACACAGCATATGTAAGTACAGTTGAATTTAACAAAAAATTTCAGCAATACAATACTATTTACTTAATAGTCATTGTGCAGCAGCAAAATATATATCTAATATTTTTTTATACCAGATAATTGTTGTTTATTGTTCTATATTTTCGTGTTCTACTCAATCTGAGATGGTTTTAATTTAGGTGTATTATTTACCAGGACACAAATTGAACAAAAATGAAACGGTCTGCAAGAATATAACGCAAATTAGGGGCAGCTTAAGAAAAATCATGACGGACTTTCTCTTTACCACAAATAGCTGTTCTTTTTTAAGAAATGAACTTACATATCCTTGACCCTGATTATTTAATAACAAATTTAGTTGAAATAATCGTAATCAAACACAGCGTTTAGAAAAGATGTCACACAGCGGTATAACACTGCAGATCATGTGTATTTAAATTAGATACTATTCTTGCCAATTTGTTAATTTTCCAAACATGCAGGGTTATTAAAGGTTATGTATATTTCAAGTTACATTATAAATTATAATATGATGTAAATTACTTATTACTTACCTGGTATAACACAGACATGAATTTTTATATCAGTAAAATCTATTTTACCTACTTTATAAGATACATTAGTTATTGAGATTGATTTAGAAAATCCAATTCACCACCAAACACCAAATTACTTCATCACTTGTGTTTACCAAGGTTAGCCAAGGCACTGCTGCCACCTATTATTAGCTGTTATTAGTATTATTTACCTGTGCTGCTGCTAATACAGCATAAATTGTCAAGAATTATCATTCTTTTTTATGTTAATGATTTTAGCAAATAAACACAATTTATTTGCTTATTGATGGAAAAGGAGAAATGAAAGATTGGGTACGATCATGATTCCCAAATGATTCTGGATTTGATTCTGGGTGTAAATCTGTTAAATATACCAAATATTTGAAAATTAGAAATGCAACTTAGGGTGCTTTTATCCACACCGAAATATCCCTAAAAGTTAACTGATTTTTATTTTAATTAATAAAATACAAAAATCAGTAAGCAATAACTTTATATTTTTATTGCAGAATGCATCTTGTAAAATATGAAAACTTGGCCGATTTATATCAATGATCTGTGACGTTTGATGTTAGTGATGTTAGTATGGAATCGGAAGTTGGCGACACTGAGACCTGAGACAACGCTATTTGATACAAGCATAAGATACATATGATTTAGGTTATATACTTTATATATGGTTTCCTAAATTTCATATTTGTATTATTGCATATTCTATTGAACTATTTTAACAATAAGGGATTAGCTATGGCTGGGCAAATGAGTTTTTACAAACTTATAACATCTAATTTTCGCAACTTGTTTATAACTAGGTAAGCTAACGTAATTTATAGTAAACAATATTATTACGAATTCCTTCTGTTAGGCCGTCAATAATAAGCAACCCTCAAGTTGCCACGATGAGGCAGATATCTAGGGAGAGACTGAAAAGTATCCCAGAAAAGCCGAAGAAGCCACTTACACCATTCTTTCTGTTTTCCCAAACCCGCAGAGGAGAATTGAAAGCTGCACATCCAAATGCAAAGATTACGGAAATAGCAAAGATGTTGTCAGAAGAATGGAGAAACAGTGATGCTTCTCTAAAAGAAAAATATGAGAGTGCATATAAAAATGCCATGACAGAGTATCTAAAAAAAAATCTAGAATATAACTCTAAGCTTACAGATGCCCAAAAGGTTGCAATGAAAGAAATTTCAGAAGAGAAGGCAAGAGATAAGAAAAATAGGCAGATGCGCAAGGTATTCGATAGCTTAGTTTCTGCTTATGTTAGTCTTGAAACTTGTGTAAATTTTTCAGACCTTAAAAGAATTAAAGAAACCTAAACGTCCAAAGGGACCATTTATACATTTCGTGCTTGAATATTATGCGCAAAATAAAAGCAAATATGGAAAATTTTCAGAGTTTCTAAGAGAATCGAAAGCAATTTGGGAGAGTCTGCCGCCAGGAGAAAAACAAAAGTTTAATGATATGTACTTAGATGATAAAAAACGATATGATTTAGAAATGGAGGAATGGGAAGTTAAAATGATTAAACTAGGAAGAACAGATTTGATTAGACATAACACACTTGTTACGCAAACTACACCAACTCGCCATATTCAATCAAAAGATGCGAGGGCACGTGGTTCAAGCAAATCAGGTGATTCCAAGTCTGCAGTATTTTGAAAGAAACAGCGCCCAAGAGTAGCTCTAAGCAAAAACATACAAAATCAGAATAGGAAATAGAGTGTTCTTATGTTGTAGAATCCGCCTTGCAATGTAAGGACACTGACAATACGACGAATCCTATGGATTCAACCAAACAATGTTCTAATACATTACCTAACAAAAATTTAGTAAATGATTGTTTGGAAAATAAGCTAAACTCTAGTATTACAACACTCGAAAAAAGAGATTTAAAATCATCTCAACCATTGCAGCATTCAGAATCTCCAATTTTATCTCAAAAAGATTCAAATAAGGTGGATAAGTGTGAGGACGAGAAATCCAAAGGTAAAGTCGATAAAATTCTTATTAAAACATTGAAGTCATTTTTTAGGTTTTAACATTTTTTGTATTTTCTTTTCTTTTCCTATTAAAATTTTGTTTTATTGATGATTTTCTTTTTTATTTATGAATTGTCACTAACATCTAGAAACTACACGTACAGTTACGACGCAATGATGCTTGAATTTTGCATTTTTGAAAGTGTGTGTATAATAGTGGTGGCTGTTTCCCAAAGTCGGCAAAATTTTCTGGTTAAAGAGAAATATTCTTTATTGGTGAAATAACTAAAATTCTCTTAGTGAAGAATAATTTCTGAGTTTAAAATTCTACTTTAGTTTCTGACTTAACATAACTATTTTAATTAGAACTACCGGTCTCTTTCACTCATACCTAATGTGCATTTACTTAAAATACATGCTACTCATTTTATTTGCATCTATTTGTTAGTTTTTTATTTAAGATGTTATCTAAATAGTTACGACTTCACCGCGAAATTGTGTTTTCAGTGTAAAAAAAAAGTATTTTAAAACGACGCACTGTATGACAAAGTATAAAAAAACCACACGAAAAAGGATTTGGATTATTTTTTTTTATACAAAAAAAATGCAAAACACTTAAATTAAACAAAAAAAAACAAGTTGGTAGAAACGAATTCAATTTTTTTATTGCACAAAAATCAAATTGATGAAGCTGACGCATTAACTTTTGTTGGATTATTAGTTTCATTTTTTAGCAACACTGGGAAGAAAGGGAGATGATTTTTGTACAACATTAAAGGTGGAGGATGCGCATGATATTTTTTTGGAATAATGAAGTATTTTGCGACATCGTGGTGCTTTTTCACATTTTAATTTCCTTTCTTAAATTATATTATCTCAGTTGATACTTAAATACTTTTGCCGGTGTCAAACAAATTCAAGATTTAAAGAATCAACAGGATTATTTCAACATAAACTAAATTTAGATGAGATTTTTTTTTTTGTTTAGTTGCTAATTACAAAAACCAATTATAATCAATGACGAAAATAAACAATATAAAATGGAAATTTTAATAATTTCTCCATCAGCACTAAATATACATAAAATATGTGTTATCTATTTTTATATTTGCATAATATATTAGTACCTTGTTTCATAAATATTTGGCGTTGCTTATTCTGATGTTCCAAATTGTTAATGTTAAAGTTCATGTTACATAATCTTATTTTTTTGTTTCCAAAATCTGCCCATTAAAAAGGGTTTGACCGTATTTCTATTAAAAATATAATTTATATAACACCGCAAGTGTTCAGGTAAAACTACTTTAACTAAAAACAGATTTCAGTAACTTTTTCGTTCAAAGAACGACAACTTCAATGGATTTCTTTATTGCATAACAATGTTGTATTGAAATAAAAAATAAAACACAAATGATATGTTTTAACAAAAATCCTTAACTTGGATTATTTCTCATAAATACACACATCCTCTTGGAATTATAGTTTCGTCTAATTTTATTTTGGCCGCTCTTAATAAGAATTTCTGTAAGATGTAAAGGTAAAGGAAAATGCTCTATGATAAATAAGTACATGAGGTCCATTTGTTAGTATACATCAAGCTGATCTTTTCGTAGGTGCTCGGCCGTACCAACGAAAACAAAATTTTGGTAGTTTCATATTGGTATTTTCATTGTCGCAGCTGTACAAATTGCTTTTAATTTTATAACAAATGTACAACCTCTCAAGAACACATCAACTCTTTTTAATGTTTTCAAAACTCTGTGTATGAAATACCATTTCCCCAATTAAATTCTACAATTTCTTCTATAATTTATTCTCATTTTATGCTGGCAAAACATTTAACTAAGTAAATTATTGTTTTTTTTTTCTATTTCAGAATCGTAATTTTATAAAAACGCTGACAATGTTAAATAAAACAGACTTTTACAAAAGAAAGAATTATTTATTTATCCTACAAAAGTCGGCAAGGCACTGTTGAGATTATATACATATTTAAACGCCTAATAACATAGAAAAAGCTATTTCCACAACTATAAATACAAAAACATATAAAAACGTGTCCTGCATAATTGCCCCGAAGATGCTAAAGAAGCGCACTATTATACAAGTATACTTTGTGGGTACATTACTTAGAAATAAGAGTGTATTTAAAAAATGGTTTTCTTTTATTCGTGACCTGATCACTAATATATCAATGAGCTCATAGAATAAAAATGGTAAAAAGATTGCATTAATGTACATACATTCCTCAAATACATTCAACAGACTACTGCATAAAATCGGTAGACTCTTGGTTAACAATATAATGAAAATAATAACAAGTAATTTTCTATATTTATTTGTAACTGGAACGTCAGTGGCTTCCCTTACACCCAATTCCTTGTTTAAAAATAAAGAATTAATCTCTTGATTTTCTGTGTCAACATTATCGTCTGGTTGTAACGTAGAATAACTATTCAACAGTGGGATGGAGGGCTCTGCATTAATGTTATGTTTTGGTCCATTATCTAAAAAGATAAGCAAAATATCACTGCTTTTTTCTTTTGACCATGGTACCTCCTATGTGGTCTGTATGATCTTGATGCAAAGAAGCTATTCTCCGCAGACGAAATTCGGAATTTTCTAATATTCTTTTGCGTCTAGCCTCCCTTCTAGCAGCAACGTCTGTCATTGTTTATTTTAAGGCTTCAATTTCACATTAAGTCGTCATCTTTCTCTAGGTATAATCGCTACATTCCCAAGTTTTTACAATACTTTTCTCTAATTATAAGATAAACAGATCCCTTTTAAATCTTTTAATTTCATGGTTGAGCGAGTTGAGCAGTTGACAGATGACAGCATGCACATATGTATAAAAAGTCACAGGATAAGTTTGTGAAATAAGGAGGAATCGATAGTGAAAGCATGGCAATAATCACAGTGACAAAACTAATCTTTTTGAAGCAATAAATTAGGAAATATTAGTTTAGATACCGGCTACTTACTGAAAAAGACAACTAAAATTTAAATTTTCCGCAATTGTTAGGAACTAGGAACTAAGCAAGAATAAAGTACCGTGAACGTGAAAGTACCTATCGCATTCCTAGACATTTTAGTATTTTTATATTTAAGTTACTGAAATATTTGCGGGGAACTTAAATTGTATTTAATCAAAATCGTATTTATTACTTTTAAAAATAAGTACATATTTTGGCGAATTTAGCGTAAAGGTGCGGTTATAAACAATTATGCGTATTCAGAATAAACTTTATGGTTATCTAAGATCTCTAATGTACCTTTAATGCATGTTCAATGAAATCAAGCATCAATATTAATAGTACTATTCTATGGTACTGATAAATTTCCTGCAACATATAAAGGCCATGCACACGTATTCTACGCGTATTCTCGTAATAGATAAGTACACTAATTTTTGTGTTCTTAAATCGCTACTTCAGCTACACTACTAGAATTGCAATATTTATATTTACTCTAGTAAATATGCAATCTTATTTTCATATCTGCAAAGAATAACATAACACATGTGATTAAGCATATACATATAAGCATGATAGTCTGTGTTGTTGTAAGTCATTGAAATTTGTAATTTAATTTGTGCATATTATATGTATGATACATACTTATCATGGTAAGTAACATAAACAAAATTTAAACAACAATGTTTAGCTAAAAATATAGAGTAAAATTTAGAAGTAAACATTTTTGTATTAGGAAAATACTTCAACATTACCTCGAAAAAGAGGATGGAAGGCAGAGATTGCTACTGGTGTAAGCGCCTGTTTATTCTTTATTAGTGAGTGTCGAATTTCTTTACAATTAATGCTTATATATTTAATCTTGGTTGAATTTCAGTAGGAGCATGCTTTATGAGGCAGTTGAACATTTATAATTTATGTATGAATTTCCTACGATGAGTGTATTCTAGAACTAAATCATTTGTATTGTAGTTGCCAGCATAATATTATTACCTTTCACTATTATGAGCGAAGAAATAATCTTCCGAATGTGTCTGATTAACGAAGAATTTGAGCATGTTAATTCCCGCTATGACAACAAATTAGATATATTTAAACATGCCTTCGAATTTCCAAAACTTTCAATTGTGGTATTTGTAATGTGCTCAGCTTCATTGATGTCCATGTGTGCGAATTATGGAGCTATTCAATTAGACCTGGGTTATGGTCTATATTTCTTCATTATTGCAGCACTATTATGTATTAGACTGTTGAAACTGGTAAGTTTGAACATATTGCAATTTTAATTGGATATTGATGGACACTATCATTTGATTATTATAGAAACACCATAACACTTGATATTTTTAAATTTAGATTGCCTAGAACCTACAGTACTGCTTATACAAGTGTCTAGTATGGGAATCCCCTGTTAATATAGTTCATAGTACAGATGGACAACAACACATGAATAAAATTATTGATAACCCATGAATAATAACTAAATTATCTTTTATTTTTAGCTGTGTGTAATAACTAAAGTTACTCTTACTCATTTTATTGTTAGGCTGAGGAACAAATTTGCAATTAGATAATTCATTGTTTACTAATTATTGCTTATATCTCCTCCAATTATTGCAATACTCACATTCAATAATAGGAAATTGTTGTTTTAGTTAAGATTTCAGAAAATGGACATAACTGCGGTAGAAGATCAATATTTTACTATTATAAGCACCTAATTGTATACACGTATATATGTATACAGTCACTAAAAACGAATTTCTTAGAAGTCTTCTCTGTAGGATTTTTTTTTAAAACGTTTCTTTAGCTAATTTTCTAATATTTTTAAGCATCTTTTTGTTAAGTCCATCGAAATCGGCACATGTCAAATAATTCATTATAATGATCTTTTAAATAATGGGTTTGCCTCAACCCATTATGTAAAAAAAAACTTTCAATGAATAATTTGATTTGTTCTGTTTAGGAAGGAATTAAAAAGATGAAACATAACTATAAAAAGTATCATTGATGACTTTTCCAGCCTCACTTTTCATATTCCAATATCGTGTCATTGTTTCTTGTAATATAAAATATCAGTTTTTATTGAAAAACTCCAGAGATTCCAAAATACTTTAAGACCTTTCAGTGTCAATAAAAAGCTGAAAACTCTGGCACTCACAACACTGCACATTCCACACACCTTGCCACAAACTTTACTGAACGTCTGTACATCTAAATGGCAAAGCATTATCACCAGTCCAGTTTAATTGCAGATAATAATGGCTTTGCTGAATTTTCGTCATCTGACAGCCGTAGATAATAAATACGTTCTGGCAGTTTAAGTCAAGTCACAAATTTCAAGTCAAGTATACTAAACATAGGGGTGCTAAACATTAATACTGTATTCCTGAGCAAGGGTTCTCTTGAAATTCGTAAAAATATGCAGGGTGTTTCACTTAACATAAAAAGAAGTGATAGTTTTCGGCCAAACCTGAAGTCTGATTTGGATATAAATGTACTCATAAGATCCCCAATTTGCATTTAATTAAATGTAAAAACTCTTATTAAAATCATAGTAGCCATATTAAAGGTATTTCATTAGATCCACGCATTTGTTTAACCCTGCATGTATCTGCCTAGTGGTTGTGTGGTTTTATGTTATTCTTTTTTCCGTTTAGACGTAACCTCTTTGTCACCCTGTTGTTATACACTTTTGGAATGACCTATATAATGATTTAATGATTTCTGCTAGTTTATGGCTTTTTCTGTTATTCCTATTTATACCCACCGATGAAGTGACTATACTATTATGTTCTAGCCGACTATTCAGTTGCTCTTTACATTGTCAAACGAGTCTTAATTTCACGTTTGGCATACATAATATGTGTCAATCTTCTTCTGGTGTTATATATTTTTCTGGTGGAGGCGCTAGGCCGTAAGTGACGTAAGCGTCGCAGGGGGGCGCTACCAATTTACCGATATATCGATTTTTTAGGAGTTTTCTCATTTCCGTACTATATTAATTCGTATATGTAATTAATAAAACCTCTGTGTTACGATGTATACGTTCAATATTTATTGATGTGTACCATTACATAAACGCCTCCGATGCTAGAATGCAAGAAATGTGGCCGTTACTTTCCATATTTATCGAAAACGTGCTGATCGCCTAAATATTAGCGCTCTTTATCAGTAGTTCGCAAGCTTAGTTTGGTAGGTCGGTATTTATTTTGTGGGTGAAATTAAATTTTTATGCATATCCTTTGAATAACCTTGATACCATTAAATGAATTGATTAAATGATTGATAATTACACTTATTTAAACTAAACTATGGGCACAACGTGTTTGCGCAGGATATTGTTGGAAATTCCACGCTAACATAGAGCTAATTCAGTTTTAACTTTTAACATGAATAACATGTATGATGTATTGCATCTTTAAACCGATACAGATAGAATAGTACAGTACCCTATTCATGGCTTTATTGTTTACTTATTTTATTTTTTGCACTTGTTTTTTAATCAAAAAATTATTGATTTTTTAATCAATAAAATTTTTCTTTCAATTTTTCAAACCTACTGATTTTTTCCGAAATCTACCACGTTTTTTAATCAATTCCAAACTTCTACACCAATGGAAAGCAGCACAATAACTTTTTATTGTTTCTTAAGGTCGCTTTACAGTTCGCAATTTTTTGTATTGCGTGCAATGAAGTAGTAGGACAAGTTATATTCCGTGCAACACCACATAAAATTGCACACAGCTGATCGAAATCCATTGAATGCGCATGCGCTATTTGTATTGCGCGCAATAAAAAAAAATGTTGTAAAACGGCCTTTATGTAAATAATATTTTTCACTTTTTATATTTTTCTAGTTTAGTTGAATCCGATTCGCGGGTGCATAATTGGATTACATTTACACAGATTATATAGGTAATGCGGTCTGTTCAATAAAACTACTTGTTTATGACTTCAATACTTCATCATTTATTAATGACTTTTTCAGGAGGTAATCTTACAACATTATAACAGAATATGAAACAATAATAACGAAAATATATCAATAATACTTACAATTTGAATATAATAATATAAATTAAATTGTTTTAATTAGATGTTGAATAGTGAATAAAAACTTTTTTGTCAATAAGGTAAAGTTAGTAGATAAATATCACAGTAAAATATTACAATAATATTATATAAATATTAAAATTGCTTAAAAATTCCCACATTTTTGTTTTAACTTCTGACTCTTTAACTTTAACGATAAGCGGGCACCATGCTAGACATTTGCAGGGGGCGCCAATTAACCTCACAATAAATTTCAAGTCCAGTCCCGTTTTCGATTTGGATCAATCCGTAAGCTAAATCAATTTACTGCGTCTATTGTAGTAATTGAATTTATTTCAACTATCATAATTATAATTGTAATATCACTTTATTGGCATCACATTGATACATCTATATTATGAACAGAAATGCCAAAA
Organism: Protaetia brevitarsis; assembly: GCA_004143645.1. Classification (NCBI taxonomy): domain Eukaryota; kingdom Metazoa; phylum Arthropoda; class Insecta; order Coleoptera; family Scarabaeidae; genus Protaetia; species Protaetia brevitarsis. The sequence goes on from RXPK01000276.1 coordinate 1,018,225, forward strand.
AGACTACCTTGGTAAAGTACTCTTCCTTTAGCCTTAGTTCAAATTTTCATGGATTCATATAAATTAATGCACGACCAATTTATCCCTCCTTTCCTATCACTCAAGTCCTCTTCATTGATAGGAATACTATACATCTTGAGGATTACTTTGAGATCTACACATATTTCATTTCCTTTTTCTAAAATCCTGAGCCATTTAAACCAAAAATAAGACTTCTTATATATGAAAGGAATCATGATCTTATCTCCAAGAGATTGCATTCCATGATTCATGATATTCCCTCAGTATCCAATCACTTTCAGCTATAGCAGTTTATTGCTACATTTATATTTAACAAAGTAAAGATGCCTTTCAGACGATCCTAAGTATGAGCACTCTGGTCATATATGTCCAATATATTACACTTGGTTTAACTGTGTTTAACTCTTGCATTTCTAGGCAATGTGTGTTGAAAAACTAAAACAATATTGTGGGATAATTTTCTGGTTTTCACAAAACATATAAAGATATATTTTTATCGATTTGTATGTAGGTACTTAATGAGGTAGTACTAAATAGTACAGAATCCTCTATTGACATACTTCATGGCATATATGTTGGTTAATATCTATCCTGCGAATAAATCATGTAAGAATAACGTTAACAAATTAACCTCATGATTTTACCATTCAAGTTTCTACTCCCTTTTCGCCATTTATCGGAGCTTCAAATCAGAATGGCTCAGTATACATATAAAGGTTTAAAGCATTTAGAACAACACAGTAAATTTTAATTGTAGAAACATGGACCTTTATATCAAGCATTAAGTATAGGAAACCTAAATGGCCTTGATTATGGTTCAGCTATGGCATATTCATTCTTTCATGGCTATCTCCAAATAGTTTTGCCGAATAAGGGCACGGAACAGAAAGGCATTAAAGAATTGATGAAAGATTTTGAAGCCAGAGAAGGAATTAAATTTAGCTGTGATAAATTATTGGTGCTTATACCTTTATCGCTGTACTGTCCCCCAATTATAGAGGAAAGATCTCCAACTGTAGAATTGGCAAAGGTAATTTTAGTGCGATAAATGTGCATTTATTACTGAAGTGTATATGTATATATATTTTCAGTCACTGGAAGAAATAGTCCTAAATCGTGCAGGAGTAAATAAGAGAAGCTACAAGAGCACTGCATATAAAATTAGAGCCCCCGATGGGACAAAAAAATATGTTTGTTTAGAATATGCAACTCCGCTGTTGACATTATTCAATATAATACAGCACCGCAATGAACACGCTAGTAAGTATTGCTGTTAATGAACTATTTCTATATAATCTATATTTGTCTTCAATTACCAAAGACGATTACGAAGTACAAAGGAAAGAATTGGCCTTGCAATTTTATTTAACCCTCCAAAATATCATAAATAGAGATCCAGACTGCAAGGATTGTTGTGACTTCATATTTTTTGATGGTGAGATGAAGGAAAAGTACTATTTTGTAGAAACTTATTTTTTATCATTTTATAGATAAGACTAAAGATGGGGAGTTTGTTGATGTTGGAGTAGTAGTATTAAACTACTTAAAGAAGAATGCGTAAAAATGTATGACTACAGTTGCAATATAACTTATGCAAGTTTTTACAAAACGAAAAAGAAAACTTTATTTTATGAAACGGTTTTTGGACTTTAAAAATTGTATTTTGGGCTGTGTAAATTTTATGGCTTTATTGGTTGGCATGATTTATTGCCTTATATTCTCTATACTTTATTAATTATATTTTTGTTTGATACGCTTTTTTATGTATTGATGTTTTGTGCAAATTTATTTGCACACTATTTTTTATCTTATTGTTACATTTTTTTGCATAAAAAAAATTAAGTACAATACAAATATACAAAACCTTTTTAAAAACATACCAAACCTATTTTCTTTTCTTTTAGTGCTGTAACTCGCCATTTTAAATGCCTTTTTATTTGTAAATTCTAATTCTTTATGTTACTAAATACTACATTTTGTAATTTTTAACATTTATCAATTAAATGGTTACAATTTTCCATCAATTGGACAAGGATTGTCCAAAGGATTTGTGCAATTTGTTTAATTATGTATATTTCAAGTTATTTTAAAAGGAGTACATTCAATAAGTTGTTATGCTGTTGTGTATTATAAACTGTACCAAGTGAGAGGCGTACAGGGTTGGTATTATAGCTTGATAAGTCACACTCAAAAAAAAACTTTGCAAACCTTTTTTTAACTTAAGAAGTATTCAAATAAATAAGAAGTCTTAGCGTGGTTCATAAAAATCCATTTTGGGTATCTGCTGCCTATTAGAAGCGGCAATATAGTTTACTCCAATGCACCTTTTGACAACTAATGTACAGAAGCTTCATTTTATTCCATTTTTCTCTAAATCATTTAACCACAGATGTAGGCTACTCAAATAGTGTAATTTGATTTTGTTTAATTCCTATTGAATCAGTACCGAATCTGAAATAAATCTAATAATATTAATTTGCGTTGGTTCCAATTATGATTTCGTGCGCTATAACTCCAATACCAAAATAGTAAATTCTCCATAAATTTTGAGGTCACAGGTTATATAACTTTTGAGACGAAATGAAGGATCTGTATATTTGATTAATAAGCATTAATATTCACAACGACAGTATAGTTTCTGTGAATCTCCCTTACATTATTGTCCATTTGCTAAATAGGTGCGGATCTTAAAATAAGTGCAAACGGATGATTATTATAATTTATTTTACGCATTTCAGCAATTATGACTTAGTATATCGGTATATCATATGATTTCAAACAAATATAATTCACTTGTCAGTCACTTTTTCAGGAGACATTGTCAATGCTTGGAATAAAGATGACATACCGCAGTATAATTAAATTGTAGGTGTTGTTTTTTTGTTGTGATCGTTATTTTCTGTTGTTTTCTATATACAATATATAACTGTAGACAAGATTGTTTATCGAAAATATGTATTTTATTATAGGTTAACAATAAAAATATTGTTTGGATTTTAAAGTAATGTTATTATTTGAACTTTTGTGTTAGTTAAAAAGGTACTAATAAGATTATAATTTTGAATAACCAGATGCAATATGTTTTGTTTGACAGGTTTTGTTTCTAAAGATGTGTGTCTTCGTTTGTATGAGACTGATACATCAAAACTTACTTAGAAATTAAGATAAAATTCCTTCAGTTTATATATATAAAATCAAGAATTATTTACAAAATTCTATATATGACATAATTAAAATTTGCGTCATATGAGATGGGCGTAAATATAGCACGTCCTTAAAAATAAATAAATTAGTAAGTTCAGTAAATGTTCTTACGGCTGTGGTAGTTCTTCACAACGAATAGTCATGGCGCCAACAAAATTGTCCGTTGCAGAGAGAGGTATCCTCTGAATAAGAGTGTACAAAAATATTATTACCATTTCATGTTTAATGCAACGCATTTGCATAAGAAACAGAAAGGTTTACGTGTCACAGAACCTCTGCACGATCAGGGCGGCTGTGGCAGCGGACTGCCCGCAGGCCGGCGTACTGTTACCGCTGCTATGGTGCTTTGTGGTGGTCGGCCTGCTCTCTGAACTTCAGAGAGCGCGTTTCCACGCTCAGGGCTATGTCAATGACATCACCAATCTTGTCTGCGGGAAATTGGAGGGCGTGTTATCTGAAAGGATGCAGGTCGCGCTCAGGCTTGTAGAAAGGTAGCGTATATGAGAGGCTCTTAATGTCAATTCTAGCAAAACGACTATGGTTCCGTTCACATGAAGGAGGAAGCTTCCCAAACTCTAGTGCTCCACTATATTCGGCTCTAAAAAGCTCGTATAAACCGAGGTTAAATATCTGGGTTGTTGTCTTGGACGCAGACTGCTGAAAATCACACCTAGAACATAGTGACGAAAACAAGAGCCATTAGGGACTTCTGGACCTGTAGAGGTATGTTCGGTAAAATGTGGGGCTAAAGCCTGCAACAATACAGTACCCTCTATAACTTACGCCTCGCTAGTTTGGTGGCATAAAGCAAACCTAGGCTATGCTATAAGTGCGCCTAGTAAAGTCCAAAAAGCATTGCCTGCTTTTGAGGCATCAACGGGAGCCACTGTCTCTCCGATGCCGATGGACTTCTTGGCTTCGTCCGCTGCAGTCAACCTTAGGAGCTTACAGAGCAAAATGTAGTTCCTGCAAGAGCTTCTCCGGCAAATTTAGAGACCACACCAACATCTTCAACTATATCGAACAGATAGTACCACTGTTCGTAAAGACGGATAAGATCTCACTCATTTTCAGCTGCTCTGGGGTTACAGCGCAGATATCTCCAGCAGGAAAACTGCGATAGCGTACATCCGCAAACCAAATCGGGATCTATCCCGTTGGTTTGTCGATGCCTCGAAAACGCGTAATGCTTGCTGCTAGGTACTGCTGCTTTTGGAATTGACTCGCCGGCGGATGACACTGAAAATCTGTAGAGCTGCGTTAGAATGAGGAAAGACTCCCTAAGGCTGTTTTTATGAGCAAGGACAGATTGAGATTACTCACAGGAATCTTAACTGGGCATTGCGTACTAAATAAACACATGTACCGCATTGGGGCTAGTGAACTCTCCCCTGTTGCAGGAAGTGTGGGAAGTGCGAAGGAAAATTCCTGCTCTACTCCTCTTGTGAACTGCCGCGGCCGTGGATCGGGGAAGGCAGACGCACTTTGGGGTCAATCGGATGGACGAATCCAGAGCCGGCAAGTTAACTCTCAGCCAGATTGCGAACTTTTATGATAGCGCGCAGCGTGTCTGAGAGGGCTAGAATGGACATGAGGGTGCAATAGGTCTTTCTGGCCGAGTTGCTTTCTTCAGGTTACACTTGCCCATGGATAAAAAAAACCGCTAACCAGTACCAGGTTGAAGGGATAACTGCCCCGGGCGGCACGTCTGTGAAGCGGCAAAATGCAGTTGAGTAAAAAAACTGCAAGGGCGGTTTGAAGCTTACTTGTCCCCACTGAGAAATTACCTAGATCCGGCGCTGCCGCCAACTGACCAAACAATCTTCTAGATTACTTCAAACACATTCAACACGCAGCTTGTTCGTGCAACCTTATTGAGATGAATGGGTATTAAAGGTTCGCACTTTTGCGATAAGTTTCCACTATTCTCCATAGAAATGAGTAAGTAATGCTTATGTTATAAATAAGATTATATTATACTACCACACCTATATATACTATATTATACATCCTCATTTCTGCATTAACACTCACAAGGGAACACCTGCGGGTGTCCCCCTCCGATTCCGATGAAACTAAACAGATATCGAAAGAGTACCTTAAAATAAGAGACACGCATTTTTCTTATCGGCGTATCCGCAACGATTTTGGGGTACAGCCCCCTCAAAGTTTTGGACGATTTTTCAATTTTTGCAAATATTCCCTAAATTCATAACAGATATTAAATTTCTCCTCACATAATTGCAGCATATTGCATGGTCCAAAGGTGGCTCGTCCATCACTCGCAAAAAGTTAATAACGAGGAACGGGTACCCCGTACCCCCCATTCTTTTTTACATTTTTTCTTTTCTTATTCATCAAGGAAGGCCATTTTACATAGAATACGATATGTACTAAACAAGTTTAGAAAATTAAAATTGTAAAAATAGAAAAAATAATAAGAAAGCTCAAAATTAATAAACTTGTCGATGATATAAATCAAGCATGAAACTATAACACGAATAAGTTTTTATTCTTACATATCCAGCATATACATGGTCTCCAAGGTAGATATCTTCATCAAAAGCTAATAACGCGGGACGGGGCTACCACATCCCCACATGGTTTTAAGAAAATAACTTTATTCATTATTCATCGAAAAAAGATCGCTTTAAATAGAAAACCGGGTGATGTATAATAAATTAGAAAATTAATAATAGTAATAATAACTCAAAATAAAAATATGTACGTGTCTATTGTGATGAATTTGATATGCACTTATCTACGCATACTGGTATAATTATTTATTCAGTCACTTCAGATATAATTGGTAATTTGCATTATAAATTTAACGCGATAAGGGATCACTGATTATCATATTATTATATAGATAAAAATAAATCCCCGAATGCATAGTAATTTACGCACGAACGTTAAGGGGGCGGTACAAACATAAAAATTCATGTTCTGTCAAACAGGTGCGAGATTAACAATCTTTTAAAATGATAGATGGCGCGGCCGTTTCCAAAATTGTTTCGGCGGAAAAATAATTAATACATTCGGATATTTGTGTAAACACATGGATAACACGTGGTCAAGTCGAGTGAATCACGAGTCGGGTGCTATTTTTGTGTATAATAAACTCAGCACTACAGCCTTGAAGGCCCTTGGCTAGAGTGCGGAACACACCGAGCCACGGAGAAGTGTTGCCGAATGGTGACCAAGCCAACAACCGGTACCCGCATATTGCTGCTTGACTTTCAAGACGGCAATGATGCACCCTTCCTTCTCAGCCGTAATGCCGGCATTTTGTGTAATGAGAGAAAAAATTCCTTTTTAGAGGGTAGCTAGAGGAAAAAAGTTTTGTATTTAGAGGAATTATTACGTGAAAATTACTATTATTAATTATGAAATCAATAGAAATTAAAAAAAAAAAAACTTTATTTTTATTGTTTCTTTTTGTATTATTTTTTGTATCGGTACAGCTTACTTCAATTATTAAAAAGTTGATAATCTTGATGGCCGCCTAAAAAGCAAGAAAATGTTCGTGTCGACGCCGCCCGGGAATTCCGATGACAATGCAAGCCATATAAGTTCGTATCATTTTTGAACAAACAGATAAACATAACATAAATGTCCATTGGTTATAATATCTCTGTTACGAAATGGAATAATCAAGGAAAAAACTTGAAATGAGCCCAGCCGCGCCGAGGATCCGCACTGTTGTGTAAATCCGAATCTAAAAGACATTATTGGCGAGTACAAACAGCATACATTTTTGTCAAAAATACATACATGGAAGGCAGCTAAAATTATTTTCAACAAAATAAGTTAGTTGCGACAATTATTATTATAGCTATTATTGCTAGAAAACGTCAATCTTTTAGTGATAATCGACGGTTTTGTGCAGTGACATAACCTAAAAATGCCATCTTTTAAGAAAAAGAAAATGTAGTCTGCAAAGAAAAATGTATATCGCATGTGAATCTGCAGTCGTTCAATATCCATATAGCCAATACTACGATCACAAAAAGGCTGAGCTAGATGTTTTCCTCTAGAGAAGATATAAAAATAATCACGAAGAACATCGTGCACTCACATGCCTCCAACTGTACTTAGTTTGCACATTGACTTTTTTAAATTCAATTTAGTATTTGGAAGAGCATTATGGTTTGTCGTTAGGGTGAAAATAAAAATATAAGAGAATTAATTGCTTGAGGAGATGTGACACACATAGACTGAAGAGATAACTTGATATAAAGGTAGTGGTGGACATAATTGAATGATGGACCAAGGCATCATTTCGATTGATGATCATTAAATAACTCGATTATTGTTTGCCCGTAATGAATATTCTTGAATTTAGCAATTTCTGTATTATATTTTTCTGATATGTATACTACAACTATTATTACTTTCTTTACTATAAATATTTGTATAGACGCAGTTTTATTTTTAATTTGTACAGTACAATTGTAGCTATAAAGGAAAAATAAATACTTTATAAACGCAAGTTATCTTTCAATTGTGAGTGAATTTTTAATAAGGAAATATTTGGACTAACACAGGGAATACATAACTGAATGTAAACAATGTATCTTTCAGTTTTTTTCAATTTATTTACAGAAATTTTCGGTATTATGTTATTAATTGAAAATGCAGTTAACGTAGGCTATTAGCAATCGGATAAATCTACATTAATCAAAATTATTTTTCTTAAAAATTCTGTGGCGCCATCTTCGAATAAAGTGCTATCACTTCTATGATGGGCATAAAAATCATAAATTTTATAGGATGGCCCACTGTTTTTACAAAAGGCGATTCCTCAGTTTCTCCACAAATGAGTGAATATTTTCCAATTCTCTTACACATACATAATATACAAATTAAACGATCATAACTGACACTCTGCAACCGATTTTTTCTTCTTCGCCGTTATTCGATTACAGATCCTTTTACTATTTCTTTGTTATGATTAGTGTGGAAATACAGATCTATTTCATAACTTAAAACACTAATTAAATTTCTCATTTTTCAAAGCAAACTGGAGGAATAGAAAAATGCTTGTCCCCCACTTTTTTGCCCACCCTTAAGTGGGGTCACCGTCTGCATTAGGAAAATAGGTATATAAGACGATATTCCAAATGAGAACATAGAAGTCGTTTTTCCGCAGTATAGTCAGCACCCATAGTTTCGCACAATGGCGGTCGTAAATATAGCAAATATGTTGAACATGTTACTCTGCAACATTACAAGTTACTAACATCGCAACAATTCTTTGACACGCAAGAAAGTGAGTTGCATGATGCCCTGAAAAAATATAATTGTATCTGCTCAACAAGACTGCCATGTTCTCCTTTCAAGATGGTAAGGGGAGGGTTAGAGTGTAAAAGAAGTTAGCAGAACCGACGACGAACGCAATTTGTGGAAAAAACAGCAGAAGACGAAGAAGACAATTATGAAGATATTGCATGTGTTCCTGAAGAAGGGGTAGCGTTATAGACCTAGATTACAAAACTAGAGCTGTCGACTACTGGAAAAGTGGTGAAATCCAAGCCACGGTACTTTGGCAGGTGTCATCGCAAAAATTCAAAAAGGTAAAATTGCTACGACATGTTGCGCAAGATTGGGAACGAAAGTGTTTAATAGAGGCGGCAGCCCACACGGATAAATTACGGTATTTACTGAATACGTTCGTACAAAATTTGAAAATAAGCATTTTGGATGGGAATATGTATATTACATCTTGCTTCCGCATATTGCAATACATATGATATCATAATCGCATATATACAGTATGTCATGTATTATAAACATTTATAAGCATTATAGAATAGTTTTTCTAATTCTGTTCTATTGTTCCCGAAATGTTATAATCGTTACAAATGTAACATCAAGCATACTAGGTAATGTTCCTAAAAATATGACAGTTATAAATAAAGTTGCTCAGATTCGAATCAAATTGTGTTTCATCTCGTAAATAAAGTACGTTATGATGGTGCATACCAATGTTACACTGGTCAAGAAGTGCTAACAAAGTAGTTAATTAGCCGAATTCGTAAATAGAGAGAGAGAAAAAATAGGTGTATCAAACAAAATGACCGACAAACGAGATTCAGCTTCAAGTGGAGTGAACGCATTAGACCACCGAAAGCCTCGCATATTTACAAGCCATAATAGGCAGTTAACTGGAAAAAAGGCTGCAACAGTTGAGTGCTTCCCTATTGCAACACACAACTGACAAAAAAGTCAAAAGAAATTCAACACAGCCACAGGCATCAAAGCACAATCGGACCAAGAAGTTATTACAATATTCAATAAGTTCAAATCTTACTGAAGCAGAACAGAAGAATCGGCAGTGATAGCAATAAAATCAGATAATTAGTTACTCCAAAGACAAAAAGTGTCCTTTGAAAGATAAACTCTTTAAAATTAAAGCAAAAAGAAGGGCAAAGCTTTGACGATGTCCTTACGGAAATAAAAACTCAAGCCAAAACTTGTGAGTTTGAAAAATCTACATGATAGCTTACTAAAAGACAAAAATAGTTTTTGGTACGATTTCAATAGCGTTCAAACAAAGGTTACTAACGGAAGAAGATTAAACTTGGAAAAGCTATACAAATATGTAGAGCTAGTGAACATGCAACGAAGCAACTAAAAGAAGCTCAAATAGACAATTCTAATTAAATTAATTGCCATTAAAAGTTAAGTACAAAAATACTACAGAAGAATTTAATTGCAAAAGATGTGTCAAAGGCATAAAAGAAGAAATGTCCAGCTTTAATAAATTTATGCAAACAGTGCAATAGGAAGGGACATTTTAAAGAACAGTGTTGGAAGAAAGATATACAAAAATAAATCAAATAAATTCAAGAAAAACGCATCAAGAGAACGTTCAAATCTTGGAAAAGAAAATCAGACAGCTCTGAAACTGAAGGTGAGACTCCTTATGTACATGCTTTGTAAAATATAAAAATAATGATGATGGCCTGGTATGAAAATTTGAAGTATAAAGAAAAAACTTCAGAGTCAAATTAGATACAGGTGCTGAGTGCAATGTCTTGCCACTTGCAGTAGTTCAAAAGTGGGTGCTACAATAAAATCTCTCCGTCAAAAACAAAGAACCTTATAAGCTTCACAAATGACAGCACAAAGGTTGTTGGAGAGGTAAACTTGCAATGTTTCACACGAGGTATGACAGTACCAATCACGTTTAAAGTAGTCGATGCAGATGTTTATAGTATACTAGGTAAAGAATCTTGCGAAAGTTTAAAATTTGTCAAAAGAGTACTAAATTTAAGCATGCATTCTGAAAGATGAAATCTTTAAAGGATTAGGTTGTTTAAAAGACTACGAATATGACATTGATTTAATTGAAAACCCAAAATTTAATATAACACCAGCCCGAAAAATACCATATTCCATAAAAGAAACTGTTAAAAAGGAATTGGATCCATGGTCAATTTGGGAGTTATAAAACAAATAAATGAACCAACACCAGTAGTAAGTCCTATGGTAATAGTAAGAAAAAACAAAAAAATCAGGATATGTATAGATCCAAGTGACGTGAACCGCAATATACTCAGGCGACATTATCCACTAAAAACCATAGAAGAAATTGTAACAAGAGTGAGTAAATCTAAAAAATATTTACGCTATTAGACTGCAAGCGAGGTTTCTGGCAATTGAAGGTAGTGAAAGAACTCAAAAGTATTTAACGTTTTCAACCCATGGGGAAGATATTGTTGCCTAAGACTGCCCTTTGGATTAGCTTCAGCCCGGAAGTCTTTCAAGAAATGATGAGTAGCTTACTACAAGGTATCAGTAATGTTGAATGCTCCATGGATGACATTCTTATCCATGCTGAGAGCAAAGCCAAATTACAGGAAATAACAACCACGTAATGGCAGAAATTAAAGGCTGCTGGGCTGAAATAAATTATGAAAAGTGTGTGTTTCAAGTAGAAAGAATTAAATTCTTAGGGCATGTATTATCAAAGGATGGCCTGTGTGTTGATACTGATAAGGTCACAGCAATAAAGCAACTGCAAGAACACAGAATAAGACTCAGCTTCAGAGACTACTAGGTATGGTAACATATCTTAACATATTCATAAAGATATGTCGGAATTGACTGAGCCGCTAAGAAATTACTAAAAAAGGATGTAGCATGGTCGTGGGAATTCGAACAAGTACAAGCATTCGAAAAAATCAAGGAAGTATTGAGCAATCCCCAGTTTCTAAATTTTATGACGTAAATAAAGAAGTGAAAATTTCAGTAGATGCTAGCTCAACGTCTGTAGGAGCAGTACTACTTCAAGATGATCAACCCGTGGCGTATGCGACAAAAGCATAACAGCAGCACAAAGAAATTATCCACAAATTGAGAAGGAGGCGTTTGGCATAAGATTCGCCTGTAAAAAGTTTCACGAATACATTTATGGAAAACGTCTACAGATTGAAACGGATCATAAACCGTTGGAAACTATTTTCAAAAGCCAATCCAGTCTGCACCACCTCGACTACAACGTATCCTCTTTGATGTTATTCAGTATTCCTCAACAGTAACATACATAAAAGGCACGGATATCCCTATCGCTGATACACTTAACCGTGATTGTAAACACGATAATACAGAGGACGTTGAAGAAGAGCTGGAAATACAGATAGTATTAGCAATGTCGAAGTCCGCGCGAGAAGAATTGGTCGAAGCAACTACCCAGATAATGACCTGCAAACATTACTGTTCTACATAAAACGTGGGTTTCCACTAAAGCAAAGTGAATTGCCGGAAGAAATCGTGAATACTTAATTTTTGTGAAGAATTGTCCTACTACGATGGATTGATTTTTAAGGGAGAAAGGATTGTAGTTCCAAAGTCCCAAATCAGCAAAATGCTGAAACAGATTCATTCAGGACATTTTGGCATTCAAAGTTGTTTGAAACGTGCGCGAGAACTTTTGTTTTGGACTCACATGACGCAGGATATTACTGACTATATTAAAAAGTGTAGTGTGTGTGAAACAACACAACGCTCAAATAACAAAGAACCTATTCAGACAAAGCCGATACCGACTTATCCTTGGCAAACCGTCGCAAGTGATTTGTTTTCACATAAAGGTAAAGACTATATTTGTATCATTGACAGTTATTCCGGGTTTGTTGATTTTAAGCCACTTAAATCACAAGCTACCAATGAAATCATATCGCATCTAAAAACTTGGTTCGCTTTATTCGGTATTCCCGAGACACTCGAAACTGACAATGGTCCCTGCTACAAATCCGTAGAGTTTAAAAAATTTGTTAAAGACTGGTCGTTCAATCACCGAACGTCAAGTCCTCATCATCCTCGTGGTAATGGCCTAGCTGAGAGAGGTGTACAAATCTCAAAAAATTTTAAAAAAATGTTTACTAGATGAATCAGATGTACAAATGGCGCTTCTCAACTACCGAAATATACCTAGGAATGGATTATTGGGATCTCCAGTTCAAAGACTAATGAGTCGAGTTACCAAGACAACATTACCAGTAAAGGAGACCACATTGTATCCTGTGGTAAAGGAAGAGGTGTTTTCGGAATTGTCAAGATTACGAGATCAACAGAAGAAATACGCAGATCGTGGAAGCAAAGCTCCTGAAGAATTCAATACCGGTGATCCCGTAAGGATCCAGGTATCACCAAGAAACTGGATCAGTGGCGAAGTAATCGAGGAGACATTAATCCCAGATCAGTAATAGTGAAAACAAAAACGGCACAGTGTATCGAAGAAATTCCTCGAGTTACATAAAACAAAGCCACAATACAAAATCCGATTACTGCAGTGCCAACAAATAATGGAAAGGAAACATCCCAAACCAATGAAACAGAAAACAACATACCAGGAGTACCAGTAAAAGATCCTGTTGTCCCGAATTTAAGTGACGATACAGTTCAAACGAAGACTGAAGTACCAGTGACTACTAGATCAGGGAGAATTGTGAAACGAGATCAAGATTGAATCTATAAATTCGTGTTTTAAAAATTACATGTTTATTTATATTGTTTTTGTTTCGTTAAGTTCTTTTAAAAAAAAGGAAGATGTAACATCAAGCATACTAGGTAAATGTTTCTAAAAAATATGACAGTTATAATAAAGTTGTCAGATTCGAATCATAATTGTGTTTCATCTCGTAAAGTAAATACTTATATTGGTGCATACCAATGTTACACGCTACATAAATAAATTGCTAGCATAAGAGGCATACTGGAATATCCTATATAGTGATAATCTTTCACTAGACAAAAGATATTCGCGTCCTCCCTCAAATTAACTCTCGCGACTAAACGACAAAGACACACAACGCACATCTTCTCGTTATAAAAATCGCGCGGGAACTTTTTGATCCGCCTGATGATCAAAAGGCCCGAATGCGCGAACCGTGATTACGCGCCCCGATTCCATAATCATCACGAACTGTGGATCCCGGATTATAACGTATTCAAGACGCGATCGCTGTCACCCGAACCCGCTGACGTCCAACCTCCCTTTACGTCCGTAATTAACGGTTCACGGCGCGGCGGGCGACGACGGCTTGGCGTTGTCAAACGGGACGACCATATTTTAATAAAGTATAATCATAAATTCCCCGGCCCCGAGGCGTGTAATTTCCGACCGACGGCTGGCGACAATAAACGTGATTTACGCCGTCGTTAATCCGGTGTTATTTTCGAATTGCGGACATAAGTTTATATCGAGACGAGTAGTAGCACGCGCAATACACTTACGCTACTACTCCTTTTACTGTTACGTTTTAATTAGTCTTCGACGTTTCGAATGATGCCGATAATTTTCGGCACTTTTCCGTTGGCTTAGGGCGCCATCTAATAGAAATTTTCGTAATGTTTAATTGATTAGCGAGCCATCTAGTTTCACTTATTCAAACTGTCAGTTAGTTAGCGCTCCACCTATTGTTGATTCGCAGCACCACAGTATAAGCAGTAAGGACAATAGATGATCATCGGGATCTCAATTTCTAACCTCAACTTTGCTTCAAAAACAGCTTTCTAATATAGCAGTTTGTTATTGTTTACATTGGTACCTGCATAAATTAGTTTACTAATCTGTTTAATCTACATGATTTACTTGTTTTATTTATTTTGCGTATTTTATTAGTTTTAAATTACCCCTGCAGTTTTGAAAACAATGAATCTTGATACACGTTTGAAAATTTCCGACAACAGCTTTACAAGATGACAGCTAGACTTGAAGGTCATTAAAAACGAACCACAAAAGAACAAAGGATTTTGCGAACTCGTCTTTATTGGTTGTATACTGTGGTAGTACTTTTGGTTAATTAATATAGAACCCTGATTTACTCACGGTAATTATGTACTTTTAGACCAATTTATTTATTATATTTTGCTACCTGTTAATTTGTTAGCAAACATAACCTTTTTAGAACGTGTTTACGTCCTGTCAATTTATTGTGCGTGGTTTATTTTGCGACCGAATCAAATTTCAATTATTGTTGTAAGAAATAATTGAACTAATTCTATCTAAATATTATTATTTTTGTATAAGTATTTATATTTCTAGTTTACTAAATTTAATGCTGTAAATTACCTAGAAAAACAGAGTCCCGTCACAAGATAATTGATGAATGATTTTTTTTTCAACCGTAGAAGAAAAGAGGGAATTACTAGTTTGGCAACAATTAAGATTCTTCTTTTTATCATACGAAGGAAGATGAAGTTCTTCAAACAATCGAAATAATTTTTTAAAATGTTGAAAATTAAAAAAAACTCATTTATTTATAAAAAAAATTATAAATATATTTTTTGTGTATAAATATATTTTGTGTGCACTGTAAAAAAAGTTGCAGTAAAATTACATGTAAAATCGTTGGTAACAAAGTTGCCTAACAATTTTACAGGTAATTTGCTTCATAAGGTAAAATTTCTACCATCTAGTAAATTTCACATGCTGATGTGTTTTCAAAGATTGTACTGTAAAATTCGTATGTAATATTTATATGAACTCTATATTTACCGAACCACTGAAGTAATTTTCATATGTATTTTTATAAAGAGAGCAAGCAACTTACCTAATTCTTTTATAGCACCTAATAGGTCATACTGAATCGCTCAACCAGGGATCAAGAATGAACACGCTTACGCGAAACCTACGATTGTTTGTGACGTACATGATATCATTGAGCCAATAATAAGTTCGACAAACGAATAGAATTACCTATGCGCACATCTGTATTTGCGTTTATTATCTAAATATCCAATAACCAATCACATTGGCGGCGTATGAATTTCGTATTTTCCATGATATCTATAGTTTTTACCCGAAATTCAAGTAAAAACGAAATACATATAAAGATCCTCATATTTTTACAGCAAAATTAATAATTCACTAGTAAAATACTTTAAAGTGCACTAAATACCCCAAAAAAAATGTAAATTTTACACTTTTAAGTAAATTTTGAGAGTAAATACAAAATTGTACATATTTTCTCCTGTATTTTGCTTTTGAATTTTTGTTACATCTTAAACTTACATGAAAAAGCTATAAATTTTACCGAAATTTCTTTTTCTATGTTAAATATCATAGAAAAAACATGTAAAACAAAATTTACATGAATTATTGTGGTAAATTTAAAACGTTATTACATGTAATATTCCTGATTTACCATGGCAAAATTACTGTAATTTTTACAGTGTGTGACAGAGACGATTTTTTTAAATGTTGTTTTTAACATCAGAAAAACGGAAGAATTTTTTTGTGTTTTATAACACGCTCAGGGAGAGACGAATTCGTCTCACATAATCTTTTTTTTAATTTTAAATATTTTTTTTAAAAAGAAATTTTTCATTTTTTTTTTATAAGGGAATATTAAAAAAAATTAAACAAAAAGTTTTAATATTGTAATGGAAATGACTTTTTTTAACTGCTGATTATAAAGAGATCCAGAATGAACCAATTATACTCTTTTTTTCAATTTTACGCTATAAACAATTTTATTTTATTGTTCGCAGTAATAAATTACTGCCGAAAATGCGATTTTTGTGGACATTGTAGCTTTATTCTTTAATTAATTTATAATAACTTTCTATGTGTCAAAGGATTAATTATACGTTTCAATTAGTATAATGGTCTTCTTTAGTAAAGAAAAATTGTTTGCAATTATATAAGCCAACATGCTGTTTTTGCAGAAACAATATAAATTAATAAATTATTACTGATAATTTTGATTTTGAAAAAGAATAAAATTATTTCTTTTTCTTCAAATTATTTTACTGTGTTATATCTCAAAGAAAAAATTCATTTGTTTGTTGATACGGTATATAATTGTATTTGTTTTTTTTTACATTAACAACGTTACGTTTTGGATTTTTTTTCCTTTAATCCATTTTCAAACTATTTTTTTTTAATTCCTCCTTGGTTTTCACAATTTCTATAAATTAACAAAATTCACATGTAATTTACATAAAAACAAACTATGGCTATAAATTATAGTTTGTTTTTATGTAAAATCACATGTGAATTTTGTTAATTTGTAGAAATTGTGAAACCAAGAAGAAGGAATTAAAAAAAATAATAAATAGTTTGAAAATGGATTAAAGGA
Source organism: Protaetia brevitarsis (assembly GCA_004143645.1). Classification (NCBI taxonomy): domain Eukaryota; kingdom Metazoa; phylum Arthropoda; class Insecta; order Coleoptera; family Scarabaeidae; genus Protaetia; species Protaetia brevitarsis. The sequence goes on from RXPK01000276.1 coordinate 1,035,042, forward strand.
AAAAAATCCGAAACGTAAAGTTGTTAATGTAAAAAAAAAAACAAATACAATTATATACCGTATGCCCAAACAAATGAAGTTTTTCTACTACTGATAATAAAAAATAAAAACAAAATTATTATTAATAATAATTTACGTCACTTTTTACGTTCTCTTAATTTAAGCTTGTACATCTGATTTCCTTTTTTTTCGCTGTAGGCTAATTTCTTTAAAAAATAGATTTTTTTTATAAAGACTAATTTTTCTGTGGATGCTTGGACATTCGGTAATCAAAGAAAATTATGTATAGTAGTGTGTATGTAGTTTTAGACTGGTATTAATGTCTTAAACAACACCATAATTTTAAAATGGAAGATGAATATGTCTTTTAATATCAAATCTTGCCTCATTTCTTTTTTGTAATCTCTTTAATTAGGATGAAATAAGCTCCCTCGTAATAATCATTTTTAATGGGCCTTTTAACGATCCCCAGAATAAAATTTACCTTTTTAACCGTCCGACATTGTTAACTAACAACGGCTAATTAGCCGAACGCTCGGTTGGGGGTGTTAATCGTGCACCTTCACAAAGGAGTAATTTTGGGCCTTTCCCAGAATGTGGGGGAGGAGAATTCGGTCTTCATTCCGGGCGAACGAATACCCGAGGTGCACTTTTGAATACATAAATTCCAATTCCGGGCTACCGGCGCCGATATCCGCATGTTGCAATAAATGGCGTAAACGAACCAATCTTGGCGAATCTGGCGTAAATTCGACCACTGTCGGAATGTTTCTGGAGTTTCTGGAGCGAGAAGTTCGTGAAAAATTTATCATCTGGTTATACACTGTCTATCATCAAATGGAATAAATTTGATAATAAATAAATGGGTGTGTGTTGGAAGAGATGTTGGACACGTCGATTGGTATTTTTAGTTGTGCATTTTTTTCAACAGAAACCTTTTATACATGGTGTGGTGTAAACGGTACACTCTGTATATTATTAAATTTTTGGTTTCTCCATACATGCACAGTTTCCTATACCTAATTTAATTGTTTAGGAAATGTCAAGTGTTTTCAGTTTTTTTGCAAAAAATAGCAGACATAAAAGACAGAAAATTACTTGATTACAGAAATTCGCTACAACACACTTAAAAACTAATAGGTTATCTGTTTATTTCAGAGAACAACATACGCAATACCCTGTAAAGGTTAATGTTTGGGCAAGAATTGTTGGAGATCATATCATACACTGTTGAAAATTTTAACACTTTTTTGACTAATTTAATAGTCAGGAGAGGTCCACACTCTTTTCGTGTTATTTTGTCGAGAACTATAGAAGTTTAAATTTGACGAACAAACATAGTCAAGTATTGTCTATTGCTAAGGGGTTATTTTGTCCAACTAACACGTGGAATTATAAAATACTTCTAGTCACATTTTATTTGATCTAGACTAGACAAATTTACTAGCTGTTTAACTAAATGCATGCGATCTATTGGGTGTTTTAACACCGTTTTCTAAACACAACGTATTTTTAATATGCAACTCCTATTTCTTAGTGCTATAATATTCTCTCTTTAAGACGTTTTCTCAATTATAAATATGCAAAACCACTCATTCACAAGTTTTGGTTTCAACTAAACGTACCAATTTTAAAATGATTTTTTGAGAACCATTATAAAATTAAGTGAATGTTTATGCTATTTGATTCAAATCTGAACTAATTACTTAAATAGTTGTTCCCAATACATTTTTAAGATGTGGAAATTTTTTATGCCCACTGGAATTAACGTTTAATAACACAAGGTTACACTTTGCAGGTCAGTCACGTTTGGTGGTTTGTTTGGATATGTTAATACGCAGAAACAAACTCGAAAACAGATACACGTGCAATGCAGGTGGTGCGTATAATGCAATACCGTATTAGATTAGGTGGGGTTTCTATATTTCTATCCGAGGGAAAAATTCTGATTGGTTGATGCTTCTGAATGTCTAGAGAAAATAGTAAATCCTCATATCTGAATAAAGAATTCACACCAAATTCTAGTAATTTCTGTTCTACTAAACACATGTAGTCAATTCGTCTGGCAAAGTTTGTAAAAATCAACACTAAAATATTTGACTAGCGCAAAATTAACGCCAACACCGAATATTTTCAACAGTGTAGGTTTTTTCATTGATGGCAATTTGAATGGCGATAATTATAATGATTAACTTAAAAGTTATTCTACACTATCCATGACTTTTCATTCTCAAATTTAACCTTTTAAACCAACACACTTTATATTCATTTGTTAGCATATTTTGGTAATGCATTATAATAATTTTATTTAATTAAATCTGTAGATTAGAATAAAGAAAGAAACTAGTAATAACAAAAATAATTCCACAATCCCATCTAATCCAATCCCACTTGATTCGATGGATAACAGCAATCACGGTAATGTCTAGAATCTAAAGACGTGCTCGCTCACGCAACTTTTATCTACAAATCTCTTAGGAATATATAAAACTTGGATGGTCTCACGAAATTAATAAGACAGATCGAAGTTTCTTCGTATACCAGCGTCATTATCACTACGAACGGGCGACGCAGTTCGCATCATCAATAACTTACTCTTAACGCACGAATCTGTAGGTGCTGCGAAACTGTACACGAGATAAGAAAAAAGTTTTGGTAAGTGGAAGCGGGGCGATTTGTCCGAAACTTTGTCCGAGCTTTGTGTCCGGCTTATGGGTTATCGGGAAAAGTTGTATGTCATTTATGTTTGGCCGTAACTTTTTCAATTCTCTGCGCACGGCGGCGTCCGCTGTCCTGATTTTATCGATATGTTTGTTACACCGCGTGGAATTTGTGGAAGTTGTAAAGGCTTGGAGGAAACAAGTGTAGTTGTAGATGTATGTTCTAAAATATGTATAGATTTTACTTCACAACAACGAATTTTTCAATGGTGGAAACATATTTTCGTTAGTGTAACCAGTTGGACTTGGAATATATAAAATGATATGTTTTCTACCAAACATTGTTTGTTTGGAATAAGTATTGCTAATTTCCGTAATATATTATATACAGTGTGTTAAAAAAAGGTTGTCGGATATTTTACCCAATTATAATACTGGTGGAAATAAACAAAAAAGTCTTAGTCAACATGGGTCCGCAATTCAACTGTTTTTGACATATAGTCGATTGCATATTTTAAATAAAAAAAAAACATTTTTCGATTTTGAGAATAGTCCCTTTGTCAACAACTGATTGTGACTTAAATTAGTTCTGTCAGACATCTGTCATCAGATTATTTATCATTTGCGTCAATTATTTTTTTGTTCTCAAATTATGCATAAGTACACAAATGCAGAAATGGCCGATATGCATTTTATGTACGGTCGTGCGAATGGTAATGCCACTGAAGCACGGCGTATGTATGCCGAAGAATTTCCAAATCGGTTGTTACCGAGTGATAAGATTTTCTCAAGACTTCATATCCGGCTGTCCGAAACTGGTTCATTTAAAATTAATGGTAGTTCTGGTAGACCTAGATCAGTTTCTTCTCCCGCAGTAGAATTAGATATTTTGAGACGGGTAGAAGACAACCCAAATATTAGCACCCGAAGACTTGCCGCAGAACTGAACGTCAGTCATCCTCTCATTTGGAGAATTCTGCGGGAACAGCAGTTCTATCCCTACCACATTCAACGCGTGCAAGTTCTTGCTCCTCTCGATTATGATGCACGTAGGGTTTTTTGTCACTGGGTTTCACGAAAGCTGGCAGAAACTCCTAATTTTGCGACTCAGATTTTATTTAGTGACGAGGCTGGGTTTACAAGAGACGGCATATTCAATTTTCATAACAATCACGTCTGGGCAGATGAAAATCCCCATGCTGTTGTTGAACTGCATCACCAAAACCGTTTTTCGCTAAATGTTTGGCTTGCTATTTTTGGAGACTGTTTAATTGGCCCAGTATTTCTGTCTAATCGTTTAACGGGACAAGTATACTTGGATTTATTAAGAAATGAATTACCCGTTTTGTTGGAAGACGTGCCACTTTTTAACAGATTAAATATGTGGTTTATGCACGATGGAGCTCCTGCGCATTTTTCCATCGTAGTTAGAAATTTCTTAAATCAAGATTACAACGAGAGATGGATAGGACGGGGCGGACAACTGCATGGCCTCCTAGGTCCCCTGACCTGACACCTCTAGACTTCTATGTTTGGGGGCATCTAAAACAATTAGTGTAGAAAAGATAAGAAAAGTTTATACTGTTGTTATTGTCATCGGCTACTGTGTAATGGTTTTTAAACTAAAAACGTAAATAATTTTTACCTTTAAATTTTATTAGGTAAGTGATAGTAAATTTTTTTCTAGATGTCAATATCGGAGCACCTCAAAGCTCTGTCCTGGGTCTCACTTTATTTCTTTTATATATTAATGATTTCCCGATGATTAATTTAATACAAGCTCAGCAAGCTATTTTCTATGCTGATGATATAAACATCATTACAAATAGTACGGACATGTCCAGTATGTTAAATAAGACTGAAATAACGTATAATGAAATTATTAGGTGGATGAATATAATCATTTAGTTATAAATGACGAAAAAAAACTAACTTCTATACTTTCGCAGCAAGATAGAACCAATTAAGAAATTGGACTTAATAATAACTGACGTACCATAAATTTTTTCATCAAGATTTTAGGTATAGTTCTAACTGACAACTTAAATTGGTCTGTTTACATCGAAAGCTTATGTAAGACGTTATCTAAAACGTGTTTCATTTTAAAACAATTGCGACGAAGTTACAATTTAGAAACACTAAAAACATTTTATTATTCCAATTTCATAGCGTGCATGCGCTATGGTATAATACATTGGGGAATGTCACCTAATTCAATTAGAGCTTTTTTTTTTGATGCAAAACGGGCTATTTATAGAGTTATGTTTAATACAAATTATAAAGACTCGTATAGAAATATTTTTAAGAGCAATTCGCTTTTAACTTTTTATGATTTATATATTTACACAACATTATATTACGTTTTTTAATCACAAAGAGGAATTTTCATTTTACAATTATTCGCATGATTATTCCAGTCGTATTAATCATTACTTTCTTCCTCCTGTCCATAGCAGAGCAAATTATCAAAAAAGCCCTTTTTATATGGGTTGTAAACTGTTTAATAACCTTCCTAGTGATATAAAAAATATCTGTAATTTTTATCTTTTTAAGAAGCATCTTAGGTTTTATTTATTAGGAATTAGTTGTTATAATATAAATGATTTTTTGAATAGGTACATGATTTAGGTTTCAGTTACCAGTTTTCTTTTTGACTTATTTCTGGAATGCGCTTTCTGTATTGATTTGTATTTGTTTTAGAAATAAATGTTATTATTATTATTATTATTATTATTATTATTATTATTTATTTTTTTAAAGGACGTAGCCGGTGCAAAGCGATCCGGACAAGTGGTCCATCAGAAACCGGCAGAACAGTAGCCGGTCAGCAGAACAAAGCAAAATCAAAATCAAATACAATTTACAACAATATACATAAAATGAGACAATAAATCATTCTTCACCCCCGTCCATAATTATTAATATGTAAATAAGTAAATAAAAAAGATAATAGGCCACAAGTCATGACGGTAGTTTAAACAAAAGGTTATTCCACTAAGACATAAGTCTTGTCAGTGGATTTTATGTTATTGGGCGAAACCCAAAAATAAAAATTATTATTATTATTATTTAATCGGCCCCATAAACCACATATTTTTGAAAAGAGAAAAAAGCACCCTTTCCGACTATGCCACTGCCTATTACGCTTTACATTTTTTAGAAAAAATTCAAATTTATGCCGCAGGAAAAAATAAATGCATAAATTTAAAATCTGATTTAACTAGCCGAGTCTATTCGTAAAATGCCTGTTATTAAAACAGTTTCTTCGTATCACTAAAGACAAGCGAGTTATTAGGCGTATCTCGGGAAAAAAAGGATCGAGACTAGACCATTGCTTTCTCCTATCTCTTACGGTTATCGAGATGCCATATTCTGACAAGTAACTTGGACCAGTTAAAGTTACTATACAGGGTGATTCTCAATATATACGATAAACTTTAAGAGCTGATTCCTGAGGTTATTTTGATCAGAAAAGTTCATATGAGTATATGTCCAAAACGGTTTAGCTTTAAAGTTATTGAATGTTTAATAATAAATTATGAACTATGACTAACACGATATAATATCACAGTTGGTTCTTCAAAAACTATTGTGTTGAGAGGGAATTGTTTATTTGTCATTGCAATATTTGTCAGGGTATTCATTCAGTTTATTGCCAGTTTCTGTTTTCTAAAATGAATTACACGAATGCTGAGATGTGTGATATGTATTTCGTTTACGGTCTTGCCAATGGAAATTCGCGTGTTGCCAGACGTGTTTATGAATAACGATACCCGAACCATGTCATCCCGCATCATTCAATATCTGCCCGTCTTCACCAACGTCTTAGTGAAACGGGAAATTTAAAAAAAAAACGGCCGACTGATAACGAGCACCCATCTACAGTGAGAACTCCACAAGTTGAAGAAATGGTACTAAATGAAATTGAGGAACATCCTACTACAAGCGCCAGAAAAATTGTGTTTGCTTTAAACATTAGTCAGGCCACAGTTTGGAGAATATTGAAAGATCAACTGTTGTATCCATATCACATTTAACGGGTGCAGGCATTTTTGCCGGCAGATTTTCCGCAAAGAACGGCTTTTTGTCAATAGATGCAACAAAAAATCGCACAAAATCCTGACTATTTGGCTCAAATATTCTTCACCGACGAGGCTACTTTCTCTGGAATGGCGATTATTACTTTTCATAATAATCACATATGGGCCGAAGAAAATTCGCACGAACTAGTGAATGCCCGTCATCAACATCAATTCTCTGTCAATGTGTGGGCCGGAATTGTTGGAGATCACTTGATAGGTCCACATTTTTTACGGATGCGGTTAAATGGCGAGGTATATCGCAATTTTCTTGAAGAGGAGCTACCACTACTGCTGGAAGAAGCTCCGTGGCAATTAAGATTACAAATGTATTTTATGCATGACGGTGCTCCAGCGCATTTTAGTTTAGTTGCTCGCGAGTTTTTGGACAATACGTATCTAGATCGGTGGATAGGACGGGGAGGTCCACAACAGTGGCCTCCTCAGTCTGCAGACTTAAATCCTTTGGACTTTTTTCTCTGGGGTCACCTTATATCATTAGTTTATACGACTCCCATTGAAAATGTCGATGAAATGAGAAATCGTATTATCGCAGCTTTTCAAACAATTCGAAATACCGCTGGTATTTTAGAACGGACTCGCCAGTCAATACGACGGAGGATAGAAGCTTGTATTGCAGTTGGAGGCGGTCATTTTCAACACAGTTAGTATAAGTTAATTTTGTTAATTTATAATAAAAACATTAATTATGTTAACTTACTATTAAACATTGTACAACTTTAGAACTAAGCGATTTTGGACATATGTTCTTATGAACTTTTATGATCAAAATAACCCCAGGAATCAGCGCTTAAAGTTTGTCGCATATATTGAGAATCAGCCTGTATATCTATTATGGTAAATATTATGGAAAAAAGTAATAAGAAAGGCGTGTTGGTAAAAGACATTTTTTGCGGCTTTTTTTTTTTTTTTTTTTTTTATCTGTCTGTTTTATACATAATTATATAAATTGCCTAAAGGCCGTTTTACGCCTAGCTATTTATTGGCCAATTTATTGTATGTATAACACGTATTTAATCCGTGTTATGCAAGTAAAATTTTAAATTGGCCAATAAATTGCGCAATAAATAGCTAGGTAAAACAGCCTTTATACTTGGTGTATACTTTCAACAAAAAAAAATATCCACACAATTTTTTTCAGCTGCAAATAAATTATGTCGTTAACATTCGCTCTAAAGACCAATGAGAACATCCCCTCGTATTCATTGCAATGAACGATATCACCGCGGTATTCAATTAAATCGCCCCATCATACAAGCAGACAGGGCGAGCAATTAACATTCGCATATCGTTCGACGAGCACTCTCGGGGCTGGACGTGGGTTGGTCGAAGTGACCGCTGTTATTGGGTTACCTTAAATAATACACCTTTCGTCCTGAATACGTCAATTCTATACGGAGAGAGGGCCCTTGTTATATACATAAGTGGAAAGCTACCACCTCGGCTTTACGTATAACGAGAGGACATATTTTCATAGTGTGTAAACGTAGTTTGTAACATGTATATAATATGCAAACGAACGCGCAAATTATCTTTCCGTATTTACATTGTTCGAGACGCGTATGTATATATGCGAACGAGTACGGAATGCGTATTCACTCACATCTGGGTTGCGTTGTGGACGATTAGATTTTGGTCGTTAACGATGTTTGTTCCTATGCTAGGTTGTACAATCATACAACGTCCAGATACTCAGCTCAAATCGTTAACGCGAGGAAAATGGTATTTTTGTTTGCATTATCGGTAAAAGAACGCTTGTGCTGTGAGGGAGATTTTTATTATGTATTTGTAGCCATGAGAGACGAATAAATATAATGAGTGACGTTGACAACTTCTTGCTGTCAAATCGCTATGACGTTTTGAAGCTAAGCTCTTATAACAGATTGTGTTGTTTTTATACAGGGTGTACAACATTGGTGTTAAAATGGTAGGGGAGATAGCTTTTTTAATAACAATTAGGTCATTTTATTTGAATTAAGTTTTAGGTTAATTATTTAAAAAAAGTAGCTAGTTTGGTATTTGAGTACAAATAGGTGTTAAAATGGTAGGGGAGATATCTTTTTTAATAACAATTAGGTCATTTTATTTGAATTAAGTTTTTAGGTTAATTATTTAAAGAAAGTAGCTAGCTTGGCATTTTAGTTTGAATTAGTAATTTATTTAATCAGGTTTATGTATTTTATTTTTATTATAAAGTTTTAATTTTATTTATAAAATTAGTGTATTTATTTAAATATTATAAATAGTAGTAATTTGGTTGTAAGGGGGTCATTTATTATTTACTATAGGATAATTAGTTCATTTTAATTTTATAAATATATCTATAGATTAATTCTATAGATTAGAATGATTTATGTATATTATTGTTATTATAAAGTTTTATTTTAGCTTATATTTTTAATTTATGGATTATTTTATATGTAAATTTTTGTGAATATTAAATATATTTAAATTAGGTATATTATGTTTTATTAAGCAATATTGAAGATTGAAAATAAAAGAAATTTTGATTTAGGAATTCATAGTAGTATTAACTAAATTTGTGCCAGCAGTTGCGGTTACACAAATAATGCAATTAAATATTTTTAGTAAATAATTAATTTATTTTGTTTTAGTTTTAGGTTAAATTTATTAGGTGAAATTATTAATTTTAATTTAAGCTATAAAATAAAAAATGAGGTTATGAAATTTTTTTTTTTATAAACTAGGATTAGATAGATAGATAGATAGATTTTAGTCTCAGCGAAACCGTTCTTTAGAAGTTTATGGGGTTCTATTAGACAAAATGAAAATTTCAACATTCACGATTTAATGTAATTGGTTGCATTCCCTTTAAATGATATATTTGCAGAATTAATGCCGGAAGTCATCATCTACTTTGTTATTTTAAATTGAACATCCTGTATAATAATAATAAGCTTTATTGCTTCTTTGTATATCAAAAGAACAAAGGCAAACGTCAAACGAAAGGAAAGAAACTTATCTTAATCAACTTATATCTAGAAAGTCTTTCAGGCTATAACGCTCAAGTTTTAATTAAAAGTAAGTTGCATACAGCACGTTTAAAAACATAAAAGTTACTTTCTTGTTTGTTTGCATAAGGCAAATTATTAAAGAATTTTTACATAATGAAGATTTTTTTCAGTTAGTAATAGTCTGTGTTTGGGGTAACAGTATTCTGTTTTATTAGATATATATTGTTTAACACAATATATGGTGTGTTTTGAAATTGTTCGAATCTTTGCCGACATAGTTCATACTGAAACGCGAACAAATAAATCTGATTCTTTTGTATATTTTCGAAACTTTTCTGAATCACCAAATTTTTTAATGTATTTTATTTGCCTGCAAGATAGGTAACTCTTTCCCCATTTAAATCACTTTATAGCTCATATACTTTTCAAAATAGCGATATCGTCTCGGTTAAAATTAGCTGCCCTATATATGATATCAAGTGGTTTAATACAGATTCTGTTAAATCGAAAAAGATTTGTTGAATCAATCTCCCTCGATTTTACCGTAACAACATAAAACAAAACTCCTAATTTTAATTTTTGTTTATATTTTATCACTCATAAATATAAATCTAAATCATATTTTTAAAATTTGATACGCG